>OX463759.1:29461054-29851054 GCA_949824845.1 Rhingia rostrata
ATGCTAGAGATTCGTCTTAACAGAGTGGTCGAAGCGTGGTCGGAATTTTTGTCGTTGCACAACGAGTGCTTACCGCATGTCGAAGAGGCTGACGAAACTGAGTTCAGCAGTGAATTTGGCATTTACGAAGAAAAATACTTCGTGGCTCATTCAGCACTAAAAAAGGCAATTCGCGGAAAACAATCTTCGGTTAAATCAAATACTTACGATTCAGTTTTAACACAAATTGCCAGTCAGCAAAGCGCGTTGCTCAAAACATTGGATTCTTCCAAAAACACGTGCTCGACAGTGAATTTACCTCCAATAGTGGTGCCTCCCTTTTCCGGAAATTACAAGGATTGGCCATCCTTTAAAGACATTTTTACTGGTTCAGTCGACAGTAAACCAATCATCACCGCAACACAAAAATTTCATTATTTGAAATCATTTTTGTGTGAGGATGCGGCGAATCATATAAAACATATCTCAATTTCAGATGCTAATTACATTGAAGCATGGGATAGGCTTGAAAGGCGCTACGATCGTGTACATTTAATTGTTTAGTTGTTCGTGCAAACATTTATTTCCATTCCTTCCATGAGTGTTCCTAATGTACAATCTCTGCGAAAGATAACTGACAGTGCGGATGAAGTTACACGGGGTCTAAAAGCGTTAGACAAAAATGGTCGTGATCCATGGCTTATATATTTATTGTTAGCCAAAGTGGACACAGCCACAAAACATGCGTGGGCAGAAGAAGTCGGGTCTCGCGACGATATGTCGATTTTTGCCCTCATCGAATTCCTCGAACTACGATGGGATGCATTTGAATCATATCTAACGGAAAATCGCTCGCTTCCATCGCGTTTAAAAATGACGGGTCAAATTAAAACCCACTTAGCCAAGTCGGCCTCAACCAATTCGTGTCCAATGTGTAAAAATAAGCACATTCTATCGCAGTGTTTGCAGTTTTTAGCCTTAGACATTCTATCGCGAAGAAAATTCGTTAAAACGCAATCGGTTTGCTTCAACTGTCTTCGAACGGGTCACTCTTCGAATTAATGTCGGTCATCGTTTCGTTGTCGTGTGTGTAAGGCACGTCATCATTCGTCGGTACACCATGACGAATCAGAACATAGATCCAAGTCTGATTCCGTTCAACCATCGGTATCATCAGTCTCTTGAAAGTCCCACGTGAACTCCACCGAACACAATGCTGCGTCAACATCCAGCGCTGCTTCCGCATTGGTAAAAAACCACTCGCTTGAGTTTAGCATTCGTAAGCAAACTATTTTGCCGACTATCTCAGCTAAGCTTCAAGATAACCGCGGGCAGTTCGTTGAGTGTCGTGTTCTTTTGGATACGGGATCTCAATCGTCGTTTGTGACAGAATCCTTAGCGCAGCGATTAGGACTTCCGCGTACACATGCTCGAATTCCTGTAATGGGATTATCGTCGAGAGAAGCAGGATTTCCTAATGGCTGTGTGTCAATTCGCCTTCATTCTCGTAACAATGCAGCACATCTATCGGTCGACGCTTTCGTGTTGGGTAAAATAACCTCGAATTTACCTTTAAATTCATTCGACGCATCATACTGGGAACATATTCGCATGTTGGATCTAGCGGATCCACATTTCAATGTTTCTAGATCGGTTGATGTTCTTCTCCTCGGCGCGGATAAAGTTTGGACCATTTTAAAACCAGACCAAATCCGTGGACCACAAGGCCGACCTATTGCACAAAACACTTCATTCGGGTGGGTAATTTCGGGAGAGTATTTCGACGATAATAATTGTCCAGCGGAGAAGTCGTCATTCCACACTGCTGTGGATACGGATGCTCTCTTACAACGATTTTGGCAGTTGGAAGAAGTCCCTTCTCACAGCTTCTGACGGAAAATTTATCGTATCCCTTCCGTTCAAAGCTAATTCACCCGCGTTTGGAGATACTTTGAAATCGGCAATCTTTCGTTTGCATTCAATGGAACGTCGGTTTCGCAACAATTCGGAGTTGCATCGTCAATACTCCAAGTTCATGGATGAGTATCTGCAACTTGGCCTTATGGAACTAATCTCTGTCGATGAACTCAATAAAAATACCCCAAACCAATTTTATTTGCCTCATCACGCGGTTCTCTAACCTGAAAGTTCGTCAACTAAGCTTCGCGTCGTATTCGATGGATCTGTAAAGGATGTAAATGGACACTCGTTAAATAGCCAACTTCATATCGGTCCGCCTATTCAACGGGAATTGATAGGTGTGTGCTTGAGGTTCCGACAACATCGATTTGTGTTCACTGCCGATATCGTTAAAATGTTTCGGCAAATTTGGATTCGGGACCAAGATAGAGACTACCAACGCATCGTGTGGCGGAAAAATTCAAGTGAACCAATTCGACATTATCGATTACGAACGGTTACATATGGTACGTCTTCAGCTCCTTTTTTATCGGTTCACGTGTTGCAGCAAATCGCAGAAGATTACAAATCTTCATATCCTAATGCTGCCAACATTTTACTTAATGATGTCTATGTCGATGATGTTATGACCGGGGCTAATAACATTGACGCGTTGCTAGATTTGCAATCGGAAATGGTTGCTCTTCTATCGCAGGCTAATCTTCATCTTCGAAAAATGGAGTTCCAATTGCTGGACTCTTTTATCAAAACTTCCATCGGATGACTGCGAATACTCTTTCGTAGATCACGAGCAGTCACAATCGCTGATAAAAGTGCTAGGAATGTATTGGGATCAAGCCAACGACGCGACGTCTACCCTTATCGCCTTACTCAATATTCTCGAAGTTCCTTTGTTGCCCGTCGAACCTTACTATCTGAAATAGCTCGAATTTTCGATCCTTTAGGACTTCTTGCTCCTTCGGTAATCTTGTTTAAAATTATGTTCCAACAACTCTGGTCATCGGAGTTAAACCTTACCTGGTATGATCCTCTTCCTCTGGAGCTGTCAGAAAAATGGATGGCTTACAGGCAACAACTTCCGATTTTCGAAGAAATTCGGGTTCCGCGAAATGCATTTCATTCGGAAGAAACTGTTGAACTGCATGGGTTCTGAGATGCTTCATCTCTCGCTTACGCCGCAGTCGTCTACGCGCTATCAAGATCCTCTACAGGTGATTGCAAGATCACAATCGTTGCAGCTAAGACTAAAGTGGCCCCTTTGAAATATGTCTCCATTCCGCGTCTCGAGCTCTGTGGTGCCTTGTTGTTGTCTCGTTTACTGAATTTCGTTCGTTCGTCGGTAAATGTAGAAATCGCAAAAACATTCGCGTGGTGCGATTCTGAAATAGTCCTTCACTGGCTTTAGTCACCCCCTCGTCGCTGGACAACCTTTGTCGCCAATCGAACAGCTGCTAATTTGGAAAATGTACCCTGATACTCATGGCGTCATGTTCAAACGGATACCTAAAGATCAAGAAGCAACTTCCGTCAAAATCTAAGCTACTGAGATACTCTGCATTTCTGGACGACGATGGATCATTACGCATCGGTGGACGAATTAAGCATGCGAGTGTATCATTTAATATAAAACACCCTATTGTACTACCCTAAAATAATGCTGTATCATTAATCATAATTTCAGATATTCATCAACGCTATCTACACGCTGGAGTATCTGAAACATTTGCCTTCGTTCGACAGCAATTTTGGATAATGGGAAGCAGAAATCTAATTCGCAAAATTGTCCACAGTTGCAAACCATGCTTCATGCAGCGAAAGCTGACCAGCCAACACATGATCGGTGATTTGCCACCGCATCGAATCCAGCCGAGACGTCCGTTTGCTAACACGGGATGTGATTATGCTGGTCCACTTAACATCAAATTATCTCGCTGTCGTAAACCGAAGTTGGCCAAAGCGTACATTGCCTTATTTGTGTGCATGTCCACGAAAGCGATTCATCTCGAATTGGTGAGCGATCTCACAAATGAAGCTTTCATCGCCGCTTTACGTAGATTCGTTTCTCGCCGCGGAAAATGCACCAAAATCTACAGCGACAACGGGACCAATTTTCGTGGAGCTCATCGGTGCTAAACAGAAATGCACAAACTAGTTATGGCACAAACGCATAACGACATCATCGCTGCAGCTCTAGCCAAGGATGGAATTGCGTGGCACTTTATCCCCCCATCGGCACCACATTTTGGAGGTCTATGGGAAGCGGGTGTCAAGTCAGTAAAGCTGCACTTGCGTCGCGTTGTTGGGAGTTCGATTTTACCATTCGAAGAATTATATACTGTCCTTAGTCAAGTAGAAGCAATTTTGAATTCTCGTCCTCTCTGTTCTATGTCCGACTCTGATTTAAATCCACTAACTCCTGCTCATTTTCTTGTAGGTGAACCATTAACAGCCGTACCAGAGCCAACTGTTTTGGAGACGCCGCCAAATCGCATGTCATTGTGGAATCACCTTCAAAAAATGACCCAGGGGTTCTAGAAAAGATGGCACTCTAAGTACCTGACAACCCTACAGGAGCGACCCAAATGGCAACGACCTACCACCAATCTAAAACAGGGTGATTTAGTGGTTATCAAGGAGCCAAATCTTCCACCGACAAGGTGGGTTCTAGGACGCATTGTAGCAGTCAACCAGGGTACTGATCAACGAGTTCGAGTAGCAACAGTCAGAACATCCGCAGGAACTTTCGTCCGCCCAATATCAAAACTTGCGCTTCTACCGGTGTCCTGAAACTCGTTCCTGGGGGGCCGGGATGTTTGGGACCCTTCAATCAACATTTATTTATCCAATTATATTCATTCAATCGTTCACATTCATAAACATATATATATCACACTTATTTGTTATATATTTATACGTCAAGCTAGTGATAGTAACTGGTATGTTGTAGTTATGCTGCTGGCATAACTTGCTAGCAAAAGAATGTTTGCTATGGCACATCATACAAGTTCGCACAGCTTTACAACATAAATTTGTTGTGTGAAAAGTTGCTGTGTGGGTGCATTTTTTCGGTGCGTGCGCTTGATCGTCACTTGGATCTTGTTCGCTGACCACACCACATCTCAAGCAAAGTATCAGTTGCCTTTTTCGTCATAATTTTATATTAAAAATAAACCATACCTTTTATAACGTGCATTCTCTTGACATTCCTTAACAGTAATGTTAATGCCCTTTGCTTGTGGGGTTTATTTCCTTTTTATGTATCATGCACATCCCAAATCCAACAGTAAGCCCAAGCACGGAGGTTGGAGGAGAGGCAGCATGAGAATAGAAATTAGGTAACAGCAAAGAACTGCCTACCATAACGAAGTTTGTCGAATTTCTACATATCGCTTCTGAAGATTATAGACAGTGGATAGGCAGAAGAATGCCACTTCTTCTACAAGAATTAAGACAGGTACCCAAGTTCTTCATAATCGGCAGATGCAAAATCTACCATTTAATTGCAAGGTTTGGAAGAAGGGGTCACATTACCGAATTACACAAATTTATAGGCATGACTGTCAGTCAACAAAAACAAAGAGTTTTCAGTTTAAATGACTATTTACCTGATGGCCGCTACGTCATCTGAATTTCGTCTGAATTTCCAATGCGGAGAATGCTCAAGTATGGGCCCAACACAATAAGGCGCCATGATACTTTTTCTGCAGTTGGAGAATAGACTGCAAGCCAATACTTTTCAACACAAGGAGTATGTCCAATGTAGTGCCGAGTACCTTGCCCTAGGGCATATGCCCACATTTGAAGAATCCGATAGGATTCTTAGCTCAACCTTTCATTGTTATACCCTATCCCATAGGGGTATATTAGTTTTGACATTAAAAATGTAACTTAGTGAAATAATTTCGCTAGATATACCTCAAAGTATATGGATCGACTCAGAATCGCTAGCTAAGTCGATCTATCCATGTCTGTCTGTCCGTCCGTCCGTCTGTGTGTCACCGTTTTTTGTGCCTTAAATTTTGAGCTAGAGTTTCAAAATCTGGTATACAGATCCGAAGAGACAGAACAAAAGTACAACTTTTTTGAAATCCGACCACTGCCACGGCCCCTTATTAGAAAAACAAAGTTTTTGGCCAAACCATTAGAGGTTTTGAAAAAGTGTCTGAAAAAGATATCTGGACAATCCTAATTTTTATATTTCATCTTTTCAAATATTTTTGCCACGCCCACTTTTTAGGGGCGTTTTCAGTAAAAATCGGTTTTCGGTAAAATTTTAAACATATCGAAAATTTTTTCATGCTAAATCATTGGCTATGATAATACAAATATTTCTTCTATATACCGTTTAAACCCACCCCCACTTTTTGTAGGCGTTTTCATACAAAAACCTTTCGTGTTCACTAGATACTTCATAGCATAACCAGGCGAAAATCATTATTTTTTGTCGAAAAATGAATGATTTTGATAAACTGTCTGAACAATATGTTATGACAATGACATATAAACATATAAAAAAACATATTAATTTCTACGCCATAAATCCGACATTTTGGGGATATTTGTTTTAAGGATGGGATGGGATAGGGAACCAAAACGAAACAGTGGATTGTAGCCTTCTTATATGTTTTTATACCCCATCACACCGTCATTAAGGAATCCAGTACCACCACAAAGTTGCGAGTAGTTTTTGTTCCTTGAATGACAAGTTGATGATAGGACCTAAAATCGGAACAAATATTATAGACATTATTTTGAGATGGAGAAAATACAAGTTCACTTTCACCGGAGACGTCGAGAAGATGACGTTAGATCCGGATGAACAAAGCATATGCGAACTATCAGCTTATCTTTGGGAGTGAAAATCCAACTCAGGACTTGAAGATATATCGTTTGGATGGTGTGAAGTTTTGGACATCATCAGCGCCGTATCTTGAGATCCTACTACTTTTGCAGCTAGCTGACGATGAAGCATCCAAATATCCTTCTGCGGTCACTGTCATCAAAGAAAAGACGTATGTAGATGACGTCATAAGTGGTGCAGACACAATAGAGGAGGAGCAAGATGCAAAGAGGCAGATGTAAGCAAGCGCAGGATTTCATCTTCGTAAGCAGGTGAGCAATTCGGATAAAGTTTTCAAATTATTCAACCCGAAGAAAGAGGAGTAGATTTCTCGATTCCATTTTCGGAAACCAACGAGGTAAGGACGCTTGGCATAACGTGGCTGTCGTATCCCGACGAATTCTCGTTCCAAGTTGCGCAGTATTGCAATGGCGATCCATCCTTTCCTCAATAGCAAAGCTTTATGATCCAATGGGACGGATATCACCACGCAATATTAAGGCGAAAATTATAATGCAGCAGCCATGGGATAAAAGGATTAGATTGGGACAAGCGAATTTTGCAAGAGCTGGAACGAGAACGCATAGTTTTTCGTCATGAACTTTCAGCCATCGAGAAGAACACCGGGGGTTCGAGATCCACGGGAAAAGTGACGCTTCTGATAAAGCTTACGCTGCTGCGATATATTGTCGAGTGCTTGACGGAGATGGTCAAGTTTATATGCACTTCTTGATAACTAAGACGAAAGTCGCTTCATTGAATATCATCACACTACCGCGTTTACAACTGTGTGGAGCCTTACTTCTTGCGAAGATGATGCATAAGTCAATCAAAATTTTGAACTGAGTACTGTCACGATGTTTATGCGTGGACCGATTCATCACGTTATGCTGGGTTAAAGCTCTTCCATCAAAATAGAAAACATTTATCGACAACTGAGTACCTATCTCAGATACAAAAACTCATATGTAACGAAATTCGGAAACACATTTCATTTTAACTGAATCCTGCATCACGTGGACGTTTTGCAACGATGATCGCCATTAACAAGCTGTGGTGGGGGATGGTCCATAGTTCATTAGACATCAGTGGGATGTTATATTTCCAGAGCAGCCACATTGCTTAGAGACGCACCAAGAATCGCGTACTGCTAAAATCCACCTCTGTAATCAAAACGAATCCCATAGTTACGTTAATGAACTATCGGGAAATTAATCTACATCACCAAAAGTTTTGAGAATAGTTGCATACTGCTTACGCGTGCGAATCAAAAACCAGACCTTCTCATCAGTACATGGACGTTTTATAGCCTCAGGAACCTTAGAGTTGGGTAGACTTATAACTGCTCTCTACAATTCAATATAAAACACCCAATTTTATTAAAAGCTAATCACCATTTTTCAAAACTTATTGTCAAAGATGCCCATGAAAAAACCCTACATGTGGCGGACCAAGAGATGATTGCCTATTTTTTTGGATTTTCAATCTGAAAAATGCCGTTCAAACGTAAATTCACGACTGCATGATTTATTTTAAATTCAGAGCAAACCCAATGGTAGAATTAATGGGTAATCTACCAGCAGCTCGAACTGCAATATCGAGGCCATTTATGTTTATGGGGGATGCAACGCAAAAACGCTGAAGGGTTACTTTGCAATAGTTGTATGCATGGCAACAAGGGGCTGTGCATATCGAGTTAGTCAGCGACATGACAACGCAAGCATATCTTGGAGCATTTTGAAGATTTGTTGCACGTAGGGGGCTGTGTCGTGAGCCTTACAGTGAATGCAAAAGATACTTTGTGGGAGGCAGCAATGAGCTCCAAAAACAACTTAAGGAGGCTCAAGTAGACTGGAGAAATGTGGCGTATGTACTAGCCAACGAGGGTAACAAGTAGAATTTCAATCCACTTCCCCAAATGTTGGTGGACTATGGGAAGCTGGTGTGAAATATCACCTTAAACGCTGGCAACCAAGCTCTGACATTTGAGGAGCTCACCATGCTTCTAACACAAGTAGAAGCTGTATGAACTCAAAACCCTTGTGTCCACAGTCAGACGACATCAACTATATATAGATATAAACACCCGGCCATTTTTTTGTAGGGGAAACTTTAGTTGCACCTCCACCACCGGAGTACCAGTTGGAATAGCGCACTTAGAACGATGAAAAAGAGTTCAAAGTCTATTGCAATCTTTTTGGAAGCTTTGGAGCAATGAAAACTTTCGCGCCTTCAACAACGTCCAAAGTGGAATAAAGTCGACCACTCGGAAATGAAAATAAAGATTTAGTATCAATCAAGGACGAGCGACAATCCCCACTTAAATGGAATTTAGCTCGTATTACAAAATTACATCCCGGATCTGACAATAAAGTGAGAGTGGTAAAAACAACAACGCATACAGAAAATGAAATCGGTAGTCGATAATTTCTTCGATAATAAGTTATCGGAAATTGCATCATAAACAGCAAAATACCAAACAAAATAAAAACATATGGAAAGGCTACAATCCACTGTGGATCGTTTTGTACCCTACCCCATCCCATCCTTAAGACAAATATCCCCAAAATGTCGGATTTATGGCGATGAAATATAGAAAATATCATTGTCGTAACATATTGTTCAACTGTGATTTTCGCCTGGTTATGCTATGAAGTTGTGTATACAAATGGTTTTTGTATGAAAACGCCTCCAAAAAGTGGGGGTGGGTTAAAATAATTTATAGAAGAAATATTTAAATTATCATAACCAATGATTTTGCATAAAAAAACGTTTTTTTTACTGAAAACGCTGAAAGACGAAATATAGACATTGAGATTGTCTAGATATTTTGTTCAGTCGTTTTTTCAAAATCTTTAATGGTTTGGCCTAAAACTACGTGGCAGTGGGCGGATTTCGTTTTATTTACACTTGTTCTACTTCATCGGATAGAGAGTCTATATAAAGGGTTTTTCAAAAAGAGCGCAAACAAACAAAAGTTTTTTTTTAAATAAAATAAAAACGGTTTTGGATATCAATGAAATTTTTTTATTCCTGTGAAAGTACGTTTGATTGTGTATGGAACTCGATTTTTTTGCATGGCCACCACGGGCACGGTTGCAGAAGTCCAGACCGAGGCGGCCAAGCGACTGGACCATTTCGTGTGATAACCCGTCCTCCAAACTTGGTTTCCAATAAATTGATTGTGGCATTCGCTGTGTGGCTTGCGGCGCCGTCCTGTTGGAACCACATGTCCTCCAAGTCCATATCATCCAATTGGGGCCAAAAATATTCGGTTATCATTGAACGGTAGCGATTCCCATTCACAGTAACGTGCCGGTCTTGATCATCACGGAAAAGTACTGCCCAATGACGCCGCCGGCCCATAAACCACACCAAACCGTAATTTTTTCGGAATGCAATGATGACTCATGGCGCACGTGTGGATTTCTACCTGACCAATAGCGCATAATTTGTTTATTGACGAAGGCATTCAGCCAGAAATGAGCTTCATCGCTGAAGATGCTTTTTCGATTAAAATCCGAATCATTTTCAAGTTGTTGCTCAACCAATTCACGAACATACGATGCTTCTGGTGGTCAAGCGGCTTCAGTTCTTGCGTCAATTTAATCTTGTTAGGATGTAGGCCCAGATCTTTTCGCAAAATTCGCCACAATGACGTCACAAAGATGCCCAACGCTTCAGAACGACGTGTGAGAGACACATTTGGGCTTTCTTCAACTGAAGCCTCAGCGGCAGCAATATTCTCGACACTTCGGGCACTTCTTTGTCTCACTGGCACGGAACATTTTGTACTGTGCCTGTGGATTAAAATTTTTCCACTAGACGCTCAATTGTTGATCTGCTAGGACGATTATGATGACTATAAATTGGACGTAGCGCTCTTAACGTTGAGGCCACTGACTCCGAATTTCGGTTGTTGGATCGTATATCTTTCCATCATGAAATGGCAAACCTTACTGAAGAGAAATGTCAAAAGAGCGGCAAGAAATGTGGCGTCGTTTGCTGTCCCTGTCGCTTAACGTAGTGTCACTGTTGAAAAACCCGGTACCAAATTTCAAAACCGATGCTTAAAATTGAAGGCCCAAAAATCGGTGACACAAAGACGAACGAACGGATTGACAGACAGACTTGGCTAGGTCGACTCACCTGGCGATTCTGAGGAAATCCATATACATTGAGGTATATCTAGCGAAATTATTTCACTATGTTACAAACATAATGTCAAAACTGATATACCCATATGGGATTATGTATACACCAGAGATAAGGGAAGTAAAGAGATACCAATCTTCGCGGTTTGCCTACAAGCTAAATTCACCCATTTTTACGTATCTTACACATACTATCACATTTTTAAACAAGTAGGCGTGAGATAAGTTATTCCCTACATTTTTTGCTCAAAATTTTTCGATTTTCCCCCGCTACCTCGCCGACCTCACCGAGAACCATCACAAAAAGGGGTGAAAATGTACAACGGATTTTAAACAGCTTTAGCAATGCCACCACCAATGAGCGCATCCAAGAAAAAGTTAAGAAATAAGCATCGCGTTCAGTTTTGAATAATCAATTTAATCAAATCTTGAAAATACATTTATTTATTTTTTATGTTATAGTTGAAAAAATATTAGAACAAAAAAAAACCTACTGAGAACAATAAAATAGAATTCTAATTTGTCTTGTGCGTTGAATTCATTAATACTTCATTAATACTTTAATTTTGTCGTTGTGTTGTTACTGCATATGTAACTAAGTCCACATGTTTGCGATGAATCGTTCCAATTGTCCTATTTATCTGTCTAACTCATTCTGTGATATTTTGATATATTGTCTTTGAAAAAACGGATAAAAAAAAAGGGTTCAAATATGTTATGATTACATTTGCTTCTGTTGAAAATAAGATCAAAATGTAATTATTGAAAAGTAGCATATCACTGTTTTGTATGGCATGCACGGTTAACAATTGAAATAAATTGTTCTTTGTTTTGTACCTACCAACTAGAAAACACGTGTTTTAATTATTTAAGGTTTTCAATATTGCGTTTAAACTCTGAATAATATCAGTTGCGATGTATGTGGAATATGTTTAACATGAACAAAGTAGGGCGGACATCTTAATTCCGTGTGTCAATTGCGTTAAATTTTAACCAGTGAATAATTTTTGACATTAGTATGGTGCAGAAAAGTCAAAAATTAAACAAAAAAAGAGGATAAAATCTCTCCTCTTTTTAACGCAATTGACATACGGTCTTAGAATTTTTCTCGTTAAATCCATTGATTAAAGATAATTCACATTTAATTTGCTTTAATTAATACGGCTGTTGGTAAGTGGAATACTTTTTTTTTGCAAAGAAATAAATTTATAAGCAAAAAAACAGTTCATCAAATATATGAAATGGGCGAATTCGTCACCATTAAATATGAAACTCAACCTTTTCTGATCAACAGAGACATAATAAAAGCCGGTACTTCAAACACCATTTATATCATTTATAAAAATAAGAAATTATCCTACTTATAATAACTCTGAGTTGGAAATATACTATCTTCAGAATCTTGCTTATCGAATAACGCAACACCAGATCACTCCGAATTTGGAATCGACCACGAAAACTCGTAGAGAATTATTAAATTAATACATCCTCTCGGAAATCATCTTGTTTAAAAATTAATTATTACACTTAAATAGTTTGTTTTTGTCCTTAAGGAGGAGTTGAATACATTCAGTTCATATAATTTACAAAACAAACATTCACTTCACTGAATACATTCAAAAACATATGTTTGTATTCACCAAAACATACAATTTTGAGCTGTCATTTAATTATTTGGTTTGTTTACATTTTTTTACTATTTTCGTTTGTTTGTGTAAAATTGAAGTGCAAAATAAAACAAAAAAGTGCGCCCAAAAGTTTACATAAAGTTAATTTGTGAAGTGTGACAGGAAAAAGTGCGAATATATTTCCACGCACGCAAAAACAACAAACGCAAAAAAATAAATGAATGTCGACTGAAATGTCATAAAAAAAATCTACCACACTGCTAAACAGCTGTTAATGAAAGTGTCCAAACCCAAAATTTCTCGTCTGCTGAATTCTTTTACTCGGAAATACATGTATTCACAGACAGGAGTGCATTGGTGGTGGATTACAACAAAAACAACTAACTCTTGCGGGGATTCAGGGTGAGAGAGGTAGAAGTTTGGTATCTCTTTACTTTCTTTATCTCTGGGTATACACATGTGAGAAGGCTATAATCTACTGTGTGGATTGTTTTGTACACTATCCCATTCCATCCTTAAAATAAATATCCCCAAAATGTGCAAAAAAAACTTTGTATAGACGAAATATAGATATTAGGATTGTCTAGATACCATGTTCAGACACTTTTTCAAGATCTCTAATGGTGTGTCTTTGAACGATGACGAGACAAAATTAAAGCTCCTCATCGCAGAATTAACTGCTAAGCTGGAAAAGATTCGAGAGGCAAGGGAACAAGAAGCCCTCGAAGAAAAAAGAAGGCGACAAGAGCAGAAACAACGATACGAGCTGAAACGCAGCAAATGCTTCAGCAGCAACGGTTCAATATGCAACAGAAGCAGCAACAACAACAACAACAGAAGCAGAGGAAGCGACAACAGCCGCAACAGCAACAGCAGCAGCGATATAAGCAACCGCAACAACAGGCGCAATAACAGCAGCAGCAACAGCATCAACAACAACGGCAGCAACAACAACAGGAAAAGAGGGAAGATGTACCCCCGATTAATGTAAGTGACTTGCCTATAGATATTCATGAAGAACTTCACGGTTAAACATATTTCGGCCACACAGCATAAAATTATATGCTACAATATGGAGGACTATGAAAAAGTCCGCAAAGAACTAGAGGGGCTACAGGCAGAATACTTTACGCATACGCCGAAAGCAGAAAAATTAAAAACGCTCATCCTTAAAGGAATCGATCCCAGGGTTGATGCAGAGGAGCTCCTAAACGAGCTCAAGTATTTTGAGAGCGACGATGTAAAGTTCGTCGGCGTAAAGCCGTTTATCGCGGTCAACGGTACGGGTGGTAACCGAAGATTACCGTTTTTCCTCTTCAAATAACCCCCAATGGCAAAATCGATAGTGTACGCAGATATAATCGCGTATACTATCATGCTGTCCATTGTGAAGAATTAAGAAGGACAGATCGCATACTGCCAGATCGCGCTGCCAGAGGTTCGGGCACGCCGCTTCTAACTGCAACATGGGGATAAGATGCGTTAAGTGCGACAAGAACCACATCATAAATGAGTGTCCTCTAGGTAGGGAAAGGGTTGAAGACATGAGCAAGCTCACAAGTGATCTTTGCGGAAACGCGGTGCCCTGTATTCCAACAGAAGAGGAAGAATATGCTAGCTCGCAAACAGGCTGCTGAAGAAGAAAAGCGATCTAAAAGTCGCTCTTTCACAAATAGGGTAGATCCCAACGTGTCCTTTGCCCAAATGGCAGCTGGACCGGGTAAGCCCCAGACATCAAAAATGCCTACGGTTGCTGAGAAAGCTGTTCTTGCTGTCATTGAATAGCAAGATCGAACAGTTCCAAAAACAATTGGATGTTTGCCCTGTCTAGCGCGCCATGAAAATGATGGGTACGTTGAATGACGTAAGCTTTAGGATCCTAGCTGTGAATGTTAATTCATAAGTCAGGGTCGAAAGAAGAACTGTCCTTTCAAATCTGTTGAAAAACCAACTCCCGGATGTACTTTTGGCCAACTGGAGGAGTTTGACCAAGTGCGTTCTTTCGACTACCGAAAGACGAACTGGCCGCGTTTCACCAGAGTTGTAAAGCGAGAATTACCTTACAAACCTTACAAACAAATTTACTAAAAATGAATGAGGTCCTCACAAGGTCAATGGATCTAGCTATCCCTAAGATAACTAGTTCTGACAACCAGACGGAGAAATATCGAACGTCAACAATCGATGCACTCCACCGACAGAAAAGCAGACTGGTCTCGAGGCTTAAACGGCTGCACAGACAATTCACTGACAGACAAGACCCGGAGGTTCGGACACTGAAGTCACTGATAAAAAATCTTAAAAAATTAATATCGGAGAATAACAGAAAATATATAAATTCTTACTGGGGCAAAGAAATTCGGGCCGTATATTTCCCCCAAATAAATTAAATATTCAGGCGAAAAGATTATAACGACATTTTATGTGTCCGAATTTCCAAAACGACAGAAAACAGACAGACACTCACGACCGTGTATACGGTGAACAATCCTGTTCGCCCAAATAGCGATATTGAGGAAAGAGCGTTTCAGAATCACTTTTATCTGCGCACTGAACTTCAAGCTTGGCGTATTCAATGACGAAAACCCTTCCAATGGCATAGTCGCCAATAGCCTGATGCTGTTCGTGCAAAAAGATGAACTCCTGGACATTTTGGTATCACTGAAAAATAAAAAGTCGGCAGGAGAGGACGGTGCCCCAAAGGTCGTATTGAGACACCAGCCAATAGAAGCAGTCGATATCTTCACCAACCTGTTTAGCAATGCACTGAATAATGCACATTAATGCCGCGTCGAGAGTAGTGTCCGATATCCAATGGAATAAATCCAAAGGACAATGCATAGGGGCCTGTCTGGTTGACATTGAAAAGGCCTTCGACACCGTATGGTTAGAGGGGCTTTTCTACAAGATGACCAAAATGGGCATGCTGAAACCCATGCTATATTTTAAATATGATATGCTTATGGGAAAGAAGTTCGTTGTCATATGTGGCAATGTAACTTCGAGTAAAGTCTTTGAAATTAAAAACGGTTTACAACAGGGGGCGGTACACTTCCCGATATTGTTTAACATTTATACAAGTTATGTTGTAGGTTCTCTCAGACACGCTATAGCGTACGCAGATGATCTAGTGGCGTACAGATCAGGTCCGAAAATCGGAGTCATCAACATACTTTTGCAACGTGACTTTGATCACATTAAGGGATATTGCGATGATTGGAAATTGAAGATTAATTTCCAAAAAACTGAAACGATTCTGTTCAGGACCCCATTGCATAGGGCTTGTAGGGATTCCAGAAAAAGCTGGAAAAAATTGTGTATTATTGGACAGCATGGACAGCCGTTGGCGTTGAGAAGTGAAGTCAAATACCTTGGCATCTGGCTTGACAAGTTTCTGTATTTTAACAAAAATTTAGATGCTTGTCTGGCTGGGGCTAGGGCGGCTTATGCTCTGACAAGGAGATTGATTCAAAGCAGTCAACTTGACTCAATGGTTTAAGTCATTTGCTACATGGCCCTCATAAGGCCGATCATCGCTTACGGTTGTCCCGTGTGGTTCAATGTGGCACTAGCCTACATGGAAAAGATACGGCTGTTTGAGAGGCGGTGTCTCCGATCCTGCTTTGGATTGTACCGAACGCCGTACTCCGAGTACATAAAATATTATCGCAACGAGGTTCTAAACAATGAAGCTCAGTTGAATAGAATTGACAATTTCCTAATTAAGGTGACTCGAAGGCACGCTTCAAGGGCGATGAGTAGCGACAACAGCCTGATATTCAGGGCTTATTACCCCAATGAAATGTACATGGAGAGTGCGCTCATGTCCGGCTTTATTTCACCAGAGGCATTCATTTATATCGATTAGTTAGGGTTAATACAAGACAGGAACGGTATCCCGGTTTTATACCATCGCTACCGTGACGCGCGGGACAAGCGGCTAGTCCGCGATGGGTACGTCGACAATGCTCCGGAGCTCCTCCGCTTTAGCACGGCGGTATCGGATCGCGATAGGACCGACGCTGAAAAGCAGCGCACCGAGTTTTGGTGGCTAAACGAGGAAAGTATTTCTGCAGTTCCTCGGGTCTTTGCGGACTTTTAGTCCACTCCTTAGTACTTTAGTAAATTAAATTTAGGTACAAGGTCTGGGGCTGGGCTTATGCACCATATTTTATTTAATATGGTTGCATAAATGCTTGCTGGACCCAATGACGCAATCGGGTTGGCAAACCCTCGGGGCATATGCAACGAGTGCTTGCCACCCCGATTATAATTAAGTTAGGTTTAAGTAGTTAAGTATTCTTAAGTAGTGTTAGTTAGGTTTAACTAGTCTTAAGTAGTTTAAGTTAGTTTTAGTCTAGATTAAGTTTTTATATAAAACAAAAAAAAATGTTACTGTTTAAAGTTTTAATTTTTTCTTTGAAAATCAATTAAATTTCTTAATATTAATAATAAAAAACAAATGACAAATTTAAGCTGAAAAGCAAAAGAAAAATGTTAGTTATAAGCTTACAGCGCCCGCTATGGGCCGATAAGTTAGATATGTTATTGATAAGTTAGATTTTAGCATTTTTGTCTAGTATAAAGTTAATATTTTAAGTAAATAAAAAATGAATTAAAAAGTAAAAAAAAAAAAGCTAGGGATGGTATCCGACGCAGTGAGCACCAACGTGAAGGGTCAAGTCAGGAGAATGATCATCGAATTCCATTTGCGGCAGATTTGGGACCGCATCCACCTGCTGAGGAACAACCCCTCACGGAGGACGAGATCCATTGATAGGATAGGAACAGAATGGAAGTGGGTCGCTGGGAGTCCAGATGCTTTCGACTGGAAAACTCTTCTCGATAGCGAAAAACGAATAGTCACCAACAACAACCACCAGTATAAGGTCAACGAAAAGGTTTTCGGCATTACTCAAGACATACAGAAAATCAACCTGATCATCAGCAAGGTCAACAACGGGATTAAAGATACTATTACTGAAGGAGTTACTGGTGATCGAAAAGGAAATTATTGAAATAGAACGCTTATCCGATGGTAAAGAATGGCATAGTAAACAGCAACCTTCTCGATAAGGAGGAAATCGGCAGGATTGTCAGCGAGATTGAAACCTTACCATACGCAAACGAAATCGAGGCTATAGAATACGGAACCCCATCAGTCTTTACAAATAATTCAATGGTCCTATACTCTCTATTCTCTCTATACCAAAGGTGTGCCACGAAGAATACAACCTGCTGCAAACTAGGGCATCGATAATGAACGGGAAACAAATCGACATAGCCTATATTAGGATGCTCGTAAATCGCAAGGAGACATATGGTATGATAGGCAATTGCCTCTCTATAAGTAATACGAAGGCGTGCAAGGAGTCTATATTAGAAAGAATTCCAGAAGAGAACTGCATAGCTAGATTGCTTAAAGGAGGTCCTGCAAACTGCATCTTTCGTATAAACACAAAAGAAGTGACTGAACTCATCGAAGACGACACCATTTTGCCATTTGTAGAATAAACGTGCATACTAGTAAGCCGGCGTTTTATTCGTGAGTCGAACAGTGGGCGTGCCTTCGGGCACGGTTTTTTTGGAGTCCTCTAAAAGGACATCCTTAACTTATGAAAGAAATCTTATTATTACCAAAACAAATGATTTTGCATAAAAGGTTTTTTACTGAAAATGTCCTGTAAAAGTGGGCGTGGCGAAAAACCTTATTTGAACAAATAAAGATATTCAGCTTGGCTACAGTTTTTCTAGAAAGTGGGCGTGGCAGTGGGCGGATTTTAAAATTTTGTACGCTTGCTCGAACAGCACGTACAAGGATCACATACATCAAAATTTCATAAGCGTTGCTCGAAATTTAAGACCAAAAACCGGTTACCTACGGACGGACGGACGGACAGACAGACATGGCTCAGCTAGTGATTTTGAGTCGATCCATATACTTTGTGGCATACTTAGCTCAATTATTTCTCTATCTTACAAACTATGTATCAAAACTAATGTACCACTATTGGATAGGGTATTAAAACATCAACACCACAGTACGTCAAGTCTTCAACAACATAAATAAAGAATATTTACAACTTGAGGAGAGGAGAACGAGAACGAAAAACAGTGCTTACCATCAACATGCACAAGCATAACACAAGCAGATTATACGATGTTATATTACCATGATTGTGCATTTTAAGTGTTTGTTACTGTTGTCTCATTTCATTGCATATACGTTTCTTTTTATATAACATGATATTAATATGGTTTGTCTTTTCATGACTTGAGAAGACACAACAACCCAAAAAGGTGCCTCCACTACCAGGGTTGGCATGGAGAAAAAATCGAGTACTAACATTTGAGGCCATTGTTGCACCCATGATCGTAAAGTGAATTACTGCGAACTATATTTACTGGCGGGGGAGAATGTCTACGATCAAAAAGTTTGATGACGTGACACACAAAATGTTATTATAAATGATGTATCACACTGTTGTTGTTTTGCTTTGGCATACATATGTTATGGTTTATTATTCACCAAATTGTTAAATTACAGAAAGTATTAAATACATAATTATGAAACAAAGAACAATTAAATATTATTGTTGAGAAGTCGGGGGATCAAATTAAAACACTTATTAAATGTGATATTCCAGTGCTCACTAAAATCTTTTTTAATAAAATTAATTACAAGTTTTGTATTCGAATTTTAAAATGTATACGATTGTGTTCCTACCGCCAGTTTCCTAACCACATAAAGAAAGAACATTTTACATTCCTAAACTGACATCTGTCAGTTTACTTAGGGTGTGATACACATCATAAAGGTGCTGCCAAATTTTCATCGCAACATCCTTAACATCCAGTTTTGCCAGCTTAATAGTAGGTCGTACCACCAAACCATTCACTGTCTTTACGACAGCGGTGAGAATCTTCATGTCCCTGGATCGATGCAGGTCGACGACGCTTCCTTTCCTCCAAGTAATGCGTATGCTGTTCTCTTACTACGTCGTAGAAGGCAAGTGGATCTAGCGGTGGTTGAAACCCTTTTGTACGTCGAGTCATTGTTGGTAGATACTCGCGTACCCACCGCTACCATAATTGATTAGCCAGTTGATTTGTTACATTCAAATTCCTGCGCAGAGTCACTCCATCACGTTCCTCGCTACATCGGGCCCCTATTCCACTTGAACTTCCAACAAGGAAGTGATTTGTAGTTGGTGCTTCATTCTCCGGTGAATCCAGTGGAACATAAGTCAGTGGTCGGGAGTTTTTTTTTTTTTTTTTATAATTTACACGTACTCAAGGGGTTATGAATACCCTTTTATATATTACCATAGTACGAGCGTTAGAGAAGGGGAAGAAAGAGAGAGAGGATAGGAAAGATTTTGGATGTAGTGGAGACTTAAACTCCATGGGTGGTGTCCGAACTAGCTTCGGGAAGTCACTTTTTCTCGTGTTCGTTAAATTTGAAGAAATTCAAGATGGTGTGCATACTTTTAGGTAATACACCGACCTTTTATTTCTTTTAAATAAAAGTGAAATGGATTTTGGTTGGGATTGAACGCGCAACCTTCCACTCAACAGACGAACACATTCCCACTACACCGCGGCCACCCACATAGTTTACTATGCTTTGAATGTCAGCCAACTTTTCCCTAAGAACGTCTTCCCTGAATTCAGTCTCTTGCAAAATTTGCATCATTATTGATTTTACAGAGCGTATCATCCTCTCCCACGATCCACCCATATGGGGCGATGCCCTTGGTATAAATCGCCATTCATTCCCAGAATACTCTTGCTTCAACTGCCCAGGCGACACCTTTTCAATTTCTTCAGCCAAAACACAACTCGTTCCACGAAAGTTTGTGCCATTTTCCGATAAGATACGCCTTGGAACGCAACGTCTGCTGATAAACCACTTCAGGACAAGTAAAAATGATTCCGTTGACAGTGATAGAGAAAACTCAATGCGTGTCGCTCTTATCGTAAGAAGGGTGAAAACCACACCCCATCGCTTTTCTCGTCGTCGGCCAACCACTATATCTATTGGTCCGAATTAGTACACACTCGTATACCTAAAGCGCGTCGTAAACGGCGCTATACGTTCCGGTGGTAAAGAACCCATAGTGGGAGGAAATGGGCTTCCTCGGCGATTACGTCATAGTTGACAATTCTTGGCGACTGTTCTCATCTCGCTGGCAATAATTTCGTAATGGTGATGGTGGAACTTATGGAGATAGAATTCAGCTAACAGTCGTGTAACAAAATCATTGCGCGGCATTATAATTGCGTGCTTCACGCTCGTCTCTATTCCAGGAACCAAATCCACTCAACCTTGAACTCGGAGAATACCAAACTCATCGCAGTATGGGGAGCTTCGGAATATAGAGCAATTCAATTCAATTCATGTCAATTCATTAGAGAATGCTTCCTACTGACACACACGAATTATAATTATCTCTGTACCTTCGATCGTTTGGTATCAACAGCCGACTCAGGAACTCCAACGCGTATCGTTGAGCGTTTTGTAGTTTCTAACATTTGCTTAATCGAGTTGGATCGGGTGATATACAGCCAGTGTTGAAGGTTTAGTTTGTACAAAATCAGCAAGTTTATCAAAGTGTAATTCGGGCAGTCAATCTCGGATAAAGTCAGAAGCTTTGGACCGATAAATCAACGTGATTGTCCGTCAAATCATGAACTCTTTTTCGACTTAGTATCCTCATCCGCTACATATTCTGCTGTAGGCACCCACCTCCACTCGTTGACATCTGAGCCCTTAAGAATTTCACCTATACGTAGTGCCACAAACTGATGAAACTTCCTAGAATCAGATCTGATCCAATAAAGAACATTTCTCAAGTCAGTCCAAAACAGTCTCCGCCTTATATTTATGATAGATACCGGCTTGAGAGTTGCCAATCGCGTTTTCGATGCTACAAGGGAATTGAGAAACTTTCCGTCTCTTCGAGATCGTAAGATTGATACAGCTGCATACGCGCTAATGCTCGCATCGACAAATGTATGTTATTCAATGTCCTCACTACACGTCAGTGCAAATCTGGATTGTGCCGATTAACGGAAATTATCGCGGCATTGCCACCATTCCTCACGCTTTTCATCTCGTACCGGTTCATCCCAGGTCACTCCGGACGCCAAATATTTTGAAGGATAACTTTTGCTTGAACAACATAAAATCCCAGTAAGCCAAGTGGGTCAAATACAGTTATAACTACCCTCAAAATTTGACGTTCAGTTGAAAATAGATGCTCATCAAAAACTCTCCTGTCAAAGCTCTGTTTGAGGCAGCCATTAGAGGCCTAGCGCCTTTTCTTGCATAACGTCAAACTCTTCGATACGTTTATCTACCTGTACAGTTGAACCAGATAAGGCTGCCAAAACGCGTTCTGAATTGGATGACCAATTTCTCATCTCGAAACCGCCATCACGATGGTCTCCACACACTGCAGCCAATCGTAGACATAAGTATTTCTGAATGTTCCTCCTTGGGATGATGTTCTTCCCATCGAAACGCATTTCTGTTTATACCCTATCCCATAGGTGTATATTAATTTTGATACATCGTTTGTAACATAGTGAAATAATTTAGCTAGGTATACCTCAAAGTATATGGATCGACTCAGAGTCGCTAGCTGAGTAGATTAAGCTATATCTATCCGTCCGTCCGCCCGTACGTCACCAGTTTTTAGGCCTTAAATTTTGAGCTATAATGATTAAATTTGGTACACGTGTTTCTTATTGCTCCCAGCAGAAAAACGTGTTTTTTTTCAGTTTTCAGTAAAAATTGTAAGCATCTCGAAAATTTTGTTAATGCAATAGCATTGGCTATGATAATATAAACATTTCTTCAACAAATCATTTAAACCCACGCCCACTTTTTGGAGGCGTTTTCATACAAAAACCATTTATATACCCTACGCCACACCATATGCAGTAGAAAACCATCGTATTGTATGTCAAACCATACAATATTTTGAACAATATGTTGCGACAATGTCAATTTTAGTATTTGCTTGACATAAAGCCCACATTTTAGGGATATTAATTTTAATGATGGGATGGGGTAGGGTATAAAACCATCCACACAGTGGAATGTAGAATTCTCATATGTTTTCTTACACTTTCATAGGATATGGTAACAAAATAAAATGGTACAAAAAAGTAAAAACAGACGATGTTTTCTTTTCTCCATAAAACGAAAACCTTAAATAATATGCTCATTTGCAATGTGATATCAATGAAATTAAAACTTACTGTTAATGAGTTTATTTGATTTATCATCAGATTTGTCAAAGCTATATCTCTCGTCAATGTCGCCATCATATCTTGTGCGAAAACCTATAAATGTAATTGTTTATTTAAAGTTTGGTAGCAGTGATTTTTTGACTTACTGTTGATGACTGAAATGATACCCTTGGTGACATGAGGTGGAAACTCTCGGAGTATATCTAACACTGTGCGACCCTCGGAATCAATAGCATTTAAATCGGCGCCAGCTTCTAGCAAAGTGCGAACGACTATGTCTTTGCCACACAAAGCCGCCTCATGTAAAGCAGTACCTGAAGGCGTCAAAAGATTGACATTTACTCCTGCCGAAAGAAGAATCTCCACTATATTGTTATGCCCATTGCGGCTGGCCAAATGTAATGCCGAGTGACTGACAAATGTGTGGTGGTAAGTGGATGACATGGGCGAAATACAAGATTGAACACTGTATGGTTGAAGAAGCTCAGGGTGAGCTCGTATCAGCATTTGTACTACCTGTAGACGTCCATATTGAGCAGCCAAATCTAAAGGTGTTTCATTGCGACTGTTGCAGACATTGGGGTTAGCACCATGCGCAAGAAGAGTTGTTAGAGCACCCGTGTGACCGTGTTGAGCTGCGCAATGTAGTGGGGTTTCATTTTCTATTGTCTGAGAATATAATAAGAAAATGATGCGAAATTACGTATTTTATTACATTTTAAATTCAGTACGGTTAACAATCGATATAGCTTGTAAGGTGCAAGACTGAATCATACCAAATTTTCTCCTCTTCAAAAAGTGGATGTGCTACAAAAGGTTCTATCGACGACAGAACAAAAACAATATTGCCTAAGTATCAGTAAACAATTACCAAACACACTTTTTCTTACAAAGAGAAAGATATTGTGTTCGTGAAAGTTTTCGACATCGAGTTATTGATTGATTTTAACATTACGATAATAGCGGAACCCAACAAAGTGTTTTTTTGGAATACCGTCCGTCTGTTCGTCGGTCCGTCGGTCCGTCGGTCCGTCTGTCCGTACTGGTCTCTCCAGCCTAAAGACTTCACCGATTTTCTTTAAACATCGTATCCAGCGATTTTTTGACCATAATTTTAGGTCATTTTTAACTTTCTCTTTTAAAGAGAAAGATATTGTTTTCGTAAAAAATTTCGACCTCGAGATTTTGATTGATTCTAACATTGCGATGATAGCGGAACTCAAGAAAGTGTTAGGAATTCCGTCCGTCGAATCGTCAGCCTAAACGACTTGACCGATTTTCTTCAAACTTCGTATCCAGCGTTTGTTTGATCATAATTCCAGGCTATTTTTTACCCTATCTCATAGGCGTATATTAGTTTTGATACGTAGTTTGTAGCACAGAGAAATAATTGAGCTAGGTATACCTCAAAGTAAATGGATCGATTTAAATCGATAGCTGAGTCGATTTAGCCATGTCTGTCCGTCCGTCGGTACGTCACCAGTTTTTAGGCCTTAAATTTTGACCTAGGATGATGAAATTTGGTACACGTGTTTGTTGTTGCTGCCAGCAGAACAAACGTTTTTAAAATCCGCCCACTGCCACGCCCTCTTTTTCGGAAAACAAAGTTTTACGCCAAACCGTTAAAGTTTTTGAAAAAAGTTTGAAGAACATATCTAGACAATCTTTATATCTATATTTCGTACAAGTTTTTTGCCACGCCCACTCTTTGGGGGCGTTTTTTGTTAAAACTTTTTGCGGTAAAATTTTAAACATTTCGAAAAAAAATTGATGCAAATTAATTAATTTTGGTAATATAAACATTTCTTCTAAATATCATTTTTAAGATTTTCTAGACAATCCTAACTTCTATATCGTTTAAACAAAGTTTTTTGCTCCGCCCACTTTTGGGGGCGTTTTTAGTAAAAAAAAAATTTTCGGTAAAATTTTAAATATTTCGAAAAAAATGTTGATGCAAAATAATTGCTTTTTGTGTTATAAACATTTCTTTTATATGTCATTTTAACCCACGCCCACTTTTTTGAGGCGTTTTCATATAAAAACCAATTCTATACATTATGTTCATAGCATGTTTTTTGTCGAACCATAAATGATTTTGATAAACTGTAAACAATATGTTCTTACAATGACTTTTTCTATATTCCATCGCAAAAAGCCGAAATTTTGAGGATATTTGTTTTAAGGATGGGATGGGATAGGGTATAAAACGATCCACACAGTGGACTGTAGCCTACTCATATTTTTGAAACAGATTTAAATGACGAATCTGAATTTTTGAATACATCAAACTTGACGATTTTTAAGTAAATACTTGATTTTCATATGCATAAAACTTAAGTAAGTGCTGGAGAACAAGCATTTACTAAGAAACAAAGTACTTACTAGTGTCGGATGAATTTCTCTAGAAAATACTAAATATACTTCTTATACTTCTGTTTTCAAGTTGGTAATAGCAACTTGAAAATTCTCTATTATATACTTTTTTATACCCTATCACATAGTGAAATAATTTCGCTGAATATACCTCAAAGTATATGGATAGACTCAGAATCGCTAGCTGAGTCGATAAAGCCATGCCTGTCTGTCCGTCCGTCCTGTCCGTCTGTCTGTGTATCACCGATTTTTGGGCCTTAAATTTGGAGCTAGAGTTTTGGAATTTGGTATACAGACAAAGCAGAACATTTTTGAAATCCGCCCACTGCCACGCCCTCTTTTTAGAAAAACGTATTTGTTGCCCAACCCATTAGAGATATTGCAAAAACGTCTGAACAAAGCCCATACAAAGTTTTTTGCCACGCCTACTTTTTGGGGGCGGTACCAGTAAAAAACGTGTTTCGGTAAAATTTTAAACATTTCGATAAATAAATATAAATATATAAATAAGTATATATAAACATTTTTTCTATACATCATGTTAACCCACGCCCACGTTTTGGAGGCGTTTCATACAAAAACCATTTTTATCTGCTACGCCATACCATATGCAGCAGAAAAACTTTATTTTTGGTGGAACATACAAGATATTGATTAACTGTCTGAACAATAAGTTGCGACAATTTCAATTTTAATATATCTTTGCCATAAAATCCATATTAATTTTAAGGAGAGAATGGGATAGGGTATAAAACGATCCATACAGTGGATTGTAGCCTTCTCGTATGTTTTTTGTTTGCTTTTAGCCATGTTATTACTGGTACCTGCCATATAAAAAACATACATAACCTCAATTTGCTCTAAAATGGCTCTAACGATTTTCATTAAACTTCTTATATGCTATAAGCATATTAGTTCCAACAAAACTGCATACCCAGTTTTTTCGAGAAAATCCATGCAACGGATTTTTGCATATAGGCCATATAAAGAAAACTGTCAATTTCTCGTAAACTATTGAAAATTGAATGATATTTAATTTGTATACTACTATTACGTTTTTAAAGAGTTCCACTTAATTGGTTTTGGTCCAATTATTCCCAAACGGAATTTTCAGTTTAGGCCAATAACAGAAAATCATTATTATTCACATGGACACCGTTTACTTTCAATTACGGGATAAACGTTCGTATAATCTCATTTCGACATAATTTATACCATTCTAGCATCATTAATCGAAATAAATAATATTGTGTATTTGGGCCAAATTGTTAAAAACGTCAAATTAACTTGCTGCGAAAGATAAAGTTGCGTACTACCCAGTCGTGCACCCACCACTCGTTTATTTTGGGTATCCAGAACTCTGACCTAACGATTCGAATCAAGAGCTGATTACCCCCATGAATCGAAACTAGATGCACAAACTGTATAAGAAGTTCGGTAAATGAGCGTGGTAAGGCAAGATCACTGGAGAACGTTCATTATATGAGAGGGTTGAGCAAACTAGTCGACCATTGAGTCGCATTACACTATCTGAATTTAACATAGGGTTTAATGTCACCAATGGACTTTTCCTTGGAATCGGTTGATTCGATGGCAATGCGGAACATTTGAAAAGTAAATGAGTGTAGTTAAGCGTACTAGTTTCCGTTTTGTGAGCGCAAACTCCTCACTTGATATCAAATGAATGAGTATTGCATCGAAATGTCATAGAATGATTGCAGAGACTGTAAACATAACCGGTATATAACCGGTAGCTTCTTAATCAGAATCAGCAGGAATGTCTGGAATGCATTTAGGCCAACTAATTTGAGGTTGGGATAACCCTGCTGGTTCATGCCAACATAAATGACTATCGCGATCATCAAATGGTGTTAATCCACGGGTTGCCAGATCTGCAGGACTGTCCGCAGATAAAACATGATCCATGGTCGGTTGCCTACGTTTATTGAAATCGGTGAGACTCGGCTTCAACAAATGGTTTCCACATATGTGGAGGTTTTTTAACCATGCCAGGACAATTGAATTGTCGGTCCACAAAAATATGTCGTTGAGCTGGTGACTAAGTTTTGGGATCGTTTTTTTAACGAGCTTGGAAAATTATACAGAAGTAATACAGAAGACAGTATCATTATCAGTTTAACTGGTTCTACTTTTGACTTCGCACATAAGAGGTTGGTCGAGAATGAATTGTCATTATGTTTTATCCGCACGTACAATGCTGCGGAAGAGTCACCAAATCCATGAAGCTGAACCGATGCGGAAAGAGTGAACTCAATCCATGGAGGGATCTGAATTTCACAAATATCAGGGAGATTGGCGACAAAGTTCTTCCAGTGATGATACGTAAAAATACGCGAAAAATTTGTTGCATTATTATCTTAGCAGTTACAATGATAGGGGCAAGCCATGCGGTTGGGTCAAAAAGTCTATCAATCGCAGACACCGCCTGCTGTTTCGTTGGATGCTTTGATGATATAGTCAATACTGAAGGGCTTACAAAAAAATCAAACCTATCGCCTTTTGCATTCCACTGAATGCTAAACATTTTCGCACATGATTTCTCCTCATGTTTTAAAAGGTCATGGTTTAAAAGATCATCAGGAGAAAGATGTTTGATTAGGCTCAGACAATTAGAAGACCAGTTCCTAAGGGAGAACACCGCTGAACTCAAAGCAATTAGCTCTTGTTGATTCATGCGTGCAGTATCCTCATCATGAGCTCCAGCAATGAGATCGTCGACGTGAAACTCGTCTCTAAGAGTTCAGATGCCAGGGGGAATCGAGTTGAAACGTCATCGACTAGCTACTAGAGGGTTCGAATTGACAAGTACGGAGTGCTGTTAACACTGAATGTCACGGTTTGGAGCTCAAAATCCTGAAGAGGATCGGCCACAGACTTTAGAAACAGGATTCTTTGAAATGGGGTATGGTCCGTTTGGACCAGTATCTGGCGATACATTTTTTCAATGTCCGCATACAAACGAATTTGAAAAAACGCCAATCCAGAATTAGTGACATCAAATCCGTCTTTAACACTGGACCAGCATAGAGGGCACGTTCAAGCTAACACTGTTAGAGCTCAAATTAGATGCATTAAACACCACGCGGATTTTCGTCGTAGTGCTATGGGGTTTGAAAACTGCGTGATGTGGTAAGTAAAACGAGTTACAAATCTTATTGCTTATTATCTCTTGGGAAGAAACGATCTTCATGTGGCCTAAAGTTGAATATTCGTCAATAACCTGATTGGACTGACGTTGAAACATCGGAGGCATCTAAGATTTCTTTTATGTCCAAAATTTCGAGATTACTTGATCCAGTGAGACTTCATTGAAATAGGATAAGAAAGTCGAGAAGCTATGAGCGGTACTTAAGGGAAGGGGCCCTGATAATACTCAACCGAAAACCGTGTATTTTGCTAGAAGAGAGCCAAACACATTTGTCTGGAGCCCATCGCAAAGAAGGAACGGATAAACGTCCGCACCAAGTAACATATCTATTTGGGGACTTCGATGAAAATTGGGGTCTGATCATTTTAAATTGACAGATTGAGATAGCTCGTAAGGGTTCACCGAACAGGTTTGACTTCAGAACAATCGAGCAAAGTTTTGAAGCTGTTGCAGTAACAACTGCATTCATTTTAGATACGTGTGCTTGAATTGAGCGAACATGAAGGCTAAGGCGTTTTTGGGCGTTTTCGGTAATGAAAGACCCTGGGTCTAAAAGTACTCGTAGGGTAAAAGTAATTCCAAAAGATTCAACAGATACTAGAGCTGTTGCCAGGATTAGTCGATTATTTTTGCTACTGAAGTAAGCAGACAAGTGGTTCATATTAGAACCGGGTTTTGAGTGGATTGTAATCGGAGTTTTCAGAGGTGGATCCTTGAGTAACATGTGTATGATGAGCTTGGGTATGAGGCTCTAGATGAAGAAGAGTATAATGCCGCGCCTTGCATTGATTGTAAGTGTGGCGGCTATTGCAATTCTTCTCAACGTGGGAAGTTTCTAAGCAATTCCTAAAGTATTTAAATTTATTTACTGTTTTCATTTTATCGGGGACCGCAAAAAAGTATTACACAATCGCAAAGAATGAGTGTTACCTTTACATAGTCTACAGGTAGAACCAGCTGGTGATGTATAATATGAATTGCGGTATCTTTCTCGGCTTGTTTGTGGAGTTGTAGGGTTATCTAGATATCTTGTTCAGTCACTTTTTAAAAATCTCTAATGGTTTGGCCTAAAACTACGTTTTTCTAAAAAGAGGGCGTTGCAGTAGGCGGATTTCAAAAGTTTTTACACTTGTTCTGCATCGTCAGATAGAGGGTCTGTATACCAAATTTTTAAAATTTAAGGCCCCAAAATCGGTGACAGACAGACGGACAGACAGACATGGCTAGAACGACTCAGCTAGCGATTTAGCCAAATTATTTCACTGTGTTACAAACTTAATGTCCAAACTAATATACCCCTATGGGATAAGGTACAATGAATACTCCCGTTGGCAATTCAGTTTCACTGGAAAAATTTAGCCTCTTTGGAGGTCGGCTCTATGAATTCGGTGGAGAGCGATTTATAGTAATTATGTGACCCTTTCCTGAAAAGTTCACCTAAATCTGTATCTCAACTAAATATATGTGTCTTCAGGAGCTCGTCAACATCAGAAGTGTCGGCCCACGAAAAACGAGACTCAATGAAGCTCTGCGAAGAGCTTCGTAAAGAAATCCTCTACATTAAGAAATAATATATGACTCGAAAGGGTGTCTTAAAAATACCTAGTGAGCCAAACTCATGTGCAAACTCCCACATGAATTCCGAATACCATATGGATAAAAAAGTTCTCAGTCGCGAAAATGACTGGATTCTAAAGAAAAGACCGGTAAAGCATTTGAGAAGGCTACAATCCACTATGGGGATCGATTAATTCCCAATCCTATCCCTTCTCTAAAATAAATAACCCTAAAATGTCGGCTTTATGGCAATGAAATATCGAAAATGTCATTGTCAGATCATATTGTTCAGACAGTTTATCAAAATCTTGTATAGTTCCACAAAACACAACGGTTTTTGGCCTGGTTATGCTGTGAGGTAGTGTATAGAAATGGTTTTTGTATGAAAGCGCCTCAAAAAAGTGGGCGTGAGTCAAAATGAATTATGGAAGAAATGTATATATTAGCATCAACATTTTTTTAGAAATGTTTAAAATTTTATCGAAATATGTTTTTTACTGAAACCGCACCGAAAAGTGGACGTGGCAACATTTTCGTATAGACGAAATATAGACATAAAGATGGTCCTGATATGTTGTTGAGACACTTTTTCAAAACCAGTAATGGTTTGGCCTAAAACTAGGTTTATCTAAGGAGGGGGCCTGGCAGTGTGCGGATTTAAAAAATGTTTACACTTGTTCTGCGTGACTTGTGACACACAGACACACGGACGGACACAGACAGACATGGCTAGATCGACTCAGCTAGCGATTTTGAGTCGCTTAGCAGATATAGGTAAAGATATCAGACAAGCTTAAACGCATAAAATCTTTTTTTTTTTGGTAGAGGGTAAGTTATGTGTAACAACGATTCTAACTCTTAAGGGGGACAGCCCCTGGCAATTTATGTTCGGAAATTTTGCCGATTGTCAATTGAATGATTGAAATTGCAATAACCACTTGTGTGCAGACAACAATATTTTGATTAGAATTAACAGATTTCATCTAATAGTGGCGCCAATTGAACGTTCAGTTTTATGTATGATTATTTGAAACAGTTTTTATTCCTTTTTTGTTTTTTGTTTAACTTTTTAGTATTTTTAGTATAAAACTCGATAATTTTGTTCTTACATCGGAAGCTATTGAGTTCATCTGCTTATAGCAATATTATCTCTATTAAACTAAAAAAATAACACTAATAGGGATACGGTATAAACAGCAGTTTCAGCAAAAAAATCTTTTGCCATTATCACCCAACCACTTTTATTTCAAAATCTCTCTTCACAAAAATAAGCCTTAGATAAATTAAAATAAAAAACATATGAGAAGGCTACAATCCACTGTATGGATCTTTTTATAATATATCCCATCCCATACATAAAATGAATATCCATTAAATGTGGGCTTTATGGCACAGAAATATCAAGATTGAAATTTTAGCAATATATTGTTTAGACAGATTATCAAAATCATGCGTGGTTCGACCAAAAACAACGTTTTTATCCTGCATATGGTATGGCATAGGGTATACAAATGTTTTTTGTATGAAAAATCCTCCAGAAAGTAGACGTGGGTAAAAAAAATAAATGGCAGAAATGTTTATATTACCAAAACCAATTGTATGCATAAAATTTTCTTCGAATTGTTTAAAATTATACCGAAAAATGTTTTCAACTGAAAACGCCCTCAAAGAGTGGGCATATAGACATAAGGAGTATCTAGATATCTTTTTCAGACACTTTTTCAAAAATGTTAACGATTTGGCTTAAAATAAGGTTTTTCTAAAAAGGGGGCGGGGCAGTAGCGGATTTCAAAAAAATGTACATCTGTTTGAACAGCACATACAAGGATCACATGTACCAAATTTCATTATCCTATCTCAAAATTTAAGGCCCAAAAACCGGTTACCTACAGACAGACAGACGATTCTGAGTCGTTCCATATACTTTGAGGTGTACCTAGCTTAATTATTTCACTACGTTACAAACTATGTATCAAAACTAATATACCGCTATGGGATATGGTATAACGTGTGGATCGTTTTATACCCTATCCCATTCCATCCTATAAATTAATACCCCTTATTTGTGGGGTTTTTTGACAAAGAAATATTAAAATATATATTGTAGCAACATGTTATTCAGACAGTTTATCAAAAACTTTTATGGTTCAACCAAAAACAACGTTGCATATGTTTGTTACAAACATTGTTACAAACTAATATACCCCTATGGGGTAGGGTATAATAAACACAAAAAATGCAAAAAATATACAAAAAAACATTACAGACATATACTTGCAACCCCAACTCAAAGAGTGAAAAGATAAGTAATGTTTCGGATATTGTAAAAGATATACATAGATGCGCTCTACATACATCTTTTAATAAACACAATAATACAACAAAATATTTATGAATATTTATATTATATATTAAATATATTACAATATTCGTCATTTTTAATAGCGCTTGCTACTATTGCTTTCGGCTAGTTGTTTTATAATTTTGTGTGCAATATATCTAACTAAACAAAAATAACAACACAAAAAAAACCAAAGCAACATTTTATTAAATTTTCCTGCATATGCTGCAATTATTTAGCAAATCCTGTCATTTAAAAAAAATGTATTAGCATTAAAAAACACTGTTTTTGTTATTTATTCCAAAATATCTGCTTATCATTTAAATTGTTTTTTGAATTTAAACGCTGATTACTTAAATTTTTAAAAATGTCGCTGAGGCTCTTCATCTTCTTATCACGACAATTATTTAAAACTTTGATAATAAAATAAGAGATAGCAGCAACCCAGTTTTCCTACATGGGAAGCGTGTAATTGAAACTGTCTGTCAATAAAATTTATAATACAAAGTATACATAATTCCACTTATTCACTAGATTTCGCTAAAACACATCTCAACTGTTGTATAGTTATCCAGTGCATTACTATTGAATCAGCTTTTATTCAGGGTCATACAACATCTCATTAATAAAATATTTTCCCCACCCATAATAGTTAAACATGGTTTATGTCAAAAAATTTAGCAAAATATGAGAAGGCTACAATCCACTCTGCGGATCATTTTATACCCTATACTATCCCACCCTTAAAATAAATATCCCCAAAATGTCGGCTTTATGGGGCGGAAATATAGAAAATGCCATTTTCACAACAGCAGTTTATCAAAATCTTATATGGTTCGACAAAAGATTTTTGCCTTGTTATGGTTTGTATGAAGGCTACAATCCACTGTGTGGATCGTTTTATACCCTATCCCATTCAATCCTTAAAATGAGTATCCCCAAAATGTCGGCTTTATGGTGACGAAATGTAGAATTGTCATTGTCAGATCATATTGTTCAGACAGTTTATCAAAATCTTTCATGGTTCGACAAAAAATAAGGATTTTCGCCTGGTTATGCAAAAGGTTTTTGTATGAAAACGCCTCCAAAAAGTGGGCGTGGGTTAAAATGATATATAGAAGAAATATTTATATTATTATAGCCAACGATTTGCATCAAAAAAAAATCGAAATGTTTAAAATTGAATTAAGTTGAAAACGCCCCAAAAAAGTGGGCGTGGCAAACAACTTTGTATAGACGAAATATAGACATTAATGTTGTCTAGATATATTGTTCGCAAACTTATTCAAAATCTCTCTAAACCACATTTATCTAAAAAGTGGGCGTGGCAGTGGGCGGATTTCAAAAATGTTTACACCTGTTCTGCTTCGTCGGATAGAGAGTCTGTATAATAAATTTCAAAAGGCTAGCTCAAAACTTAAGGCACAAAAATCGGTGACACACAGACGGACGAACTAGCGGACAGACATACATGGCTTAATCGACTCAGCTAGCGATTCTGAGTCGATCCGTATACTTTGAGGTATATCTAGTGAAATTATTTCACAATGTTTCAAACTTAATGTCAAAAAAAAAACATTACATACAGATACTTGCAACCCCAACTCAAAGAGTGAACATATGAGAAGGCTACAATCCACTGTGTGGAACGTTTTATACCCTATCCCAACCCATCCTTAAAACAAATATCCTCAAAATGTCGGCGATGAAATATAGAAAATCTCATTTTAAAAAAATATTGTTCAGGCAGTTTATCCTAATCATTTATGGTTCGACAAAAACATCGTTTTTCGCTTGGTTATGCTATGAACATAATGTATAGAAATGGTTTTTGTATGAAAATGCTTCCAAAAAGTGGGCGTGGGTTGAAATGACATATAAAAGAAATGTTAATATTAAAAAAGCCTATTATTTTGCGTCAATGATTTTTTCGAAATATTTAATATATTACCGGAAAACGTATTTTACTGAAAACTTCCCCAAAAAGTGGGCGGGGACAAAAAACTTCGAAAAAACAAAATATAGAAATTAGGATTGTCTAGATTTGTTGCAAAGACACGTTATCAAAATCTATAACGGTTCGATCAAACACAACGTTTGATTTCAAAAAAATGTTACGCTTGTTCTGCTGGGAGCCACAACAAGCACGTGTACCAAATTTAAGGCGCAAAAACTGGTGCCATACGGACGGACGGACGGGCGCACGGACGGACAGACGGACATGACAAAATCGACTCAGCTATCGATTCTGAGTCTATCCATATACTTTGAGGTATACCTAGCTCAATTATTTCTCTATGTTACAAACTATGTATCAAAAAAAATATACCCCTATGGGATAAAATATAAAAAACTAATATACCCCTATGGGATAGGGTATAAAAATGCTATGCACCTGCGGATCGTTTAGTACCCTATATAAAAGAAATGTTTATGTTAACAAAACCAATAATTTTGCATCAACAGTTTTTTCCAAATGTTTAATATTTTACCGAAAAACATTTCTTAATGCAAACGGCCCCAAAAAGTGGGCGTGGCAAAAAACTTTGTAGAAAAAAAAATTGACAATAGGATTATCTAGATATGTTGTTCAGACAATTTTTCAGTATCTCTTACGGTTGGACCTAAAACTACGTTTTTCTGAAAAAGGGACATGGCAGTTAGCGGATTTCAAAAATGTTTAGACTTGTTCTGCTGGGAGCAACAACAAACACGTGTACCAAATTTCATCATTCTAGCTCAAAATTTAAGGCCCAAAAACTGGTGACCGAAGGAAGGAGAGACATGGCTTAATCGACTCAGCTATCGATTCTGGGTCGGTCCATATACTTTGAGGTATACCTAGATAAATTATTCACTATGTAACAAACTATGTTTCAAACCTAATATACCCCTATGGGAGAGTATATAAAAACAAAACACATTACGTTTACTATAATTCGTTGCTGGACTTTTAACCACTTCAGCACATTCAATATTGATCTTATTGGAGTATGGCGATTGCATTTAATAATTATTCTCATGGCGTTGTTTTGTAGTCGTTGGAGTTTAAATAACATTGAATCACGACATGAATACATTACAGATGAGCAATATTCAAAATTATGTTTTATGATAATATTAAAGATATTTACAGCCTATATTATTGTGATTTTACCACGAATTCGATATAGGAAGCCTACTTTCTTAGATACTTCTGTAGTAACATAATTTATATGGGAGTCGAATGATAGTTTTTTGTCGGTTATTACGCCTAGTAAAGAATTTCGTTCACTTGCTTAAAGGGCTCGTTTTCCATGTTTAGGTTTAAGCTAAAGCTGTGCTTCAGAAACATGCACTTCGATTTCTTAACATTCAATTTAAGCTTATTTGACCTTAGCCATAATCCTATTCTAAGTAAGTCCTCTTGCATCAGTCGCTCGCATTCTTTTGAACGTCAAACAGTGCAATCCGAGCGTGCTTTAGTTCCCTTTCTAAGTCCCTTGTGTAAGTGATGAAAAGCAGCGCACTAAGTATAGATCCTTGAGGGACCCCAATTGATATTCTGTTGCTACTAGACATCTCCCCACTAACGTTGGTTCTCTGCGATCTGCCATTCAAAAACGACTTGAACCATTGCAGTTCACACCCATGTACACCATACCCTTAAAGTTTGGACATTAAAATGTCTCTGCCTAGAGTCTTAAAAGCTTTTTTAAGTTCAACAAAGAAGGCAACCAAGCATTTTTTGGCCACGAGCACTTCCTCCCAGCTTATAATGATATTGTTTAATGCTGTCTCGCATGAATGTTTTTTCCGAAAGCCTGACTGACTTTCCATGAAAAGGTAGTTTAATTAGAAATACCTTTCAAGTTGTTCGTGGATTATTTTTTCGATTACCTTTTCGTATATTGGTAGTGAATTAACTGGTCGAAATCCCTCACAGTTTACTGTTCCTTTGACTTTTCAACTCGTGTGATAACCGATTCTTTCTATGTATCGGGAAACTTTCCTCTGGCCATTGACGTATTAATTAATTGCGCTAGGACTGGGCCTAATACAGTCAATGCATCGAGAAGCATTCTTACATTCAAAAGGTTAAAATATTTTTTTTGGTTCATTGACTCAAGCGTTATCCTTATATCAGAAATGTTAATACATACTTACTTACTTACTTAAGTGGCGCTACAGTCCGGAATGAACCTGGGCCTTAACCAACATGTCTCTCCAATTAGCACGATCCTTAATTTACTGCCTCCAGTTGCGCACTCCAAGTTGGTTGAGGTCTGTTTCTACTTGTGCTCGCCACTTAAGGCGAGGTCTTCCTCTACTGCGTCCGATGTCTGGCTGTGAATGGAAGACTCTGCGAGCCGGAGTATTGGTGTCCATTCGTTGTACGTGTCCTAGCCATCTTAAACGTCCAATGCAGAGTTTTTTGACCATGGGCACGCTCTGTATAGCTCGTATAGTTCTTGGTTGAATCTTCGTCTATATAGCCCCTGAACGCAAACGGGACCAAGATTTTTCGAAGAATTTTCCTCTCAAATCGACCAAGGATTTCTTCATCCGATTTTGAGACGGTCCATGCTTCAGCGCCGTAGAGCAGGACTGGGACGATCAGGGTCTTATATAAGATCTCCTTAGTAGTTCGAGTTAGCGCTTTACTACTGAATTGACTTCTTAGCCCGAAAAAATAGTGGTTGTTGGCAAGAGTAACTCTTCGTTTAATTTCTGACGATATGTTGTTGTCAGAGTTAATAGCGGAGCCGAGATAGACAAAATCCCGCACTACCTCAAAGTTATATCTGTCAATAGTGACGTTCTGTCCAATTCGTCGATGTTGTGTGCCCTTTTATGTTGACAGCGTAGGCTAGTAGTTGTACAGATTTTTGGAAATTTTTTGGAAAATTGTGCCTCTGGTGTTGGATCGTGACATTTGCACAATCCTCTCAAGATTCATATTGAAGAAGTCACATGACAGCGCATCGCCTTACCTAAATCCTTTTTTGGTATCGAATGTGTCAGTGAGGTCGTTTCCGACCCTGATGGAGCAGCGAAAATTCTTAATCGTTATCCTACTCAAACGGACAAGTTTGGGCGGTATACCAAAACTAGACAAGGCTCTGAATAGTTCGTCTCTATAAATGCCGTCGTATGCGGCTTTGAAATCGTGGTGGGTATTGACTTGGACTTCTTGGGTTTTTTCCAGGATCTGCCGAAGTGTGAAGATTTGATCGGTTGTGGACTTTCCTTGCCTAAAACCACACTGATAAGGGCCGATCAGGTTGTTATTAAACGGTTTCAGGCGTTCACATATTACGGCAGATCGAATTTTGTAGGCGAAATTGAAGAAACTTACGCCTCTGTAGTTGGCGCAGTTAAGAGGGTTTCCTTTTTTGTGGATCGGGCAAACTATGCTGAGGTTCCATTCTTCAGGCATACTTTCTTCCGACTAGATTTGGCTTATGAGTTGGTGGATGTTATTTACCAAGTCATCTCCGCCGGCTTTATTAAGCTCGGCGGCAAGGACGTCATTTCTAGCAGCCTTATTAAGCTTCAGTTTAGACATTGCTATCCTCACTTCACTCAGGTCGGGTGGTTGGCAGTTTTCGCTGTCGTTGCCAATATTGAATGGTTCGTTCTGCCTGAAAGCGGAATGTTGTTCGTCATCGCCGTTTAACAGTCTGCAGAAGTGGTTCTTCCATATCCTCAGCATCGGCTGTGTCTCAACTACGAAATTTCCTTGTTCATCTCGATAGGATACTGTTCGAGGCTTGCATCCTTGGCTTTGACGTTTTACACTTTGGTAAAACTTGCTAACATCGTTTCTGGAGTGCCACCTTTCTATATCCTCGATCGCGCGCTTTTCTTGCTCTTTTTTCTTCTTTCTGAAAAGCCGGTGTTCTTCCCGTCTTCTCTGCCTATAGAGCTCAACGGCAACTCTTGTCTTTACCTGCAGCTTAGCCTTGTAGGCCTCGTTCTTGGCTGCGAGCATCTGTCGGCATTCCTCATCAAACCAGGGGTTTCCTGATGGTGTGCGCGAGAAACCTAGCATATCAGTTGCGGCTGATGTAATGGATTGTTGGCATCATGTCCATTGTACTTCGACATTCGATGCTGGTGGTATGGTCTTAATCGAGAGGTTTAGGGATACGCGTTGCGCGAAGGTCTAGGCTCTCTTGCCATTGCATCATGTCCATTGTACTTCGACATTCGATGCTGGTGGTATGGTCTTAATCGAGAGGTTTAGGGATACGCGTTGCGCGAAGGTCTAGGCTCTCTTGCGATTGCAGTCTTTCGACATAAATTTGTTTTTGCAGTATTTCTGGATTGTTTTGGTGTGGTGGATAACCGCATTCTAACCTTGGCTGCAGCAAGGTAGTGGTCCGAGTCGATTTTAGCTCCTCGGAATGTTCGGACATTTAAAATACTGGATGTGTGCCGCTTGTCTATCGCTATGTGATCAATTTGATTGACCGTTCCTTGATCTGGAGACCGCCATGTCCCCTTATGGATATAGAGGTTTCCGACAATACTGCTAAAGATGTCTTCTCTTCCTACCTTTGCGTTAAAATCTCCCAGCACGAGTTTAACATCGTACTTCGATATTCGCTCATAATTTTTGTCAAGGAGGTCATAGAAGCAGTCCTTAGCTATATCATCTTTTTCATCCATTGGGGCGTGAGCGCATATAAGGCTAATGTTGGCGAATTTGGCCTTGATGTGGATCGTTACAATGCGTTCGCTAATGTCTTGGAAACATAAGACTTCTTGCATAAGTCCGGCACTTATAACGAATCCGGATCCGAATAGTCGCTTTTTCTGCTCACTATAACACGGTCCGTAGTAGATGTCACAGTTTTTCATCCTCTTTTTGTCCGGCCCATCCCATCATATTTTCTGGATGGCAATAATGTCTGATTTGTAGCAGTTTAGGGCTTCCGGTAGTTGTTCGCCTGCACCTCTCCTGTTTAATGTTCTCACATTCCAGGTGAAGATACGAACGTCGTTGTCCTTTTTTCGTTTAGCCGTGTCGTCAAAAATAAAATCAGTCATTTCCGACGCTATTGGTTGCTTCGTAACACAGAGTTTTTTTCCACGGTTGGGTAGTTAACCCAAAGCACAACCCCCAACCTGGAGGGCCAGTTCCAATTTATTAGATACCCCTAGGACACCGGGCCATCAGTATCCACTACGGGATTAAGCGCTGCCGTTGGCCTTTCGGTTCATCCGCCATCATTCATGGGGCCTGACTAACTATTGAGATTCATAGACAACCTGTTGTCCGAATATGTCGAAGCAGCTTGTCTAGGTTCACCTGGGACAGCATGCCGGGTATTCATTCCGTGCCATTCTGACCTGGTTTTTTATACAGTTACTGTTTTTCGTCGTGTTTTCAACACTCGCGCTTATCGTTTAGCAAGTCAAATCCGGTTGGATGAGACCAGTACCCGATGGTTACCACTTGGAGGTAAAAAATAAGCACTTGATGTGCAGTCACACTGAGCATTGCATTGCGTATACCATACGCAGGAGAAAAACGTTGTTTTTGGTCGAACCGTTAGAGATTTTGAAAAAAGTCTGTAGAACATATCTAGAAAATCTTATTTTCTATATTTCGTCTATACAAAGTTTTTTGTCCCGTCCACATTTTGGGGGCGTTTTCTGTATAAAAAAAGTTTCGGTTAAATTTTAGATATTTCGAAAAAAATATTGATGCAAAATAATTGGTTTTTGTAATATAAACATTTCTTCTATATGTCATTTTAACCCACTCTCAATTTTTGGAGGCGTTTTCATACAAAAACCATTAATTATGTTCACAGCATAACCAGGCGAAAAACGATGTTTTTTGTCGAACCATAAATGATTTTGATAAACTGAGCTTAAACGGGAAATATGGAAATTAAAGCCTAAAAAAGCTCCGAGCTATGACCTCGAAAAGCATTAACTAAACTCCTTTACATTGTAAATGCAGCAACTAGAGTAGGATACATACCAAGACAGTGGAAGGTGGCGGAAGTGATTATGGTTCTCAAAACAGGAAAATCACCGAATGCAATAAAATCTTACAGACCTATTTCACTTCTTCCAATAATTTTAAAAGTTTTTGAAAGGATGTTACTCTGCTTACACCCCGTTGTTGATCAGAAACGCATTTTACCTGACCATTAATTTGGGTTTAGAAGTAAACATTCGACTGTGGAGAAAAGAAAATTTGCTCAGCCGTATTTCTTGACGTGTCGCAAGCTTTTGACAAAGTTTGGCGTAGAGCCTTCAATACAAACTCAGACAAGTTCTGCCACAAAATTATATAAAATCCTCGTGTTGTATCCTGAGCATAGACTCTTCCGTGTGAAACTTGGAAACGAATATTCGCAGGAGTACCCCATGGAAGCGTCCTTGGCCCACTCTTGTACCTCCTATTTACACGTGATATCCCGCAAACAAACGATACAATAGTTGCCACGTTTGCTGACGATACAGCTATACTAGCAGTTGGCACAACAATAGAGGAAACAAATTTGAAAAAGCCGGTCTGGACATATGGTATACAACCAGTGAAACGAATCTTAATATTTTACAAACTTTTGAAAACAAAATGTTAAGATCATTCGTCAATGCACGTGGTATATAAGGAATGAAAATCTACGCACAGATCTGGTTATTCCCGCCCGATAATAACAAACCGCGTTATAAATTGCGGAGTGAGCAGGAACTCTCACAGGAAATTTGCCTGCCAAAAAAAAAAAAGTTCCTTGCGGTATGGCGGTAACCACAGCAATTGAAGCATCTGTTTAGGTCGTAGTGCTCGAAAACAATGTACCTTTCCCACCCAATGTTAACTCTGTGGTAATAAAAAAACATCTTCTTCGTCGATTTCAACAATTGCGCAGTTTGCCTGATTATTTTTGCAGTTGAATACTTTTACGCATTTTACCGTACCTCTTATGTTAATCTGCTTTTTTAGTGCTAACTCCAGATTGTCTGTACTCCACTCTCGAATAATTTAAGTTTACTTCCTTTTCTAGTTTTTATCTCAAAGTATATGGATCGACTCAGAATAGACAGCTAAGTGGATTTAGCTATGTCTGTCCGCCCGTCCGTACGTCACCAGTTTTTGCTCCTTAAATTCTTAGCTAGGATGATGCAATTTGGTACACGTGTGTGTTCTTGCTCCCAGCGTACAAGTATAAAAATATTTGAAATCCGCCCACTGACACGCCTCCATTTAAGAAAAACATAGTTTAAGAACAAACCGTTAGGGATTTTCCGAACAACATATATAGACAATTTTAATATATATATTTCTTTTATACTAAGTTCTTTTGGGGAGTTTTTCAAAAAAAAAATTTTTCGGTAAAGTTTTAATTATTTCGAAAAAAAATTTGATGCAAAATAATTGGTTTTGTTAATATAAACATTTCTTAATTTGTATACGTCGATTTGCGTAGGATACCATATGCAGGAGAAATACGTTGTTTTTGGTCGAACTATAAAAGTTTTTGATAAACTGTCTGAACAATTTGTTGCTACAATTTAAATTTTAGTATTTTTTTGCCATAAAACCCACATTTAGGGGAAATAAATTTAAAGGATGGGACGGGATAGGGTATAAAACGATCAATACAGTGGATTTTAGCATTCTCATATGTTTTTATTTCGATTACACTCTTTTCGCACGTTTCTTGTGCAGTTTGCATTGCTTTTAGTCTATTGGTGGATCTGGTTTCAATCGCTTCGAGTAAGCATTTGATTTCGGTTTCGTTTTTTTTGGTGATATATTCCGTTTCTTTTCACAGTTGTTTGTATATCTTTCAGCACCGATCCAACATCGTGCATGTATACTTTGCTATATACAAATGAGCTTGCATTGATCGCGTTCTTAATATAACTGTCAATTCCACTGCATTTCATTGCGAGGTGAAAGACCTTTCCACAAATTCCCGCACAACTTATACCTGTTTCTCCACGAATGGTTCCTTTGCATTTATAGCATTCCGCCATCGTAATATCAATTTACACCGGAATCCGTACAGCACTGCACCGTTTTCGGTTTATAGGTATGAATCAGAAATGACCCGAAATAATAACTATTAAACTAATTGAATACGCGTTTTAAACATGGAACGGTTTATAAATACCTCCGTCTCTCACAATAATTTGATACAATCATCTTACAATGAAATGGTGGCCTTCTCGCCGAGCTTTATATAATCAACTCAGAATCCAAATCTGGTCGGAAGAAAGTATGCCTGCAGAATTGAACCTCAGCATCGGAAGTCCTCTAAACTACGCCAACTACAGAGGCATAAGTCTCCTCAACATCGCCTACAAGATCCTATCTGACATAATATGTGAACGCCTGAAACCGTTTACCACCAACCTGATCAGTCCTTATCATTGTGGTTTTTGGCCAGGAAAGTCCACAACCGATCAAAATTTCGAACTTCGGCAGATACTTGAAAAAACCAAATATGTCCAAATCGATACCTACCACCTATTCCTCGATTTTAAAGCCGCTTACGACAGCATTTATGGAGACGAACTATAGAGAGTCATGTCCAGTTTTGGTATACCGCCAAACTCGTCCGTTTGTGTAGGATGACGATGGAGAATTCTCGCTGCTCCATCAGGCTCAGAAACGACCTCACCGACACATTCGATACCAAAAAAGGGCTTAGGCAAGGCGATGCGCTATCATGTGACTTCTTCAATCTGATTCTTGAGGCGATTATGCAAAACTCACGATTGTTCGTCAACACCGTTATTAACATTTTCTCACAAATATTACATTCAGTCTCAACCATTGAATCGACTGTTTGGCCGTAGTCCAAGTTTACATGCAAACAAATTCCAATCATCCTTCAAAATGCACCACACGTTGGTTTCACTGACCCCAAAATGAAGACCTCGGTTATTTGGAATTTCAATTGCATTCACTCATACCGCCTCAAAAAGTTCATGAAACGCCTTGGGGTTGGTGAACCGCACTGTCAAGTGTGCAATAAAATTCGACAGTAAATGAAAAATCAAATGTTTTTCAAGGCTGCAATCCGCTTAGCGGATCGTCAGATACCCTATCCCATTCCATCCCATCCTTAAATTAAATAACCCCAAAATGTCGGATTTATGGCGATGAAATATAGAAAATGTCATTGTCATAATATATTGTTCACAGTTTATCAAAACCTTTCATGGTTCGACAGAAAACAATGATTTTTGCCTGGTTATGATATGCAGTAGTGTATAGAAATGGTTTTTGTATGAAAACGCCACCAAAAGTAGGCATGGGTTAAAACAAGATATGGAAGAAATGTTTATATTATCATCGCCAATGATTTTGCATCAACATTTTTTTCGAAATGTTAAAAACTTTACCGTAAAACGTTTTTTTTACTAGAAACCCCATAAAAAAGTGGGCGGGGCAAACTCTTTGTAAAGACGATATATAGACATTCAGATTGACTAGATATCTTGTTCAGACATATTTTCAAAATCTTTAATATTTTGGCCTACAACTACGTTATTCTTAAAAAGGGACGTGGCACTGGGCGAACCTCACCTGGTTTTGTTATGAGGTATTGTATACAAATGGTTTTTGTATAAAAACGCCTCATAAATGTGGGCGTGGGTCAAAACAATATATGAATGAAATGTTTATATTACCATACCCAATGATTGTGCATCATTGGATTTTTTTTCGAAATTTTAACGAACAATTTTTTTTACTGAAAACGCTCCAAAAATTGGGCGTGGGAAAAAACTTTGTATGGGCGAACTATAGACATTAAGATTGTCTAGATATGTTGTTCGGACACTTTTTCAAAATCTGTAACAGTTTGACCTAAAACTCAAATAGGGGCGTGACAGTGAGCGGATTTCAAAAATGATTACACTTGTTCTGCTGGTAGCAACAACAAACCAAATTTCATCATTCTAGCTCAAAATTTAAGGCCCAAAAACTAGTGACGTACGGACGGACGGACAGACATGGCTAAATCGACTCAGTTATCGATTCTGAGTCGATCCACATACTTTGAGGTATACCTAGCTCAATTATATTCTATATAACAAACTATGTATCAAAGCTAATATACCCCTATGGGATAGGAAACAAATAGTGCTGCCAGAAAATCTTTCTTGGCGACGATATGCACGTTGGGTAAAAACAATAGAATTGCATTTTTAAGACTGCTGAACTGACCATTTAGAGTCATAAATCAACTTAAGTCAATAATTTGATAAATGTGAATGTTATAAAATATGTACATACTGACACAAGAGATGCATTCTAACTAAATTAATGATAATATTATTTGATTTTATTAAATTATAAGAAACTCAGGTAAATTTTATTATTCGACTGACTGGTAACCCGGTTTTTATAAAATGTAGTATAATAGTGGATCTGGCAGTTCTCTTGTACCACATTCAGAGAATTACGCTTCAACCTCTGATACCATTTCTTCTGGGAGTCCGTTGTGGTGGAACTTTCGTTGTGACAGTGTAACAGTAGTAAATACCTAAAATTAGTGAATATTTTTGTTGAGTTTTACTCTCTGTGTTGTGTGTAGGTAACAGAGCATGTTTATTATCTATTGTACTTTGTGTTTGTTTGTTTGAGGTACTTAAATACTGAAACAGGCGTGTGTTGCGACGGTTTGTTTTTGTAGCACAGAACATTGGTATAAAAATAAATCTATCGGTTCCCTTGCGAACATTTTGTTCAATAGTGGTGTGATGGCCGCCCGAGTCTGAAACGGCTACAAAATGTTTAGCTGTGATGCGTACTCTATGTGTTTCTATACTCTTTGGTAAGAGGGATATGGGATTGTATATAAGTATTTACAGCAATTCATGTTGCTTCGTTTTCTTGATATCGTTTTAGCTGAGGAGTTTGCTGTCTTGCGAAAGTTGTCGAGTGTTCTATGTTTACATATTTTTGGTTCGTAATAAATAAAAGAAGAAAACATTGGTCATTGTTTCTTCTTTTATCTGTATTTTTTTATAAAATTATTTTTTTTATATTTTAAACAAAAATGTATGTATAGTAATATGATTCGATACCATGACATTAACATAAAAGTTGTGCAACATTTCTTGATATATTGATATGTACATTGATTTGCTTATATTATATAATGCTTACCTGCATGTCAGGATTCGCGGGCTTATATGGATGCGTAAGTAGCATTTTAACAATATCTTGATGACCGGCCCATGCTGCCAGGTGAAGTGGAGATGAGCCACGTGAATCAAGGATATTTGGTGAAGCCTCATTAACTAACAAAAGCCGGACTATATCACTAAAATTTTATATATATGTGAAAAATGAGGATTTTATTCATGTTGTTTTTTTCTTACGTGTGTCCGTTTAGAGCGGAATAGTGAAGCGCGGAGTATCCTCCATTATCTTGGACATTTATGCCTGGACCTCGACGAAGACTGCAATTATAAGTAGGAAAATATCACACCAAAAATTAAACTGATGCTAATCTTAACCGACTTAACAATTCTAATATAATTCAACGAGTTTTTTTTCGAAAAAATTTTGTTTATCAACGGACGCTTTGACATAAGTATATACAAGCTCAGTGCTTTCAACTTCTGATACAAAATGACGGGAATTACTAGAATCTCCATTCAAAATATCATAACACACAACCCTCTCATAAAATAATACAGAAAACAGCAACAAATATTTTGAAACTTTTTTCTACCATCGCTTGGACCCACGCGTAGCGCTTTATAGCATCGTAACGTTTTTATACCCTATCCCATAGGAGAATATTGGTTTTGACAATAAGCTTGTCATATAGAGAAATAATTCCTATATAAATACCATGAAGTATAAGGATCGAATTTGAATCGCTAGCCAAGTCTGTCTGTCCCTATGTCGTGTTCATCCGTGCACATAACAGCACTGGCGACTGAGGCCATCGGCTTAGACAGATCAAGACATTAATACAACAGAGAGAGGCAGATAGACACATAGAAGGAAAGGCATATAACATAAACCTATTTGGCACAGAGGAGGAGACTTAGATTTATATTGTATCATATTATCGCACAGGTGCCCTCAGATAAGCTGGCAATTTTCGTAGAAAACAAATGCTGCCGAAGCTGGGGCTTGAACCCGCAGCGTTTGGCTAAGCAGTCAACTACGCATTCCTCTGAGCCATAGCCACCTTTTGACATTCAGCTTGTAACATAGTGAAATAGTTTCGGTAGATATACCTCAAAGTATATGGACTGACTCAGAATCGCTAGCTGAGTAAAAATGTTTCTGTGAAATTTTAAACATATTTAAAATCTTAAATATTTCGAAAAAATATAAACATTTCTTCCATTATTATTATTATTAGAAGCTTTTATTTTAGCCTTATATACTAATTCTACGTTAAAATAAAAATTCAAAATTAAAATAAATTAAAATTTACAATCTTGTGTTCACATACATAAATTAGTTATGTATTTATTTCAATAATGATTTACAATTATTATTATTATTATTATGTTTCTGTTTTTTTCTCTATGATGTTCCGTTAATAGTTGTCTTTTATATTTAATATTTTCTAGTCGTTGTTTCTGTTGGCATAAGGCTCCCCATTGTTGTCCATAGATTCCTATTTTTTGCATCGTTGCGATTGAATTTAAGCACGTCATCATTCCATCTTTTCTTTGGTCGTCCTTCTGGTCAATTATCACCCATTATCCACTTTGTTGTTATTTTCGTCCACTTTTTGTAGGCGTTTTCATACGAAATCCATTTAAATACTAAATAAATAAAGTATCGACGAATCCACTGCGTCGTTGAGCCACACGAACAGGACGATGGTTGGTGTGTAGGCATAAAACACAAGCTACACGCCTATAGTTTTAGCGCGAGTTCCATTCTAGCCTGGTGAAAATCACTGTTATTTGTCGAACCATGAAAGGTTTTGATAAACTGTCTGAACATTATGTTATGACAGTGACATTTTTTATACTTCATGGCCATAAATCCGATATATTGGGGATATATACTCTAAATTTTTTGTAAATTCGAATATACGTTTGATGAAAATAGTTTGAGAATAATACCATGACTATTAAGTCTATTAATTCTGCTAACCCACGTCCATATTTCGGGTTGGTTTTCCTAAAAAAACGTTTGTAAGACCTATTCCATAGAAAAACGTCTGTTTTTGCAGCACCATTAGAAAATAAGTTTTACTTTCTGAACAAGACGTGGTTACAATGTTATTTTATATATTTCATCGCCATATAATTTTAATCCACTCCCAATTTTCGTTCTTATTAACTTTAACTATGGGATGGGCTGGAATATTAAACGATTCGCACAGTTGTTTGAAGCCTTCTCATGTGTTTTTTTACTGAAAACGCCAAAAAAGTAGGCTAGACAAAAAACGTTACATAGACAAAATATAAATAATAAACTTTTTGGAGAAACAGGCTAGTAGGTACCCGGGACCGAGCTTTCTCGCAACCATTCATCTGTGCGTGTGTACTTCTTGCACTATTTCGGGACCTCCTGTTTTATGCGAACTCCAAACGGCAAATTTGAGATAACCTTTTCTTGACAATTGATACTACTCAGATGATTTGTCAGATCATCGCTAGAAGAGAGCCAGTGAAAAATCATTTGGGCCTTCAGACCTTCTGCGCGGCAGTCGGCTTTTCCCAATATTGGTTTGCCTATGTGAACCATTCCGAGCTATAACAAAGCGGATGAGGTTACTGACATTGTACTACCCACAGCATCCACATACTCCTAGATGGATATGAGACATTTTGTGACGTTTATCCATCTGCGGTTTGATTTCTTGATTTCTTTCTTGAGTCCAGTAAGTTTGATTTTGAAATTGTTTACACATGATTAAAGCAAAAACTAATATCCTAGCTCTAAGTTTAAGGTCTAATAATTTTTGACACACATGAATCACTAGCTGAGCTAAGCCATGTAGCTCCCACGTCTGTCTGTCCGTCCATCACTCGATATGCCACCAATATTTAGGCCGTAAATTTTCAGCTAGAATGATGAAATTTTGTACACATACTCTTTGCTGCTCCCAGCAGAACAAGTTTAAGCTGTTTTCAAAATCTGCTTACTAAATCGAATACATTTAGAAAACCGTTGTTTTTGTGAAATTAATTACCATTTGAAAATGGTAACTGAATCAAATATTAAGACAATCTCAATATCTATTTCGTTCATATAAAGGTTCTTACCACGTCCACTTTTAGGGGACGCTTTATTAAAAAAAATGATTTTTGCCAAAAACTTAACAACGTTCGAAAATTATGTGCTAAAAATACTTCGAAAATAATGTAATACGCATTTCGCATGTATGTAGTAGTAGATAGATAGCTGTATATTGGTCAATACGAAAATGTTGACCAATGATAATGAAATTAGCGTAGCTCTTTATAAAAACATATGAGAAGGCTACAATCTTCTGTGTGGATCGTTTAATATCCTATCCATCCCCTTCTTAAAAAATTCAAAAAAGCTCTAAATAGACGAAATATTGGCTTGATAATTAAAGGAAATATATCTATGTTAAAAACAATGTATCGAAACTATATACCCGAATAGGTATATTATGAGAAGGCTACAGTCCGCTGTGCGGGTCGTTTAATACCCTATCCCATCCCATCCTTAAAATGCGGTCTTTATGGCGATGAAATATAGAAAATTAAATTATGTCACAACATATTGTTCAGACAGTTTATCAAAATCTTTTAAGGTCCGACAAAAAAACAACGTTTTTCTCATGCGTATGGTATGGTGCGATTGATTTTTCATCAGACTTTTTTTCCAATTTTTCAAAATTAGACAGAAAAATATATTTTAACTGAAAACGCGCCACAAAAATTGGGCATGTTAAAAAACTGAGTATAAACGAAAAATATATATTAGATTATCTAAATATCTTGTTCACAATCTTTTTCAAAATTTCTTACCATTTTGTCAAAAAGAACGTTTTTATTAAAAGTGGGCTTGGTACTGGGCGGATTTCAAAAATTTTAACACTTGTTCTTCTTCGGCGGGTAGAGAGTCTATATACTAAATTTCAAAATTCTAGCTCAAAATTTAACAACCAAAAATTGGTGACACACAGACGGGCGGACAGGCAGGCATACAGACATGGCTAGATCGACTCAGCTAGTGATTCTGAGTCGATCCATGTACTTTGAGGTATATATAGCGAAATTATTTTACTATGTTCCAAACCTAATGCCAAAACTAATGTAAATCTATGGGAGAAGGTATAAACATATGAGAAAGCGATTATCCTATCCCATCCCGTCCTTAAAATATATATCCCCAAAATATCGGCTTTATGGCGCTGAAATAAGAGAAAAAATATAAAGTTATGGAAGAGGGTATAAGCTTATGAGAAGGCAATAATCATTGTCAGACAGTTTATCAAAATCTTTGACAGTTAAAACAAAAACAACGCTTTTCGCCAGGGTCTGCCATGGGGGAGTGTATACAAATAGTGTGAGAATTTTCAAAGTCCGCCAACTGCCACGCCCAATTTTTGAAAAACGATTTTTTTTGGCCAAACGATAGAGAATTTTTAAAAAGTGACTGAACAACATATGTAGTTAATCCCAATATCTATAGTTTTTCTATATAAGGTTTTTGCACGCCCACTTTTTGAGGGCGTTTTTATTAAAAAACATTTTTCGGTACAATTTTATAATATTCGAAAAACTTTTGATGCAAAATCAACAATATGTGCTGACTGTCACATTTTTTTATATTTCGTCGCCATAAAGCCTACATTTTGGGGATATTTGTTTTACGGATGGTATGGGATAGGGTATTAAACGAAGCGCGCAACGGATTGCAGCCTTCTCATATGTTTCTCCTGGTTATGCTATGGGGTGGGGAATTCAAATGATTATTGTATGAAAATGCCTCTAAAAAGTGGGCGTCTGTTATGATTATATTTTTTTGGAATATTTTAACTTTTTACCAAAAAATTTTTTTTTTAATAAGATGGCGAAAAAAATGATTGTCTAGTTATGGTATAAGCCACTTTTTCAAAATTTTTAACGGTTTCGCCAAAAAATACGTTATTCTAAAAAAGCTAAATTATTTCTCTATGTAACAAAATATGTATGAAATCTAATATACTCCTATGGGATAGGGTATAAAAAAGCGACCCTGTCCCCCTCGAAATGCAATTCCACGACGTGATACCAAAGTCAAATACCCGTCGTGGCTGTGGCGGATATCAAAAAAATTCCACTTGTTCTGCTGGGAGCAACAACGAGCACGTGTACCAAATTTCGCCATTTTAGCTAAAAAAATAAGGCGCAAAACTGGTAACGGACGGACATGGCTAAATCGACTCAGCTAGCGAATTTGAGCCGACCCACATACTTTGACGTATATTTAGCTATATTTTTTCTCTACGTTACATAATATGTATCAAAGCTAATATACTCCTATAGGATAGGGAGCGACCCTTCCCCCTCAAAATTCTAGTTCGCGGCGTGATACTAAAGGGGTGCGGTGTGAAATACCCGGTGAAATACCTTTTTTTTCAAAACCAGAAAGATATTAAAGTGAAAACAAACATTTATTTAAATATATTATTTTCTTTATTTATATATTTATTAATTACTTATTTTGTATTATTTATTTATTTATATATTTATTTTTTTAATATTAATACAATTATAACTTTTTTTTATAGATTTTGAAAAAATGTCTTTAGAACATATCTAGCCAATCCTAATTTCTATATTTTGTTCATACAAAAAAACAATGCTTTTTGTCGAACCATACATGATTTTGATAAGCTGTCTGAGCAATATGTTCTGACAATGACATTTTCTATATTTCATCGCCAAATAGCCGACATTTTGAGGATATTTGTTTTAAGGATGGGATGGGATAGGGTGTAAAACGAATCCACACAGGGGATTTTAGACTTCTCATATGATTTAATCTAAGTAATAATATGGCATTACCTGTTGGGGAGAGCGAGTTTTAACAGAATCCACTTGTAGCTTTACAGAAATTCGTTGTAAGAAAAATCTGCGGGTAAAATCGCTTGCATCCTAGCTTTTTACTATTTTTCATTTTAAAAATTCTTCCTGTTCGGCATTTATATTGTTTTAAGGATCTAAAATCTTTTTTCAATAAATCTAGTAACTAAAATATTACAGTTCTTGAATATTATGATTTACGTCGTAATCACTTAAATCTAGTCGCCGTTCCTAACTTTCAAACTGCAGCCTTCAGGAATTTCTATACAGTTTCGTCATGCATCTTTTGAATAAGCTTCCTTTTTGGATTAGGACTCTTAGTCCTATTAATATATTTATGAAACATGTAAAACATTGGCTTCTAGGAGATGAAATTAAACGTTTAGAGTCCATCTTAAATATTTATTCATAGTCTGATGTTGGTGTTTCTTACTTTTTTGTTTTATTTTAGGGATGGGATAGGATAGGGCATTAAAAGAGCCGCACAGAGGATTGTAACCTTCTCATATGTTTTTTCTTAGGGTTCATTGAATTTATCGTTCAAATTTGAAATTGTAAAATTTTCGTCAACTGCAAGGTTCACCCCACCCATTTATTTAAATTATTTTTATTTGTCTTCTGATGGGGCTTTTAATACTATTTCTGTTTAGGAAAGATATAATGTCTCTCAGTTTTCTCGAGTTAATATTTTTTTTTACTGTTAACTTATACTAAGACATTTTCCGAAATATTCTAACTAGTGTAAATAAACTTACTTATTTATTTAAATATAAAATTGCTTATTCAGAAGAGTGAAGATAATTTATGGACAAATAAAGTTATTACCATTTGCCAAACATTTTTTTTACCAAGAAAACGTCCTCAATCTGTCTTACATACTCAAAAATTCCGCCAGGTTGTACGAAGAACAGCCTTTTTTAAAAATTTGAACATTTCTTAAACTAAAAATATCAGACCCAATTCTCTGTGGAACACTGCTAGCGATTCTTAGTGGATTTATATACATATGTTCTTACAAACTAACTTTACCTTGTGAAATAGGTAACAAATATTGCCTTGGCACTTAGTTTAATTATTTTTTTTCAAATATCCTTCAATAATTACTAAAAAGATGCCCGTGGCTAAAAAGAATATATGAATAAAATATTCTAATAGTGATATTATTCTAGCTCCGAGTTTTCAGATGGACTAAGGTACGCCTATGACCTATGTTATGTGATAGGGCTTTAAAGTTGTTGTTTTTTTTAGCAAAACACTCCCATAATTTGGGAATGGATTAAAATGATCTCTTATCAATATATATATAAGAATTTTGTCGAAGTATTTTCATCGAAACTTTTCTACCACGAATGATTTTAAGCAAACCTATACCCACAAGTTGATGGTTGGGTGTGGTAGAACGATCGCAGACTCTGATTGGCCTTAACTCGGAAATGCCCAGTGTGTGTAACTCTGACTACACATCAAGTGCTTATTTTTAACATCCAAGTGGCAACCATCGGGTATCAGGCTCATCTAACTGGATTTGAATTGATAAACGATAAGCGCGAGTGTTGATGACACGACAAAAAACAGCAACACTATAAACAGCCATCTCAGAATGGTACGGAATGAATACCCATCCTGCAGCCCCAGACAAGCCTAGACAAGGTGCTTCGACATATTCGGACAACAGGTTGTCTAGGAATTTCAAGGGTTAGTCAGGCCCCTTGAACAGAGATGTTGGCGGATGAACCGAAAGGCCAGCGGCAGTGCTAAGTCCCGTAGTGTATACTGATGGCCCCGTATCCTTGTGCTATTTAATAAATTGGAACTGGCCCTCCAGGTTGAGGGTAATGGTTTGGGCTAACCACCCAAACATGCGAAAAATATTTGTTACGAAGTAACCAATAGGCTCGGAAAGGACTGATTTTATTGTTAACGAACCTGATAAACGAAAAAAGGACAACGACGTTCGTAAATGCACCTGGAATGTGAGAACATTAACAGAAGTGGTGCAAGCTAACAACTAGCGGAAGCCCTTAACTGCTACAAAGCAGACATTACTGTCATCCAGGAAATACGATGGGATGGGCCGGGCAAAATGAGTAAGAAAATCTGTTCCATCTACTGCGCACCGTGTTATAGTGATCAGAAACAGCGACTATTCGGATGCGGGTTTGTTATAATTGTCTGGTGACAACACCAGACAGTTTTTATTCTTGTAATATTATAAATCAATTTTTGTTCCCAGCAAAGTCAGCATAATAAATATTCTCACCATAATTGCTGACTTTGCATTATATATTTATGCGTAATGTGATTATGTATCAGTAATTTATGTATTAAATTAATTGTACAGTATACAATATTTTTTGTATTTAATCATTAGATTTCCCCCCATCAAAGGTATGGGATCTTTTAGGTTAAGGTCTTAACCTTACATTTTGTTCCTTCGATCCATAAAAGTAAACGAATCAGTAAAAAATAAACGCGTTACCAGGGCTCAAAACACTGGTAAAGAAAATAAGAAAAAACGAATTTTTTCATCTTATAGTGAATGCGTTACCAGGGTTTCAAGCACTGGGTAAAGTGAAATAACATTATCTAATATCAAAGAAGAAACTGACGTCTTTATGGCAAGACAAAAGTCGCTCACAGAATATCTTCAGAAGCTGCATAATAACTTCGGCAAGGACAGTTCCTCTCGCAGAGATATGTCGACGATAGACTACGATCAAGGAAATAAGGTCAAGGATATGTATGAAGACCTCAAGACAAAGTTGGAAAACAAAGTCCCCCCGACGACGAAATTGGAAGAGTTCGCTGGACCATTAAGAACCATTTAGAACTCAGCTAACCTAATTAGTCAAACCCAGAGGCTACGAAAGCTTCAACTCAAAATGGAAGGAGTTGTTTAGAATATAGATGAGTTTAAGGAAACATTCGACAAATACACCAAAGAAATACACGAATATCAAAAAAATATTTGGTTTCTTTCTGCAGATAAGATACCAAGCTTTGGACGTCTTAGCACCCGGGAAGCTAAAACATTACAAGGGTGCAGATGACTTTAAACACACCGTGCGCAATTTCCACATAGACTCTAAAGGAATGCAGTGTGATATTTGTAAGGAAGAACACAACATATATTCCTGCCGCAAGTTCATGAGGTGGACTCCTAAGGAGCGCAATGACAAAGTGCGGACAGCGAGACTCTGTATAAAATGTTTGCGACATGATAAACAAACTCCCTGCATGAGCAAAAAAAAATGCAAGCTCTGCAATAAAAAACAATATTCTTTTTTGCATTTGGAAAAAGAGGAGAGACGACAAACAGAAAATTCCCGGTCTGATGCACAAATTCAATCTAATCATGGTCATCAGAGCCAAAACATCTTGCTTGCTGCAGCAATCGTTAGGGCACGTGTTGCAAATGAAAACGGTCAAGGCACTAAACTTCCAGCTTTTATTGATCAAGGGTCACAAGCAACCCTTATAACAGAAGCTGTTGCTCGAGCGCTAAGACTAAGGAAGCAGAAGGTTCACGTTGAAGTAAGTGGTCTAGGAGCTACTGTCGCAGGAACTGCACGCAACATAGTAGAACTAACAATCTTCCAGAGATTCTCCTTCAACTTCAAGATTAACGTAGAAGCTTTTCTTTTACCAACACTAACAAGAACTTTATCAGATGGAGGAGCTAATCATATGAAGGATGACCAATTTAAAAATATCAAACTAGCTGATCCAACGTTCAACATTCCTGGGGGAATTGATCTTATCATTGGAGCTGACGTTTATGGAGACGTCATTCTTCACGGCTTGAAAAGAGGAGTAGGGAATTCTCTTATAGCCCAGAATTCCCAACTTGGATGGCTTATTTCCGGTCGGACATCAACTTCAAATAATGACAAAATCAAAATAAATGGCCTGGTTGTTCAAACGTCCTTAGATAAACAGCCCGAAAAATTTTGGGACATTGAAGAAGTCTCGCGACAAGACCACCATAACAAATGTGATTAAGAATGTGAAGATTTTTACCACAATTCTCATTTTCGTGATAATAAAAAGCGGACCATGAGGAGAGAGAGCTGGGAGAATCCAAGAACAGAGCCATAGCTAGGCTACGACAGCTTGAAAGGAAGTTCAGTACCAACAAGATCCAACAAGATATAAAGGTGATGAGTGAGTTCCTGAAATTAGGTCATATGGTAGAAGTGTCCAGCGATAAGTTCAACAATAGGTGTATCTACTTACCTCATCATGCCGTGCTTAAACCTGATAGTACTACGTCTAAATTGCGTGTAGTATTTGATGGATCAGCAAAGGCTTCAACTGGAGTTGGCCTGCATCAATTAATAATGGTGGGGCCCAGGCTGGAGAATTCACAAGTACGTCTTCACCGCAGACATAGAGAAGATGTACAGACAGATAAAAATTAATAACGATCATCAAGACTATCAACACATCCTATGGCGAACTGACTTCAATCAACCAATAAAGGAATACAAATTTACAACGGTAACATATGGGACTGCGTCGGCACCATATCTAGCTGTAAAAACTCTGCAAAAGTTAGCTATAGATAACAACGACAATACCAAATAGCCGCAGAAATTGTCAAAAATGATTTCTACGTAGACACCGTAATGACTGGAGGAGATACATTAAGAGAATGTAAAAAAACTCAAGCACAACTTGCTGAGTTATTAAAAGCTGGTGGATTTCACCTTCGAAAATGGGCCGCATATCACTCGTTGCTTCTAAGGTCAATTGCGGATAGACAAAACCAACCTGATGTCAGTTTCGATAACGAGGAGACGATTAAAACATTGGGAATGCATTGGAATTCCTCCGCTGACACATTCCAGTTCAAGGTACATGTAACCAAATCAGTGGAAGAAAGGTCTGGATCAACCAAACGTACTACACTTTCGGAAATAGCACGTCTCTTTGATCCATTGGGATGACCTACGCCAGTTACCATCATTGCCAAGGTGCTTATGTAACGGCTTTGGAAGGCAGAGATTGACCGGGAGGAACCATTAACCGAAGAACTTCAACAATACTGGGATCGATTCAGAACTTCCGCACGCTGAATCCATCAAAATAGCAAAGTTGATTGATATTTGGAACACAGATCGATAAGGTGTTTGCATGGGCAGATTCAACAATTGTTCTCTCATGGATAAGAAAAGATCAGTCCAACGAAAAGGTATTCATTGCCAACAGAGTATCTCAAATCAGAGAAATATTGAATCGAAATTCTTGTGGACACGTCAGATCTGCAGAAAACCCAGCGGATTGTGCATCAAGAGATTTAACTCCAACACAACTTAAAGTTCATTCGGTATGGTGGAACGGGCCAAGATAGCTTAAGGAAAGTAGGGTACAATGGCCTATACAATCCGATACCGAACAAACATTGTCAGCATTTGAGATCGTTTAACCAAAGGTCGTATTAACGTCGATAGCGAGAAAGGACGACATAATGCAGAGATTTTCATCTTACACAAGACTTATCAGGACTATAGCCTACTGTAAGCGATTTGTATTCAACAGCAAACATCATCGGAATGAAAGGCGGACAGGAGAGCTAACATCCGTTGAAGTTGAAGAGACAAAGAAGTTTCTAGTCAACATGGTGCAACTGGAGGCTTTTTCGGAGGAAATGAGATGCTTGGATAATAAAGTTACCACACCAAAAAGGAGCAACTTCCTCATGCAAAACGATTGATCCGAAAAATTCTACATAACTGCGTCAAATGTTATCGGCTTAATGCGTCGGCAAAACATCAAATCATGGGAATGCGGCCATCTCCCAGAGTAACACCATCCAGGCCATTTACGCACTCTGCAGTAGACTATGCAGGACCATTGACTATTAAAATGTTTAAGGGAAGAGGAAATCGGACTTCAATAGGCTATATAGCAATATTTGTATGTTTAGCTACGAAAGCTTGTTAGTGATTTAACATCAGAAGCTTTTCTCTCAGCTGTGAGAGGTTTCGTGTCAAGAAGGGGTTTGCCAATTCACATATACAGTGACAATGGAACAACAATAATTGGAGACAATAAGGAAATAAAGAATCAAAGAACACTAACCTTCAATCAAGCGGAAAAATATGCTTCAACCAGATTAACTATGAATGGAATACAGTGGCATTTCATACCACCAGCAGCACCACACTTCGGCGGACTATGGGAAGCTGAAGTTAAGTCTATGAAATATCACCTCAATAGAATAATTGGTGATACAAGGCTTACCTTTGAGGAAGGTAAAACTCTTCTCACTTAGATAGAGGCATGCCTGAATTCCCGACCGTTGATAAGGGTAAGCAATGACATAGATGACACTCCAATCATCACTCCTGGTCATCCGCACTCAATGAAGTACCTGAACCCTGTTTAGACGACATACGACATCATGGATCCCGCTGGCGGTTATTACAAAAGATGACTCAAGATTTTTGGAAGATATGGTCCACAGAGTACCATTCAAACCTTCAACAACTGAAGTAAATATCAACATTGGCGACATCGTTTTGGTTAAGGAAGATCGATTACCCCCATACTGGGAAGGATAATCATGTTCATGATAAACTGTTTACTGCAACAAGAAATATATCAAGAGACCTATTACAAAACTCTATATAATTCCAACTGAAGATAATATTGTGCTGCCAAGTGAAATATATACAACAAAATCCAGAGTAAATGTTCAGCTTGGACTAAGCAGAACAAAAAATGGCTAACGACCGAGAGCTCAAAACCATTGGACCAGGCTCAATTGACAACAGGCACCATCAAAGCGTCATACACTTCGAAAGAAGAAGGTAAAACGACGTGTAAACTTAGCCCGATAAGGTGGTTATTCTTCACCAGTTTGGTCATGATGGTTGTTGGACACATTTACTCCGAACGATGAAATCGATCCCGTAAGAGTTATCCCATTTAAAAGCCGTCCGGGAATTTACTTTGAAAAGATAGGAAACCTAAATCTGATAACCAGCGATTGGAAAATAACTTTGTACTACGATATGACAAAATATTGGAGAGAGTTTTGTAAAATGAGGTCTGACGTTTTGACTCACAATATAGTGAGTTACCATCAGCTAACAATAATAAAAAACAACAACAATTTGCTGCATACACAAGGAACTGGAAGTTCACTCAAGGTCAAGTCAAAACAATCACCTTTCGACTTTATTGGTACCGTGGCAAAAAAGCTGTTCGGGTATTGGATGAGTCATATGCTGAGCACTATGAGCAGCAAATTCATTAAACACGAGAAAATGAGAATCATCTACTGGAGCTAATAAAAAATCAGACTTCAGTCGCAGAAGCAACGAGTAATATATTACAGAAAACCACTGATATTGTTACTGCACAGCTGCAAGCATTCCAAACCGACCTAGGAAACATTAAGAGCATGATCAACCAGAAGGAAGCAGAACGGAAATTTCTTGCTGTGGGAGCATATGCCACGTTAGCAATGCTGAACAATCAACACACGCAGAACTCTCTAATGAGCATTTTGACAGCTCTTCATCATGCCAAAATTAACCCACTGGTAATCACACCAGACCAACTTAAATCACAGCTGATATTGATCTTGATAAGGAGACACTTGCCTCCACAGATTTCTGTAGCAGGAGACGAAACGCATTCGAGTTTGTTAGAACTCTACAAAATGTTCACCGCAAGGGCGAGAATATTTTTGTATTTAAGAGAAGAAAATAAATGCACGATGGTATTCGTAAAGGGTTATTCAGAGCGTAATCATTAGTAAGGGATCTTTTAGGTTAAAATCTTAACCTTACAATAATTGCCAGATTAAGGCAAGAAGTCTTATGTTTCCAAGACACAAGCGCATTGCAACAGCCCCGTCGGAGGAAAAACAGTTTATAGCTAAGGATTGCTGAGCTCGTTGACCAAACCTAACAGTGTCTATCGAAGTACGATGAGAGGAAGAGAAGACATCTTTAGCAGTATTGTCGGAAAACATAGCCTACACGACACCACGTCTGGTAACGGACTTAGGCTAATTGACTTCGCTACGGAACGAAATGCCACTATAGCCAGCACACGGTTTCCTCACCTCGATATCCATAAGGAGACATGGCGGTCTCCAGGTCAACGCACGGTCAATCAAATTGATCACATAGCAATAGACAAGAGGCTCGCATATAGTATTTTGAATGTCCGAACATTTCTAGGAGCTAAAATCGACTCGGACCACTACCTTGTTGCAGCCAAGGTTAGAATGCGGTTTTCCACCACACCATAACAATCCAGAAATACTGTAAGAAAATTTAATGTCGAAAGACTGCAATCGCAAGAGAACGCCAAGACCTTCGCGCAACGCGTATCCCTAAACCTCTCGATTAAGCATCGACCAGCATCGAATGCCGAAGAACAATGGCAACGATGGCAACAAGCCATTAGAGCAGCTACAACTGATGTGCTAGGTTTCTCGCGCCCACCAGCAAGAAACCCCTGGTTTGACGAGGAATGCCGACAGTTCTATAGGCAGAGAAGAAGGGAAGAACACCGGCTTTTCAGAAAGAAGAAAAAAGAGCAAGAAAATCGCGCGATCGAGGATATAGAGATGTGCCACTCCAGGAAAGATGTTCGCAAATTTTACCAAAATATAAAATGTCGTAGTTGAGATACAGTCGATGCTGAGGATATGGAAGAACCACTTCTGCAGACGGTTAAACGGCGATGACGAACAACATTCCGCTGTCAGGCAGAACGAACCATTCAATATTGGCAACGACAGCGAAAACTGCCAACCATCCGACCTTGGTAAAGTGAGGATATTAATATCTAAACTGAAGCTTAATAAGGCTGCCGGAAATGACAGCCTTCCCGCCGAGCCTTATAAAGCCGGCGGAGATGACTTGGTAAGTAACATCCACCAACTCATAAGCCAAATCTGGTCGAAAGAATGTATGCCTGAAGAACGGAACCTCAGCATCGTTTTCCCGATCCACAAATAAGGAGACCCTTTAAACTGCGCGTACGTCTCTTCAATGTCGCCTACAAGATCCTATTTGCCGTAATATGTGAACGCTGGAAACCGTTTCCCAGCAACCTGATCGTATTTATATGTGTGGGTTTGGGGCAGGAAAGTCCATAACCAATCCAATTTTCACATTCCGGCAGATCCTGGAAAAACCCCAAGAACTCCAAATCGATACCCACCACCTATTCATCGATTTCGTAGACGCATTTGACAGCATTTATAGAGAAGATCTATACAAAGCCATGTCAAGTTTTGGTATACCGCCCAAACTCGTGCGTTTGTGCAGGATGACGACGGAGATTTTTCGCAGCTCCATCAGGGTTTGGAAACGACCTCACCGTAACATACGATACCAAAAAAGGATTTGGGCAAGGCGAAGCGCTGTTCATGTCTCTTCTTCAATTTGATTCTTGCGAGGATTGTGCAAAACTACCAAGCCAACACCAGAGACACAATTTTACAAAAATCGGTACAACTAACTACTAGTATACGCCAACTATAATGACATCATTGGTAATACTCAACGTGATGTCATAGCCACTTAAATTCTTCGAAAATTCTTCGGTCCCGTTTGCGTTGACTGGCTATGAAGACGATAACTATACGAGCTGTACAGCGATATGCCCCTGGTTAAAAAAAAAAACGCATTGGACATTAAAGATGGCGAGGACATGTAGAACGAATGGACACCAATACTCCGGCTCGCAGAGTCTTCGATTCCCAGCCAGACTTCGGTCGCAGTAGAGGAAGGCCTCGCCTTAAGTGGCGCGCACAAGTAGAAACTGAACTCAACCAACTTGGAGTGTGCAACTGGAGGCAGTTAGCTAAGGTCCGGGCTAATTGCAGCGGCATATTGGTTGAGGCCCAGGTTAATTCCGGACTAAAGAACCACTTAATTAAGTAAGTATCCCCACAAGTAAGACGGTTAAAACCTTTGCATGTATAAAAAATTGACAGTAATATGTTGTTCGAACACTTTTTCAAACTTCATTGCGGTTTGACCAAAACGAGGTTTTATGTTTTAAGAAATTCGAAAATTTTCAAACTGGAATATACCCTTAGATGATTGCCGATTGCGGCCATGTAATATGGCTATCACTAGAGCTCGAAAATAACTCTAAACCTTAATTTTCATTTGACTTCTCTCTGAGGGATATTTCATCCTGTATTAACATTTAGGTCTTGCTCCCAGATTTATTTCTATTTATTCAGTTTTTCACTCTTTGCTTGAGAGTATATTTTTCATATATATCACTCAAATGTTGATTTTTTTATAAAAATTGGAAAGGATCAACCTAAAACCTCTTAGAAAAATCAAAAATCTTTAACATTGAAAATTCAAATATTGTATTTATTTTACTTAATATATTAAAATATTTGACAAAAACTGCACTTTGATTTAACTGTGACCGCATTATATTGAAGAAATGTCTTACTGTATGCACAGCGAACTACGCAACGAAGTTTTCTTATTAAGCCGACGATATTGAAAAGGTACAAATGAGATTTACATTTTTCTTCAGTGATATATCTCAGTGATTGAACATAGAGCGAAAAAAAAGTGCGGTGTCGAAAAATGGTTTTGAAGTTAACTTATTTTATAATCTCAACAATTGAGAGTAATTTAAAAACCTTTCAAAAGTTTGAGAATTATTTTCGAGCCCGGTTATGATCATGTATCATGAAATAATATTTGTTTAATTATTTCAAATTGTCTTTTTTATAATTAGCAACATTAACAAATATATTTCTCTAATAAGAAGTTGAAAAACAGCTTTTATATGGATTAGGTCTTACCTTGCTAAAGGTCCACTTCGTTTAGCCTTTTGGTTAAGGATTTTCTCAATAAATATAATGTTGCCATTTCGGGCTGCTTCGAGAAAATCCTGGTCCTTACCCATTACTGTCAATCTGTATAAAGATGCGCTGTGCAGCTATATTTATGTGTCTGACTCCAACTTCGTTAGTTATGAAAGCTTATATTTAGCAACATAATTGCGGCACATCACTTTTTTGTATGATGATTTTGATATCACTCAAATTTATCTGAAAAAAAAATTGGATAATTTAATATTTATATCCTTTATAATTATGTTAATACATATGCATTTAACATCAAATAATTTCTACCTCAGAAGGGAGAAAGAAGTGTGTAATGAAGAAGTTATTGCAACCCTTATTTTAATTTATGTAATACCATTTTTTTTAAGTGAAACTTCTTTTGGGACAGTGTGAATTGGATTTTATGAAACATAAAAACATCAATATTGCAGTGTTCTGAGCCAGTCCACCAGGCAAGTACTAACCACAACAGATCCTGCTTGATCGCTTGTTGTTGGTTCATTTTGTTTGTTTTTTTGGATGGCTGTTGGTGTGGCTGATTGATCGTCTGTTTGAACACGTTCGGAGTTCTATACTCTTTGGTTTTATCTTGTGGACTTGTAACTAAGGCAACACGTACGTGGTATGCAAACAAAGGGATGGTTTCGAATTGGCATAATGGTTGGCGAAAGGACGTTGGTGCACTGGTATGCACGGAGAAATTGTGTTGTTGGTGTCTGCAAGGCAGCTTCATTGTCGGTACGGTATCCGTAATCGGTATTTCTTTCCTTACCGAGAGGATACCGCCTTTGTCTGCTCTCTTGTCTGTATTTAAACTTGAACTTTGTAGAATATTCGGGAGCAACAGTTCGAAAATAGTTGTCAAATATTTTATTCTTCCAAGAGCATCCGAGGCAGTATAATAATGGAATTTAATTAAATAATAGTAAACAAATTATTTATAAACTATGTTTTGGTTGACATAATTTTTTTTCCTTGACTTCTCTATTTATTTATTGTTAGTTTACAAATATCAGGAGGAACGCATTGATATACGCGTAGTCGTTATACATTCGGTACCGCTTGTGTACCGAGCGTACCGAACAAAACGATACCGCACCGGCAAGTGAAGGAGCGGCCTATATATGTAAATTTGGGTATTTGGAATTGTGTGTGAGGTAAATCAAATGATGAAATTCATCGGTGAGTCCAGGAAAGCAATATCAATTGTTGTAAGGAATCAAACAAAAGTTGCTAGGTGTATGAATGCGACATTTGGTAACAGGTTGGTGGCTTAAATTTGAAACGATGTGTCATAGCACATCGATGGTACTGCCTTTCTTTTGGTGCGATAAATGTGTTTTAGCAGAGGTGTGTGTCAGACGTCGGGAGTCTGTATTTGGAGCTTGAACCCAAACAGGTAGATTTGATTGAGTTTTCGATGTGAATGCGATTAGTGATAATGAAGACGATTTTTACAATTGGAGTGTTGCCCTCAGGACGGACGGTGTTTTTCAGTTTCTACTGCACGGTTTTTAAAGTGTTTAATCGAATTTGACAGCAAGTTATTCAATCGATTTAGCTTGCGGGGCAGGAGTTTGGTGTCATCTTTTACGAGCTTTTATTTTTTGTCTAACGAAATCTTTTATTTCCTGTGGGTAATTGGTATTAATATAGCTCACTATTTTGCGTTGTTGAGGTGTTTTATTCCATGCTGCTTTTTGAACGGTTTCGATAAAAGAGTCAACCACGACTTAGAAATGCAATGTGGATCTAAGCAAAGCACCCAGTCGAATATTATTTTCAATATCGTTTTTGAAGCCTTACCAGTTGGTTTTCCCGTTTGTGGGTTTACATTTCTAATCAATGACTCGCTCGTTGTTAGAATGACACGAGGATGCCCAGAGAAAATATTAGAGCGTTATTTGTCTTTGATTCCTTTGGACGGCAGACCATTTTGGTAAAAAAATAGATAAAATCAGGTATTTCTGTAACATCAGTTGACCATTAAGTTGGTTTTCCCGTAGAATGAAATTCGGTATTGAACTGTTATAGACATCTAGATCCCCAGAATATATGTTTTGCATTAAAATCCCCTCTGATGACAAACGCTGGCCAAAGCTCGCATCGCGGTGGGCAGTAAATAGAAGATATCTTCAGACTTGTATAGAGCAAACTTGCATTGTTTCGATGCCTAATTAAAGATCAATCGATTGTTCGATACTCACTTTTATATACAGTGAAGCTCAACCTCTAGCCTTTTTTGTTGGATGTAGAGCATGATAGTAGAGGTAACATTTAATCTTAAAGTTCAAATTACTCTGAGTGTGTTTCGGATTTAAAACAGATGTCGATATTATCTTTTTCTTTCATAAACAATTCAAGTTCTCCAAGTTTTTGCCCAAAGCCGTTGGCATTCCACGAAAGAATTTTATGCAATCTATTCATGTTTAAGGTGGAATGCGTCTGTTGCGGAAACAATTTTCGAATTTAGCGATCTCGTCAAAAATAAGTTTGTTCGTTTTGCTCTGCTCTCAAGCTTAAGTTTTGAAATAATAATCGAAAATACATTTGAAACTGGGTCAAGTGAGATATTATATTTTCGGTAAAATTTTAAACATTTCGAAAAAAAAATTTGATGCAAAATAATTGGTTTTGGTAATATAAACATTTCTTCCATATATCATTTTCACCCACGCCCTCTTTTTGGCGAAATTTTAATAAGAACCAATTGTTTATCTGACCGTCAATTTTGAAATTTCTTTGTCATAAAACCCACATTTAAGGGACATTACTTTTAATGATGGGATGGGATAGGGTATAAAACGGTTCACACTGTGCATTGCAGCCTTTTCATATGTTTCTCTTTTAGAGTAACTGAATTTCGAACATCATAAGGCTTAGTCAGACGACCGAATCATAAGCTGGCCTTGCTTCCGAAAATGCCATAATCCCACACAAAACTATTTCATTTAAGATTCCACAAAATATAATATAACCTGAAAGTTTTGATAAGCATGTATTTTAAATATTAAAAAATGGCAGACGGCAACGCCAAACCTATCGACTTTATTGATTCGAAATTTGTCCCAAACCAAATCATATCAAGAATATTGTTAGTATTGTATATTCAATAAAATATATCGAATCTTATCTAATTATTCGAAAATGAACTAACGAATTTTAAATATTCAAATATTAATTAACGACTAAAGAATTATACATACCGATTTTAAAATACAAATCTAGCGCTAAGAAATAAATGTCGGCTATCCTCTTTATAATATTGGTACATTTCCCATAGGGGTATATTAGCTGTTACATTAAGTCTGTAACATAACGAAATAATTTCGCTAAATATGCCTCAAGGTATATGGATCGATATAGAATCAGTAGCTGATTCGATCTAGCCATGTCTGTCCGTCCGTCTGTGTGTCACCTAGAGTTTTTAAATTTGGACTCTCTATCCAACGAATCAGACCAAGTGAAAACATTTTTTAAATCCGCCCCCTGCCACGCCCCCTTATTAAAAACACGTAGTTGTAAGCCAAATCATTAGAGATTTTGAAAAAGTGTCTGAGCCAGATATCTAGACTTTTTTTTCATTAAAAAAAGTTTTTCGGTAAAAATTTAATCATTTCGAAGAATTTTTTTGATGCAGTATCTTTGGTTATGATAATATTAATATTTCTTTTATACTACGCCCACTTTGGAGGCGTACAAAATGTACAAAAACATTTTGTATACACTATTTTATAGCTTAATCGGGCGAAAATCATTGTTTTTTATCAGTTACAAACAAGTTACAAACGCATTTTCGATTATTCTTTCAAAACTTGAGGAACAAAGTAAAACTAATAAACTTATGTTTGATAGGCTAGTTAAGCTCGGAAATAGAATTCGTAACAAACGTACCCCACCTTCGACATGAATAGATTTCTTAAAACCCACATTTAAGGGATATTAATTTAAAGGATGGGATGGGATAGGGTATTAAACGATCCACACAGTGGATTGTAGCCTTCTCATATGTTTTTCTTAACCAATATAAAAAGTAATATGCAACAAAACATATAAGAAGGCTACAATCTACTGTGCGGATCGTTTTATACCCTATCGCATCCTATCCTTAAAATTAATATCGCTAAAACGTGGGACTTATGACGATGAAATATAGAAAATGTCATTGTCACAACTTGTTCTTCAGACTATTAATCCAAATTGTATGGTTTGACCAAAACCAACGTTTTTCGCCTGGTTATGCTTTGAGGTAGTGTATACAAATGGTTTTTGTATGAAAATGCATCTAAAAATAGGGCGAGGGTTTAAATGATATATAAAACAAGTGTTTATATTAGCATAACCAATAATTTTGCATCAAATATTTTTTCGAAATGTTTAAAACTTTACCCAAAAAAGTTGGCGTGGCAAAAAAATTATATGAACAATATATAGATATTCAGGTTGACTACATATATTGTTTAGACACTTTTTCAAAATTCCCTACTGTTTGGCCAAAAATAACGTTTTTAGAAAAAGTGGGCGTAGCAGTGGGCGGATTTAAAAAATGTTCACACTTGTTTAAACAGCACGCGCACGGATTACATGTACAAAATTTCATTATCCTAGCTTAAAATTTCAGGCCCAAAAGCCGGTTACCTACAGACGGACGGACGGACAGACAGACATGGCTTAATCGACTCAGCTACCGATTATGAGTCGAGCCATATACTTTGTGGTATACCAAGCTCAATTATTTTTCTATGTCGCAAACTATGTATCAAAACTAATGTACCCCTAAGGGATAGGGTATAAAAAGAAAATCACTATTGTTCTTAACTTCAAGCAAAACGGAACTTGTTTACATTTCGTCGTGTCGTAGCGTATATAATATATCTAGCTCTTAGTTAGCTTCTTCTCTTTAAAATAATTCGTATGTAGGAATTTTCCTACGTATACTGCATATTAGACAAGCAGCCAACTAAATTTTCCTAATGAGCAGTCAGAAAAAGCTCCAATTAAACATTTGTATAGTTTTTATTGGCAAACACCCTCAAAAGTGGGCATGTATTAAAATCATTCATATAAGAAATGTTAATAATAACTTAAGCAATGCAAAATAGAAAGTTTTTTTTTTATTAATAATTTTACCGAAAACCAGTTTTACTGTAAACGCCCTCCAAAGATAGCGAAGTAAAAATCATTATCTATATGTGTCTAGATCTAAAACGAAAACAACGTCCGTCCTTACGTAACGATTTATTTTAATTTGGTAAAAGTACTATTTGTTGCTTTTAGCAGCATATGTGAAAATCTTCGAACTGCAAAGCCCACTTTTTTATAAGCAAAAAGGAAATTTTAAAAAAGGTCTGAGTAACATATTTGGGCTAGGTATGTCATATTTTAGCCCTACCAACTTCTTGTAGGCGTTTTATCAAAACAAAAATTTTTCAAATATGTAAGACGATCCGAAAAAGTTTTGGTGAAAATACTTCGAATATATCGGAATATGCATTTTTTCTGTATATTATTTGTACTCTTAAGACTGGTGACAAACTTTTTCTTCAAAAAAAAAGAAGATTGGTATCCCCTATCCTATAGCATATGTTAGAAATCCTTAATTCTTTGTCGAAACATGAAATATTTTGATTAACTGCCCAGTCCAATGTTGTGAAGAAGTCATTTTATATATTTAATTTGCGTAACGTTTTAGCCTCGCTCACTTTTTTTAAGGCTATTCATTTTATGAATGCAATGCGATAAGGCATTAAACCTAGTATGTACTTAATACCTCTTCCAAAGGGTATGAATATGCGAGAATCTAACCATTTTCAAAAGGATTTTCATAGACAGGCAGCAATTGATATTAAACATGTTATGGTAACGCTAATGCAGGCACCTACGGGTACTCTTGTACTCCAATAGGTTGGATTATTATCAGTCATTTAATGACAAGGACAACACTGTCATTCAGAAATATCGCAAGGGGTTTTTCTTTTCGTGTCATGTAAACGATTGCAAATACCAATCGAATCAAACTTAAGGACCATCTTTAATAGATACCAACAGATGTTTCTTGATAGTTTTTTTTAGTTATTGATTATATTGGTATTATTAACTTGTTTCAAAGGGCCGTTATTTAAGTATATTCATCATTATTTAGGCTTTGTGCAATTAACAGAGCAATTTATTAAATTTCCTAAAAAAGGATTTCAAGGGTTAGAAATGACCACGAAAACTGTATACCAAGGCGTTCTTAGAAAAATAAACTGCCACCACCTAATAAATGTACACATTTTCCAAAACTTCCCTGAGTTTGATTTTGCTGTATATTCAGATATGAACAAATTCATGAAAACAATAAATATTTCGAGGCTATTTTTGCACCATTATTAGAATTTAATAATAATAGTGCAAAACTTCGATTTGGTTGTAACAACACGATTTCTGAAAAATGTATTATGGGAACAATATTATGAATTAATAACACGAAATAAAGACTCGCAAACATTTACCAAAACAACAACGAATCACACGTTTAAGGAAAAATAACATTAACCAGCACTTTTTCACCCTTAACTTGAACCTTCCAACCCAAATGGATAGAATACACAAAAATTCACATTCCCAATTCAGAAACACTAGATACCTACTTAAAAATTGTTACATAGGTACCTACTTATTTTTCTTTGACATGTCAGGCTAAGCCCAATAATAAAATCAGCATAGTTCATTAAATTAATGTATTTTTTCTGTTAGGTTTAACATAAAAACCATAAGAAAACTCGCTGTTACTAAGAAATATACTATCACTTAAATAAACACAAATAAAATAGTTAGTGCATTTAATAAAGGGAAATTACAAATTGTAGCTGGTAGTATTTTGTTCAGACTATGGAAAGGACACACACACTCACAGAAATCGCTGTGCAAAAAGCTACGAACAAATTAAGAATCTTAATAATTTAATATATTTTTTGACAAAACTGAATCACGCAAAACCAAATGAAAAACAAACACCACCCCGTAACGTAAACACCTATTCGACCTAATTCCAACACAATACTACCTACCAGATATGAATATCAGAGTTACTGATTTTACACTAGGATTTCATACGGCCCGTTAGCCCGTTTACTGATGTACCGGATAGAAGAAAATAACCCACACAAGCAACAACCAAAACAACACACCCTTTTTTTGAAACTTGTAAGACGCAATTCCAGCCGTCAGTTATGTGTCTACTTTTACTGCATGCAAGGGATGAAACGTATAAGGTGGTAGAAAAATACGGAAAGGGGAGTAATGCTCATCCGATTTTTTGACAGTTCTCTTGACTATCCAATGCCCATGAACATGTTTATATAAATTGTATGGCATTTACGTTTTTTTTTGTTTTGACATCTATTGGTGACAGGATAAGCGTAAAATTAACATCTTACGTCAGTTTGGTTATTATACCATATCCCATACATTTATTTTCTTTTTGAAAAATATTTTGTAACATATTAAAATAATCTATATATGTGATGATTTTAATGTAGATAGATGAATTAAATTCGAAATCAGAGTCGGTCTAGTCATATCTGCCCATCAACAGTTTTTTATGCCGTAATTGTGAGTTGGTAAAAAAATGGTAGAAAATTTAAATATCCGACCTTTGTCCTACCCAATTTAGTAAAATATAATTTTGCTAAAAAGCGTAACGACTACAATGATTGGCAGTTAAAAAGTCCACCCAACTGACAAAGTCTTTCCAACTGACTCAGCTAGCGATTCTGAGTCGATCCATATACTTTGAGGTATATATTGCGAAACTATTTCTCTATGTTAGAAACTTAATGTTGTTTTCTAAGGGATACAGTAGCGGACTGTAGCGGATTGTAGCCCACTATGGCGTAGGCTATACAAATGGTTTTTGTATGAAAACGACTCAAAAGAGTGGACGTGGGTTATATGATATCATATCAGATCATAACTAATGATTTTGCATCAACAATTTTTTCGAATATTTAAAAATTTTATCGAAAAACTTTTATTGAAAACGCCCCCAAAAAGTGGGCCTACTAAAAAACTTTGTATAGACGAGGTATTTAATTGAGTTTTCGATGTGTATGTAATTAATGATAAAGAAGATGTATTTTTGGAATTGGAGTGTTGCCTTCAGGAAGCACGGTTTTTTTCATACGACGACACAAGGAGATAGTAGATATCGGGAACGCCTCTAACGTTTGTGGGTGCAAAAAAAGGATGATCCATTTCGAGGTTCCCTACTTTTTTAATGAAAAAAACACAGAAAATTCAAATTTAATGGAGAATGTTTATTATCATTCGAAATAACATTCTTTGGCATTTATTTTTTGAAGATTATGTCTACCAAATGTTGGCCGTTGCTACGTCGCAGATGGTCCATCCGTTGAGTCCAAATTTCGATCACTCGTTCGAGCATTTCGACTGGTAACTGGCGAATGACACGCGTGATGCTTTCCTCCAAGGCCTGAATAGAAGCGGGTTTGTCGGCATAAGCTTTTGACTTTACATATCCCCACAGGAAAAAGTCTAACGGTGTGATATCAGACGATCTTGGTGGCAAATCGACCGGCCGGTGCTGGTGTTGCGAATAGTACGGTCAGTAGGCCGATTATGTTGACCATAAGTTGAGCGAAGTGCACGAAACACATTACTCACAGAACCTGAATTTTCATAATAAAGTTGAACAATTTGTAAACGTTGTTCACGCGTAAGTCTTTCCATTATGAAATGCCAAACAATACTAAACAAAAATAACATGACAGCATGACACGACTCACACGTGATCTGTCAAAAAAGGCTATTGAAAAAAGTATCTCTACTTGGATCACCCATTACAAATTGTGGTACATTTTGGACAAAAGGGATGCAAGATGAAAATGAAAATTATTATGTCGTCTGATTAGGGTAGGATGACGTATTCAGATGTGATGATGTAGGTATTCAGTTGTATAAAGGTACTTTTATATTTTTATATCGATATTTGGGAGTCCTTACGAAAGGTGGAGCGGATTTTGTAAGGTGCTCACAATGAAGAGAGAATATCTTAACGCTGGAGATCTTGCGGAAGGGACTAATTGCGATATTTGTATGACTGTCTGTTTGAAGTGAAACTTCTTTTGAGACGTTGTAAGTTCAATGTCATGATTTGAAAAAGTGTGACGAAATTGAGATCAAACAAAATATCGGTTGTCGTCTGACCACCTATACCAAGCAGCGTCGGTAACGGTTAGTACTTAAATATTGGAATTATTGGTTCTCCGCGTGTTGTTGGTTATTGGAAGAGAATGAGATGAATTCAACTGTCATAAAACCGGTTTTATAGGCTTGGGAACTCAGAGGTTCGGGTAAGAAATAGTTGAATTTCGTCAACCTAGTTTGTGCGGCAGAACACGGTTTAAAACTAAGCGAAACACATTTTTCACCAATTTAAGTCTGAACAAAATTGTATGTCTTTCGGCTTCATACGCGTTTTGTGATTTGTACAGTCAACATCAATTATGTTGCATATAGCTTTCACGTAAACCCAAGAGTTTGCGAATTGTCAAAAAGTACACAAGGCTAACAATTGCCTTGGGTACTTTTTGACAATTAACGTCCTTTGAGGATGCCGAAAAGCTAACTTACCCCCCGAAAGATACCAGTAATTGGTAAATACGTTAATCACACTTAGACAGCAACCCGTGGAAGCTCTAATCAATTTTGCCGTAAGCAAAGAGCAGATGTTGATGCTTTGCGAGAAGGCGACGGGTCAGAAGTATGGTACAATGGCAGCTTTATCTGTGAACTCACAGCTTGAGGATTTCTTCAATAATGTCTTAAAAAGCGATTTCACCAATCCCCATCTATGGCAATATCTATTAACTATAGGAGATGGACTATTTGATAACAGGCATTAAGGCATTAGATATGGAACGTCTGCAACAAACCGTTTTTCCCACTCAACATCCTGTCTTTTTGTTTTATTTTTATAATTAGCACGCGCTTAAGGGATTATGAATAGCCTTATAGTGTTTGGACACAGCGCGGGCATTGGTTTTAAATTTTTGCAAATTGTAATGGGGAGGAAAGACTGAGTTTGGTAAAGCATTCCACATTCGTGTTGTTCGGTTTAGGAATGAATCTCTATATTTCATAGTACGCTTGAGGGTGAATTGATTAGCATTCATGGCATGGCGAGTATCACGGTTGAATGTTTGAAGGGGCGGAATGCAGCTGGCTAATTCGATTGATCATTTCCTGTTGAAATAGCGGTAAAAAAAGTGTTAGGCAGGAGATATTCCTACGATGTTCAAGCGAGACTACAGAGTTCGCTACGGTTTGATCTCCTATCAGTTTTATCGCACGCTTTTGTATCCCATCCATGTAGGTGCAATGTTTGGGGCGTATATGCCCTTTATATATTGAGGACAGATCAGAAGGGGTGAAATATTTTTTGCATCGATTAAGGAAACCTAGACATTTCGCTGCGTTTTTAGCGATTTCGAATACGTGGTCGTTCCAACGAAGGTCGTTATTACCACACATACCGAGCATGGAAAGTTTTTCGGTTTCGGCGATGCAAGTGCCATTCATGGATAATGGCTGTAAATTTTGGTTTCGCTTAGATGACAGAAGCCAGCATAGTGTTTTGGAAGCATTAAATTCCACTCTATTGGATTTACCCCATTTAATTATGCTGTCAAGATCGGAATTTAATGAGATTAACATATTTTGCCGTTTCTGTTCCACGTCCGAAGATGAAGGGCGTGGATTAGAGAATGAATATGAAAAGCTGAGAGTGCTGTCATCAGCAAAGGAATGGATTGGATTAGTTGTTGCAGCCAAGCGGTCATTAATAAAAATGAGAAAGAATGTTGGAGACAGAATGGAGCCATGGGGAACACCAGCATTTATTTCGTGAGAATCAGACTTGCAACGGTCCAAAAGCACCATTTTCGACAAAAGGGCTTGTAGCCAAGCCCTGTCGAATGCCTTTCCATGACGTTAGAAGGGACGTATGTGTAATTAGGCGGTAGTTGGAGATAGAAGAAAACTCGCAATTTTTTTGGGGCGGGCTGGACAAATGCTGTTTTCCACCTACTCGGGAAGAGTCATGATGAATAGCGGTTTGTGAGTGTTAAGATCCAATAATACTCTTGCGACTGTACGAGTACGGAAGTGGATTGGTCCCATAGAATGCTCTACGTTCTCAAGTACAGGAGGAGACTGGGCACAATCTGGTAACGTGGAACTGGCTGCAAAATGGGCAGCAAGCGGATTGGCTTTGTCTATAGAGGTGACAGCTGGAATATTATTGTAAATGAGCGTTGGGATGGAAGATGAGGTCGATTTCTTAATGTTTTTGACAAACGACCAAACTTTTTACTGCCTTTGGGATATAGTAGAATTTTTTGCCTCAGATTCTGGTCGTGGGAGAATTTGACACGCTTGATGCGGGCATTATAATCATTTCTGGCTCTTTTGAACTTGGAATGGTTTTCCTCAATAGTGTTTGTTTTATATAACCGAAAACATAACTCATTGAACCTAACAGCCTCTTTGCAGCTCGAGTCATATCACCCATTTGCCTTAAGTTTGATACTCTTTACCCGGTGAGGGATAAGGGATTTCATACCCAGGAGAATAGTGTTCGTTTTCGCATCGGCAGTAGCATCCACGTTATTGTCGAGGAAGCATAATGACCACTTAAAATTCTTAAAGAAACCGTTAAGAGCTTCCCAGTTGGTTTTCCCGTGTTGCCATACGGTTCTTTTTTAATTCGTCCTCTAAGAGAGAAGTTAGCCGATACGATACAGTGGTCTGACGCGCCTAGAGGTGATAGCACATTAATAGTGTATTTATTAGGATGAGAGGTCAGAAACAAGTCCAGAATGTTAGCGGCTTGACTGTGAATATCCGGAATTTTTCACACCAACTCCCTCCTTTCAACCAATATCTTACAATTTTTTCCTGGATATCTAATGACTATGGCCTATTACATCCACAGTTAGTTCCACCTAATAGTATCCTCTATAATCAACAAAGAGATATTAACCAGTCTACTTACCAGATAATAGTAGCGCAAATGTAACATGTAGCTTCTGCTCGAAGAAGGGGCATACATACAGTGACTGCCTTAAAAGGAAAAACATTCCGATCTGTATAGTTTGGAAACCTTCCAATGCCACGCCGAAATACAGTTAATAACAGAAATCCCTCGACAAACATCCCACCTTCAAACCCCTCAAGAGTTTACAACGTAAGAGTATCTTGCAATTTTTGTGGCAAACATACTTATGACATAGCGAATGTAGGAAAAAGGTTAGGAAACAAAGGAAACTCGTCTCTGTCGAGCCGAAATACCCCGGGTCGACATTAAAAAAACAACGTTAACACAAAAAGGTACCTTCGGAAGCCCGAGCGAGAGTGGTGTCCCCACAGTAGTTCTTCCCCTAGACATAGGCGTTAAAGTTCATGCAAAGCTAATAGTGAACACCGGCTCCGAAAAAGTTTATTAAATTACGAGGCAGTAAAGCCGGATACAGAATTAGATACTAACAGAGCATACCTACTCCAAACACCCTTTGGTAAAGGAAAGAGTATTGGAGCTTGCAAGGGGCATTTTTAAAAAAAAGCATTTCAACGCTAATTCTAAAATTCTCTGCATCTTCCAAGTACTTGATAATACCACAACGTTTTCGGACGACGGCGTACTTGGAAACGATTTTCTTTCAAAAAGTTGTTATATCACTTGACCTAAAATTCAACTATAATTTGCCTGCAAAGAAATCAATCCACATGAGTTTAGTATACCCCTAAACTACACCGTACATAAAAACTGTCTTAAAGACGAGCTCCTAGTATTACGATCTCAACCATATCAACCTATCCCAATGCCGATGCAGGCCCTGATACAACGATCTCAAACATATCAACCCTTCTCAAGGGCGATACAGGCTCTGATAAAACGATCTGCAGCATATCAACCTTTCCCAATGGCGGTTTGGGTCCTGATATAACGCACACTGGAAGGTAGATATAACACTCGATAAGCCTGTTTGTGTGCCTGCACGGTCATAAAAGGTAATAGCTGTCACAATAAAAATACAAGAAGAAATGCCCTGCATAGCTCAAGAATTGACTGTAGACCCAAAATCTCGAATAGCAAATGTAAATGCCACAAATGACAACGTTAAAATATACCGATTCTTTTTGCAACTGCTACCAGTTAAAGATTATTATTTCTCAAAACTGAGTCATTTTTAAAAACCGAATTCTCAAACATAAATACCCCACCACAAAAAAACGTACGACGTACAAAAATTGATATGAATAGTAACAGTAAGAGAACCTATTCTCAATTCATCATATTAAAAGCGTATTCCCAAACAATAAATTTGAGAAGGAACCTCGAAATAGCCTGCGTTTAGAAACCTAAGAAGACAAGTCAATATATGGGACAATTTGAGACCAGATGAAAGCACAATTTGTATTGATTTATGTAATGATTATAGTGGTATATTTTAACTTAAAGGGGGATTTTCTTACGCATACAGATGCCATTATGCACATTAGACCAGAAATGCAGGATCAGGTGCCAATAAACCAAAGATTGTACAAATTACCAGAAATAAAACGACAAATAATAAACGAACAAATGAAAGAGATGTTAGATAATGACATTGTTAAGCCCAGTAAATGCCCTTGGAGCTCACCCCTCTTAGTTATTCCCGAGAAAGCCGGTCCAGATGAAGAGTAGTGGTCGATTTTCGTAAACTTAATGGTAGGCCAATTGGCGATGCTTACCCTCTTCCTCGATTAGACGATATATTATACCAGTTAGGTCACTCTCGTTATTTCTCCACACTAGATCTAGCCCCTGATGATCGACCCAATACATCATTCAGTACTAATTATGGGCACTATGAATTTAAACGTATGCGTTTCGGTTTGAAAGGATCCCCGGCAACGTTTTAGAGACTGATGAACTATGTCCTCAATGGTCTACAATGCTTGGAGTGTTTTGTATACTTGGACGATATTGTCATCTTTGGTAAAAATCTACATGATTTTTTTTTTTGGTGAGTAACCGTGAAGGACCGATGTTATGCCAACAATCCTGAAACGATTGAAGTACTTAAGGCTTATATCATCTAAGCAATAAATGAGCTACAGGCCGAAACCATAAAAAATGTCTTTGAAAATTAGAGTGACAGAATGCGCTACTGCGAAGCGAGCCAAGGAAGCCACTTGAACAACGTTGTGTTCCATAATTAATGTTAACGCTTGTGCTCAAATACGTTTCCACACTATTGTACGCTTCGCATAGCAAAAAGTGGCAACACTAATATTTTTCCTTAGTTTCGCAATACATTTAATTTCCAGTCCCAAACATCTTGCGAGTGAAGAGTACTACCCTATTGTTATACACATCTTATATATCTAATCGTTTTTGGGTTTTTTGGCCACTTTCACAGAAGAAACAGCGCAAAGCGGAAAAGTTGCCGATAACGAATAAAAGTTACGAATTCATTTTAAATTTGATTTTAAAAAGTTCAGAAACAAAAGTGTCTTCAACACATATAGACAATCTTTATTATGTCTTTATAAACATTAATAACTATAATATAAACATTTAATCTATGTATCAATTTAATCCACTCCCATTTTTAGAAGCGTTTTCATTATGCATGAGAAATATGTTGTTTTGTGCCGGACCATAAACGATTGTTATGAACTGGCTGAACAATTTGTTGTGACAATATAAATTTTAAGGATGGATGGGTTCTTTCCTTCTCATATGTTTTTTTCTCTAATCGTAGCGTTTTGGAATTCTACGTTGTGGCGTAGTGAAAATGTTTAAAAGTAGAAAAAGTGAAATGAAACACTTCAATCGTAGTGTGAGTGGGGACACTATTCGATCGCTAGTCTCATTGCCATTGCCGCTTGTCGATGATTCGATCAGAGCGGTGAGTGTGTTGCTGAGCAATACCAATGCAACAAAAATTTAGGTGAAATAATTGTATTCACTTTTTTACTTTAGGCTTGCGAATGCATGCCACATGTATATTTCACACACAAAAGGTAAGAAAGCTTTTATAAAAAAGTTCCAAAAATACAAAAAAAAAATATTAGAAAATAACGGTAATACTTGCAAATAAGTATTATACCTTTTTTGAAAGCCAACATTTTTCTATTAGCAGTATTCCGATGATATCGCTTCTGTGAAGTACTCTGTGGTGCGTGATGATGATGAATAATCTGTATCTTCAAGATAGCTCCCTTTTAACACGGAGACTACGGCATCGGTATCAGAGAACCGAATGGGTTTGCGAAATATATTAAAAAAGAAATAAACTCGGTGAATTTCATAATATAATGGAAGACTCGTAGCTATAATAACCCCACACTTTTTCATAAGTTTTTACGCATGAATACAGAAACCTTGGAATACCACTGTGCGAATCGACCTGACTAAATACTGTAACTTTCGTAACGCAATTGTAGTAGAAGAACGATTAGTTCTAACTTTGAGGTAGGAAAGTAAAATATACCTTATATTTATAAGTCTTTATTCAGTGCGATGCATACAATGAATCTTTGTGTTTGGATTGGATTCCATAGTGACTGAGTGCGCCATCTGACGGTTCTTGCAACAGAATATTAATAGAATGTTGTGATTGTGTTGAATTTTTTTTTGCCATACAGAAATTAACGCTCTACTGTGTCAAATCACTTGTCAAACAGTACCTCAGATGATATATCATTTTGTAACATACAATGTCCTTCTCTCTATTTCTTATTAATGAGGCAAGTCAAAGAAAAAAAAACATATTGCTTATGAACAGGAGCAAACTATTGTTAAAAGAAACAACTAGCCATGTGGCAAAGATACAACCTATAAGTCTGAGCAGGCCATACATACAGCCGCTATATATGCAAAAACGAAACAAATGTACATAATATGTCAAAAAAAATCAATAAAGAATTCGATTCAATATATCATTTTGTTCATCTATAAGAACTTGCTGTAATCTCGCTCGTACCATTAATTTATGAATTTTTGGGATATTCTTTAAAAATGGTAGGAGGCTCATTAGAAACTGGGCATCAGAATCATTCGCACTTTGTTGTAAGCACTTAAACTTCTCCTCTTCCATGTTCAATATTTTTTAATGAAGATTTAAATGCTTTTTTTAATGTTTGTGGCTTGCTTAGTTCACTCTTGTACTCTTGTATTGTACATGATTCCTTAACGTTATTTGGGAAATTCTTTCTGTAATTCATATTGAGTTTTCATCACTAGAAGATATGGTTAATATAACTAATGACTTTAAAAAAAATGCAGGTTTCCTTATTGTTCAGGTACTCCGGAAGCATGGCTTATGTTTTGGGCCGGAATAATTGATATAATATCACTTTTCTTTCTCTATGAAATTAGGCTGTACAACTTTTTGGTGTTGAGACAAAGGATAAATAATAAAACACGACTGGTTCTTTGTGTAGATAAAAACGTTATAATCTTACTTTGTTTCATTTCATATATAAAGTATGACATTAGGTAATTGAAGTATATTATAAATAATAACTATATGCCATTACAAATAGATATCTACTGGGTGGCGAATATGTAATATGTCATAGAATAATTTCATGACATAATTAATTGTTATATGATCGTAAACATTCTCCCCCGCCAGTGAACATATTTTCTAGTAACTCGTTTGCGATCCTCAATGTAACGTCATCATAATCGTGTGTTGAAATGTAATATCCTCTGTTTAACCCCGAGTAGTGAATGTTCTTCATTGTAGAATAGTGTTGTCTCATTACATGAAAAGACAAACAAGATTAGTAAAAAAGGCGATAGGAACAAAAAAACATAACAAGCAACAAAAAAAAAGCGCATAGCAAGTGTATCATCTCCTCCCGCTCTGCTGCAGCAATGTTGCGATGTGCTTTCCTTGTCGTCTTCATTGTTGTTTACTTAAGTGCTGTACTGTAATCGCGATTTTATGTAAGCAGGGGTAAGCTCTTATCGATTAAAGAGAATTCGTTTGAATATTATTATTATTTTTTTTTAATTAATTAATTAATATAATGCAGTATTTTAAGTTTTATAGTTTACTGTGTTATATGCTGTAACGTAGAAATTAAGGGTTGTGTTGGTTCCGATTTCATTTGTGTTTTTAATATATTGGTTTGTGTAAGTTTTCGTTGTGTGTGCATACGCAAATCGCGCCAAGTATTGTTGTGATATTTCATATAATTTGATAAAAAGTTATTTTGTATTTTATATATCTAATGTGTTTTTTAATTTTAGTATTTATACAGGGTGGTGCTGTGATGTATCTCGATATTCTTTAATGTTATCAATCGATTTGTTTTAATTGTGTCGAATTATTTTGGATTTGTTATACCCTATCCCATAGGGTTATATTAGTTTTGATACATAATTTGTAACATAGTGAAATAATTTAGCTAGAAATACCTCAAAGTACGTGGATCGACTCAGAATCGCTAGCTGAGTCGATTAAGCCATGTCTGTCTGCCCGTCCGTCTGTAGGTAACCGGTTTATGGGCCTTAAATTTTGAGCTAGGATAATGAAATTTGGTACGAGCTGTTCGAACACGTGTAAACATTTTTGAAACCCGCCCACTGCCACGCCCTCTTTTTAGTAAAACCTAATTTTAGTCCGAACCGTTTAAAATTTTGGAACAGTGTGGGAAAAAGATATCTAGACAATCCGTATGTCTACATATTTTTTATGCAAAGTTTTTTGCCACGCCCACTTTTTGGGGGCGTTTTTATGAAAAAAAGTTTTTCGGTAAAATTTTAAAAATAATTTCATGCTAAATAATTGGTTTTGGTAATGTAGTCATCTCATATGTATTTGTTTTATGGATGATTAGTTTTTAGTTGAGTTTTACAATTTTGTTATGCTGAGTGTTTAGTATTGTGTAGAATAATTATCGTGTTGAATGTTGTAGATTTTAAATTGGTATTAATGTATGTAGTTTACTTGTTGTGTTAATTTTATATTTTAATTATATTATGTGTTGATTGAATTGTAATATTTTAATTATGTTCTGAATGTTGTGAATGTTTACATTGGTATTCCTTTGTTACTAGGAAGTGTAAAAATTTTTGTAATTGTACGTTTTAATTCCGTGTTTTCCGTTTTAAGTGTTACCACTCGTATTAAATTATCAGGTCCAGGATGTAACTTAACTACGCGGGCTAGTTTCCATTTGAGGGGGAAAGTCTCTTTTATCAAGACCAAGTCCCCTAAGCATACGGTCGAATCCGTAACTTGAGTCCATTTCGGGATTTTTTGTAATCGGGCTGGATGCTCCTTACTCCATCTTTTCCAGAATTTTTGCAATAGAGTCTGAACTCTGTGGACACAGCGGTCTTGAGTTCAGACATGCATCTACTTGTGTAAAAAGCGTGGTGAGCTCTTGAAATGTCAGAACTTGATTTCTTGTCACTTGTTTAAGATGGAATTTGGTCGATTTAACTCCAGCTTGCCATAGACCACCAAAATGAGGGGAAACAGGAGGAATAAAATTCCATTTGGTACCTTCATTGCCAAGTACCTCTGCCACATTTTTTCAGTCAACCTTAGCTTCTTTAAGTTGTTTCTGTAGCTCTGTGTTACCTCCTACAAAATTTCGTCCGCAATCACTGAAAAGTTCCTTGATACGTCCTCTTTGAGCGACCAGTCTCCCAAAAGCCGCTAAGAATGCTGCTGTTGTCATATCGCTGACAAGCTCTATAAGGACAGCATTTATCGCCATTTACATATATATAGCGAAGTATCCTTTCAGCGTTTAAGCGTTTCGTCCTCTCCACGTTTTGACACTACTGGTTCTGCGTAGTTTACTCCAGTCTGGATATTGCCGTTCTTGCTGCAGGAAGATTGCCCATTAGCTGCACCAACGGTTTGGCTCTGAACTTAAAGCATGTGTTGCAGCAATGAATGTGCTTTTTTACTGCACTTTTTATGTTAAAAATCCAAAACCTTTGGCGAATGTATGCAATCAATTTTTCTTTACCACCGTGAAGAGCCTTATCATGTGCATCGCTGATAACGTATTTTGCAAGATGGTGATTGGACTTCAGTAAGATTGGGTGTTTTTTGTTAAATGGGAGAGTGGAGTTATATTGCCTGCAACCAACTCGCAAGATACCGTCTCCATCTCTAAATGGGTTAAGAGATTTGAAACCCCTTGTACTTCTTGTTTCCTCTTCTGTAGCAAACATCTCTTGCTGTGCTAACCGTACAACTCGCATCAGTGCATCCTCACGCTCTTGCGGTGATAAAACCTCCGAGTACGGTTGGAAAGTTGTCGAAAGCGTAGACAATGCGCTTCTGTTTGCTTTACATTGTTTAGTGTTGAGTGTTGTTGAGGCAGCATGTTTATGAAGGAAGTGGTGTTTTCAATACAATGATGGACCAATGTAGAGCGTTCTTCCTGATGCGTTTCCAAGAGCGACAGTTGTTCTAGAAATTTTGGATCCCATTGCTGCTTTAAAAAATCCGGACCTTTCCACCATATCGTGTTTACGACGATCATCTAAGGAAAAATCCCACGAGATGCCACGTCAGCTGGGTTCAACTCTGATGGTATGTGCTTCCATGTAACAAAACGTAGGTACATTTGGATCTGGGAAACTCGGTTGTAGATAAATGTCTTACACTTTGACGGAGGAGCTCTAATCCACGCGTAGACATAAACTGCTTCCAACTTCAGAGTTTTTTCGTCTCATGAAGGAGTTTCGCCAATAGTATCGCTCCATATAACTCCAACCTGGAAAGTGTTATAATCTCCAAGGTCGCCACTTTTGACTTTGACATCAGCAGGTGCATGTGGATTTTACCATTTACATCCAGGACTCACAAATAAAGGCTGCATACGCCTTTTCCGAAGCATCACTGAAACCATGGACTTCAAGCTTTCTGATGTTTTTGTCGCTGCCGATCCATGGACGAATCTGGATCTTTTCGATTGCAGGTAAGTCTTTTCGAAATGTTACCCACTCTCGATCCAACTCTGTTGGAACCGGCTTGTCCCATTCCAGAACTTTACCCCACAGTTCCTGCATCATGATTTTTGCCTTTATCGTCTTGACGTCGCTGGTTTTAATGAATGGAATGTGTTGAAAAAGTTCAGCTGCATTGCTCACCAGCTTGGGTAGATGGAAACCACCATTTGCTAACAGTTTCCTTACCGCTCGTAATTTCTGCTGAGTTTCTGCAATGGTATAACCTCCATTGTCGACGTCGTCGACATACGTTTCCTCTCTGATTATTGTTTTTGCCAGAGGAAAATTTGATGCTTCATCCTCTGCCAGCTGCAACAAAACTCTAATGGCTAGATAAGGGGCTGATACAGTACCAAATGTAACCGTTTCTAAACGATACATTTTTAAATCGTCGGACGGATTTCTCGCCAATAAATAAGCTGGTAATTTGCATCAGCTGTATTGGCACGGATCTACTCGTATATTTGCTCAACATCCCCAGTAAAGGTAAATCTATATTTCCTCCTTAGAATGATGTCAATAACATTTGTTTGTACCTTAGGTCCAACCATCAACTTGTCATTCAAAGAAGAGCCAAAAAATGGTTTGAAAAATGCGTCAAAAACAACCCGCAACCTCGTGGTGGTACTGGATTATTTGATGACGGCGTGATGGAGAATAAAAAAAATTATAGGGCGACGCAAGAAACTTGCAAGAACCATCGATTAAAGTCATATGTCCGAGATCGAGATACTCAGCCATACACTTTACATATTCTTTATGTTGAATCGGGTTGGATTGTAGTCTTTTCTCCAATTGTATAAAACGCTTGATTACACCTTGATACGTTGATCCCATACTTGGGTATTCGCCATCTTTGAATGGCAGACGAACTTCATACCGGCCATTTAGCAAGCGTACTTCTTAAAATGTTCCTCACATTTCTTGTCTTCCCCATATTCGTACTTCTCATATCGTTCTTCTTCGATTTCCCAGAATCTCTTCATAGTCGTGTTGGGATCGACTTGGCTAAAAAAACGTGTGGATTATTTTTGGTGCTGATGTTACCTTACCCATCAAAATCCATCCCAAATGTGTCCTCTGTGCTATTGGGCCCAAGAACTCACTGCTCCGGACCACCTCTCCAAGAATAATTTGACTGTAGATGTCAATTCCCAGTAGCATATCTACCCTAGCAGGAATGTTAAATGTTGGATCCGCTAGCTACAAACCCTCTAGGTGAGACCATTTTTCCCCAGTCAGGGATTTCATAACTAGCGCTGTCTTTCACGCTGAAAAGTTTAAGACAATTGAGCAATAGTAAGATCGACTAACTTGGCTTGACTATCCCTCAACCCACTAATTTTACTAAATCTCCACCTAGTCTTCAAATTAAGTCGTTGTACTGCTGCTTTCGTGATAAAAGATCCCTCAGATCCAGTACCAACCAAGGCTCTAAGAGTCAGTTAATTCCCATAAGTTGTTTTCACACTAACTAGTGCTGTAGAAAGTAGAACTTGGGAATTAATGTTCACATGATGAACTCGGTAGTTCTGGCTCGTTGATGGTATGTTGTTTTCTGTAGGTGTTTGAACCTGGGGCTGGTTGTGTATGTTGATTTGACCTTGGGGCAAATTGGGATTGAGTGGTTGTGTGGGTTTGGACCTAGTAGTTGTTGTTGGTGGTTATTGGTGTATTTGATTTGGGTTATATGGGACAAATTGAGGAGCATCAGGGTTAAAATGTTCGAATTGTGGTGTATGATTAGGACCATCATATGTAAAGTATTGTGTCGCTGTTTACAGTGGTAGCAACACTTGGAGCTAGGACAGTGAATTTTTAGATGACTGTAAGCTAGACAGTTTTCATAAACCTTAATGTCCATTAAAGTTTGCTTTCGTTTACCTACTGTCATATTAATGAAAGTCCTACACTCCCTTAAAGCATGTTACCCTTTTTTACATTCCTTGCAGCTGATTTGCCTTTTCTGCACTTGTCGCGTATAAAAAAACTTGGGTTGCTGGTTTAGTTGTCCTTATTTTATTGGTTGATTGTTGTTCGACAGCTTCCAATGTTCTAAGCCTGCACTGCAAAAATTCGAAAAACTCTTTAGTTTTTGGTAATTCTTTGTTACTACCCAATTTTTCTTCCCATAGCTGCTGAGTTGCATGTGATAGCTTCTTTAGAACTACAAAAATCAAAATGGCGTCCCAATGTGCCACTGGTACATCTAATTTTTCCAACGAGTGGATAATTTCTTGAGACGTATCCAAAATTTGCTTTATGCTATTCGCTGTATCACTGTTCATCGAAGCCTGCACAAAAAACAACTTTAATTGCGTATTGACTAACACTCTCTTGTGATCGTAACGCTCTTTGAGTATTTCCCAAGCACAAGAGTAGTTACCATTATCAATGGCAAGATGTTTCAGAAGTCGTTGTGCTTCACCACTAGCATTGCACTTCAAAAGATGCAATTTTTGAATCTCTGTCAGAGTTGAATTGTTATGAACCAACGACACAAACATATCATAAAAAGACCTCCATGACTCATAACCTGTGAAAAATGTTGGTAATGTGGTAACAGGTGACCTCAGCTTACTTGCTCTGCCATCATTGTTGTCTGCCGACGCGGATTTTGTCTTTTCGCTTCCTTTCGGCGTTTCCTCGGGTTTCACTTTGTCTATGGCATCCAAAACATCCGTCTTGTATTCAGCCTATACCTCTCGTATATCTTCATACGCTGCTTCCAAATCGGAAATTTTAAGTTCAGTTTCCACTTTTCCAGTACCAAGAATCTGCTGGTGACAATGTTCGGCCATGGACATCTGCTTCTCCATCATGTCGATACGCGTGTTGAGCTAATTTATCTTTGACCGCCTCTTTTTGTCAGGTTTTCCAAAATTATTCCTAGAAAAAAAAATGTGCAGCACTCACCCTTGTACAATCGTTGGTGATGATGTTTATTGCTGGTAGAAAAATGAGATTGGGTTGAAAATCCTCTTAGGGGATCATTTGCAGATTTGTTAAAATTGTTTTTACGTATAAATAAAGATTTACCGCACACACTTCACACTCAAAAAAGGTAAATTATTGTTCAAATAGTCTTTACACAAGTATTCTAAAGATTTTTTTGTTTTGCAGTTCTTTGAAGGCTCGCAATGTTTTGGGTTGAAATAATTGATAAAATATCACTTTTCATTCGCTATGAAATTAAGCTGTACAACTTTTTGGTGTTGCGACAAAGGATATATATTAAAACATGACTGGTTCTTTGTCTAGTCAAAAACGTTATAATCTTGCTATGTTTCATTTCATTATAAATTATGACATTACGTAATTGAAGTATATTATAAACAATAACTATAATAACGAAATGTCATTACAAATAGATACAGGGTGTTAAATATGTAATATGTCATAGAATAATGGCATGACATAATTAATTTTTATATAATCGTAAACAGCTGAATTCCTAAATGCAAAAAAATGCGCATTGTGAATGCGCATTGCATCTATTTTGATATCATCCGATGCTTTCTCACTTTGTTGCGTATGTAGTTGCTTTCTGTCTACTGACATTTTGGAACGGCGTGTGATACAAGTTAAGGGATTCGTCCTGGTCAAAGATAAAAAAATTAATTTTACAGACCCAACTTGGTCTTCTTTAAATCATTTATTAGCGTACTACCTCGACCAGAGCCGAAACCAGAATGAATGTTCTTACTTCACTAGATACATTTATCATATTCCTATGACTAAAGTGCTGATCTGCAGTTCCCATGCAGATCCGATATATTTCGTTAGCCTCGTATTGGGTTTCATCATGGGAATGATTCCAAGGTGCGAAGCGGATGCGCGTGTGCATCGCTTGCATTTTTTGTATGTCTGGTTAATGACCGATGGTGATAACTGCCCTCCCTTTAAGTATCTGCGTCCCGCAGATCGTTTAGTGGACATGGAGATGAACTTTGGACTTTGTTACTGTTATTGACCGCTTTGGGATGTCGTGGCAAAGGATGTGGAATTGGTGTTCGACGACAGGATAGGCGGACCTCCGGGATATTGACCTTTCCGTAAATCTTCTTCCAGAATAGGCAAATAGTAGTGGTGAATGCTATGACAATAAAGATTTCTGTAAGAATAGAAGAGTTAAGGTTTTTGGTTAAGATATTGATGAGCTCGATGTTCCTTGTGCTAAGGTCATGCACGTATTCCAGGTTCGGTTTGATTCTGTTACTGGTTACGTTGGCCAGTACCGGCGGAAGTGCCTGCGGACTGTAAAGCATTCTGCTGTTTTATGTCTTCTCCTTAATATGTACCTTGTCATTGTCCAGCTGTATCAGGTAGGTACCTACTAACGGAATAGAGGAATTTTTATTTAAAACTGTTCCGTTGAAGTTTGTCAGAAAAATAGTGTTTTCTCCAACCAGTTCGATTATTTCTTTATTCGTTGTTTTATAGTCGCAGAGTGCATTACCGCCCTTAAGTATTCTGGGCAAGGAGGAGTCTTCTGGCAGGATGCTTTCTTCACACACAGATGTATTACCTATATTTAGACATTTTCCGTTCAATCCGTACGTCTTGTCGTGGCTAATAAGAAGTCTTGAAAAGTCCAGGTCGATTTATGTACCATTTTTAATTGCAGCGCGTGCCGTAACCAGGTGATATACCTTTGGGTCCGTCTTAGGTATGGACAGGACATATAGCATTAATGTTCCGTTACCATATACTTAAGGTCGGCCGTATTCAATAGCTTCTACAACGTTTTGATAAGGCAATGTTTCAAGTTCGTTTATAATAGTTTAAATCTCTTCTGAGTCCAATAGGTTGCTGTTGACTATGCCGTTCTTAGCCATTTGGCAAGCTCTTACTATATCATTGACCCCTTCCTTTAAAATAAGTATTTTTTTAAGTAAAACGTGTCTAATTTGGTCAGTCAGTCCTTTTTCTTTGGCATTGTTGTATCCGTCTATTACCTTGTTAATTTTTCCTGTAACTTCTCGCGTCGTGTCGAACAGTTTCTCGTTAATTACATATTGTCGGTTGTTATTCTTTATAATGTCTGTCTGCTTCTCTAAAATGTTGTCCCAGTCTGTTGCGTCAGGTGAACCACCTATCCATTTCCAAGCAGTCCCTATCCAATTTATTGACCTAACTTTCCTCACCCTAGCGTCCCGCAGTTCGTTAAGGCGATCCTTAATTCGGTCTAAGTGATAACTTAAGATAGGTCTCATTTCTTTGTCCTTAACATGTTGGAACATCAGATGTTCAGTGTCTTGTATGAGTGCGTCATATTTTGTCAAGTCAATAACGTGTATTAATCTAAAAAATCCATTTGTCACCCAAGCGTTTTTATCTTATTTTTTATCTTAAAATCTAGGTCAAGGTAAGTCATAGTTTAATGACATGTACAATTGTATGTATCTTTTTTTCTTTTACTCATTTATGTGAATTTCGTCTTATTTTTTCACTTAATGTTTCATGTATTTGTTAAGTTCATTTTTCATTTTCTACTGTGCTTAAAATTAATTTGGTCCCTAGATGCCCGATGAGGTAGTCTCCATTAAATTTTCGGGGTAGTCACTCCGCATCGGAAGGTTCGTATTTATCCGCTTTGGTTGTAAGGCAAAAATGCAGACAACCTACTAGGGTACGAGGATCAACACCACCGCAATTATGGTTAAATAATTATATAAGTGAACCGACCCTTGTTTCGTGAGAACTAAAGCTCCAAGGCATATTTCAGTTAACTAATAGCACAAATGCAATTTATTTCAAATTGTTTCATTATCCTTTTTTTTTCAGCATATATATATTTTATATTAAATTAAAAAGGGAGCGAGAAAAAGAAATGTATAATAAGTTATTTTATGTTTTTTTAGATTAGCTGTTTAGCAATTATTCGAATCAAAAAAACAATTAAACAAATCAAACTATTTTTTTTACCACGTTATAAATGTATCATTTTATTGGCATACTAATCGCTTCGATGCTTCGCGTTCGGTGGTTGCTAATAGAGAGAGTGCATACACCAAATTTAAAATACCACGAAGTCGTTAACTTTCTATTCCAGACGCAAGGCCAAAAAAGAGCGAACGGGATTGTTCGATTGTGATTGCTCTCAGGGAATACGCATGGAGCTGCTAATAGCGGTCCTCTCCCGTAGGTCTAATGCTGGAGTGATCCAAAGGGCGGTTGCGATTTAAACGAATGCGTGTGTGCAAGAAAGGAGATAATTAATATTTATAGCTATAATCTAAACCAAATAGGAAACATAATCGAACATAGGGCGTTACATGTAATGTTTGGCAATTAAATATTATACAAATAAATATATGGTATAACAAGCAATTATTATAAATTTACATATGCGTTCTTCAACATTAGCCTTGTGGATTTTTTTGCCGCTTACTGTTAAAACAGTAACTCGATTGTTCTTAGCTACAATTTCTTTCTTATACAATGGCTTGTTTTTGTTTTTTATGCCCTTAATAGCAACGTATACTATGTCGCCTGGGCAGTATATCCTCGGGACCACTTTTTTCAAATTATGCCTTAGATTTCTGGCCTTCATATTCTTTTTTATTACACCTCTAAGGTCTTTATTAATCTTTGAACGTATGTTCAAAAGATTTTGGTAATTGGCTCTCTGTGACCGGTTGAAGAATACGTCCACATGTTTCCTACTTATAATGGAATGTACTGTATTGTTGTACCGATCAACAGACACATAGACAAGTTCTTTAGTTTTCAGTTCTGGGTATTCTACCTTAAGGCATCGATATATCTCCATGACTGTAGAGTGGATTCTCTATATTTGGCCATTGACCTCGCTTCTATGTGATGGAGTTAAGTACAACTTTACCCCTAGGCTTTTAATTAGGCTTAGCACAATTGGGCTAAGGAAGCCCCTTTCGTTGTCCGTGACTAAAATTAATGGGACAGTAAAATAATGCAGAATTTTCATGATCTTGTTTCTTATATAAATTGCTGATTTTTCCTTAATGTGAAATAATTTGGAAAACTTAGAAAACTAATCCATGACTGATAGAAATTTTTCATTCTTAATTTCCATAATGTCCATATTATTTCGCATGGATAGCGAGGTACAGGCGTGTCCTGCAATTCAGGGTTAACGGGGTGTCTGTCGTATTTGTTAGCCTTACAAATGTCAGAAGAGTCAGCAAATCTTCTTATGCTGGACATCATTTGTGGAAAATAAAATTTTTCAAGTATTTGTTCCTTGTTTTCCCTAGGAGCGCGGTGAGCCCTTCTATGCTCGTTTTCAATTATACAGAATTTACGCTCTGCGTTGGCTACGTCTTCAACTACCCTCTGTGTTACCCTATTTTTGTATTTTCCGAAATCTTGTAGCATTCCTAAGAAATTCTCCGGGATTTTAAGCCCATTGATTACATTTGGGTTAAGATTTTCTTTCAAGGGTTTGATAAGCTTACACCTGTCTAACTTCCTCGTGGAGATGTAATGGCGATGATAGCCAGGATGTGGTTCCTCGTGGGAACAAAGGTCGACGCCAATCTTAAATATTATTTGATTGCGAAAAACGTTAATCGGGGCTACTGCGAATGGTATTAAGTCCGAGCAGTCTTGCTCGACACTGTGCATGGTTCCGGAATCTTCGCTGTCAAAAGATTACTCGCACAGTCCTTCCTCTGCAGTGCCTGTTTCCGCTTCATTTGTTCGTTCGCTTCGCCCCTCATCAGCGGTTTCTGTATTACGAGTGGTTTGTGTCCGTCCTTCGTCTGCATCGTCCGTATTTGTTTCTGTCGCTGTATCTGTCCGTGAAGAAGAGGAATCTAAACCTGAAAGGTGGTTGAACTCTGTTCGAAGTCGCGAAAGGGCATCAGCCACAAAGTTTGATTTACCAGGTGTGTAAATCAACTCGTAGTTGTATTCTTCGATTCTTGACTTCCAACGCTTGAGCTTTGCATTGTAATTTCTATTGCTAAGCGTGAAAGTCAAGGGTTGGTGATCAGTGTATATGCGGATCTTTTTCGCACCGTACAAGTAGTTCCTCAAATTCTCGAGTGCCCAAACTATGGCACGAAGTTCTTTCTCATTTGTGGCATATGACTCTTCCGTTTTATTAAGAGAACGGGAGATAAATGAGAATGGTTTATCTTTACCTGGTTCCCCTTGGGACAGAACAGCGCCGATGGCATAGTCTGAAGCGTCAGTCGTTATATTAAAAGGTTTTTCGAAATCAGGGAAGGCTAATACTTCTGCCGAGGTAAGAAGTTGTTTCAAAGTTTCGAAAGCCTTGATTCCAGCGTGCGTCGTCTAGTTTAATGGGAACTTTCATAGATTGATTGGCTCTTACCTGAGATAGCTCGCCACGAGTCATGTTTGTTAAGGGCTTTGCAATTTTAGCATAGTCCCTTATAAAGCGTCTATAGTATGATGTGAGTCCTAAGAAACTCTTTAATTCTTTTAAGGTGTTTGGGGGAAGGATAGCTTCGATAGCCTTTACCTTTTCAGGATTAGTAAGAATACCATCTGAAGTTACTACATAACCAAGGAATTCTACACTGGTTCCAAGGAAAGAGTTTTCTCTAGATTTATTTTGAGTCCAGCTTCGTCAATCTTTGAAAAGACTGTTTCAATGTCCCTCAGGTGATCATTTTCTGTTTTGCTATATATGATTATATCGTCAATATAGACATAACAGATCTTTCCGATCAGTTCCTTTAGGACGTCGTCAATCATTCGCTGAAAGATTGCCGGAGCATTCTTGAGACCGAAGGGTAGTCTGACGTACGCGAATTTACCATTCATTGTAGAAAAGGCCGTTTTAGGGATATCCTTTCCCTCATGGCTATTTGGTGAAAGCCCGAGGTGAGGTCCAAATTGATAAAGAATTTTGCATCTCCAAGACTCGCGAGAGTGTTGTTTATGTCAGGAATAGGGTAGGTGTCTGGAACAGTTACAGAATTAAGACGTTTATAGTCTATGACCATTCTGTACTGCTTTTCCCCGTTAGGCTTGGGTTTTTTCGGTACGACCCATATTGGTGAATTTTATGGGCTGTTGGATGGTCGAATAATGTTCTCTTCTAAAAGTTCATTTACTTGTTTCTTGACCTCCTGCCGCATACAGGCCGGATATGGGTAACTCTTCGTGTAGATCGCTTGGTCCGTTGTCGTTCATATCTCGGCCCTGACATTGGTTTTTACTTTATCGTTATTAACTGGACCGAATAAGTTATTGAAAGAATTACAGAGTGTTTCCAGTTTAAGTTTGGCGGCTTCGGAAACATTTTTGTTAAGTATTACTAAATTGTTTACAACGTCAGACGATTTGTTTTTTAAGGGAATTCATATGTCCGATTTGATGATTAGTTCATTCTTTTCCCTATCAATGATGGCCTTTAATTCTTTCAGAGTATCGTCGCCGATGATTCAATCAAACGACTATAGATTCGGAAGAATAAAAAATGTTACATCTAGATCGCAGCCAACAAAGGAGAAAAATTTACCGCGGATTTTGTTCTTTACTAATATTTTACCAGCAGGACTGCTGATATATAAGGGTTTCTGGACAGGGGAAGACGCTGGTGCTAAATTCGATTTAATAAAGTTTTTATTTGCACCAGTATCTACGAGAAAATCTAGGATTTTCCCGTCTCGTGTAACGTACTCTAAGTCATAAAATTTTCCTCTTGGGATTCTAGTGAGTTAGATGTTCCTGGTTCTTCAGTAGTCTCTGGGACATCAGTCACCATATGATCAGCCGCTGTTGTTTCCTGGGATAACTATCTGAATTAGCCTCCCGTTTAATTGGGTGATGTGCACGGTTTATATAGTTAACATTTCTGGATTGAATGGTGTGGTCAACCTCCATCTTAATTGTAGGCTTCGCGCCTAGCCTTGGCGGCGGGTATTGCCTGTTTTGGAAACTCGTATTCCAAGACGAATTTGGCCTCTGCCCAACTCTGCCATTCATAAACCTGCCCGAATTTCCCGAGGGAAATGGATGTGTTCTCTCAGTTTTAAAATTATAATGTACAATTGAAGATATAATATTTTGAGCCTGTACATGCACAGAGATATTTCTAAAATTAAGATTCTGCATATCAAGGCACGCAGAATAGGCCTCTGGGAGAGTTTTTGGCTTCTGGGTTATGAGAAGCCTCGAGGGGTCCTCGTTCAGTCCCCAAACGAAGACTGTACGCGCCTTAAATCACTTCTGATTAAGGTTTTACCTTGGGATTTAAATGATTTTCGCGGATAAAATTGACGACAAGAAAAAACCCAATCTTCTCACTTGACGTTTACTTCTTAATGTTTTAATATAAATTCATTTTACAAGAATGGCAAAAGTAATGAAGTTAGTTGCAATTAGTGCAATTCATATTGATGTTCTTAAATGATAGATGGCGTTAACATGAAATAATAATACTGATTTCAATAATTTCATAGTTAAATTACAAAACATATTCAATTTAGTATTCTCAACGAAATTTTAAGGAATTATCCATAAGAGTTTAGTATAAGTACCTTTACGTTGAAATACAAGTATAATAAAATTAAAATATAAGTTTCATTGGTATTACAAATATCAAATTCAAAGTATTTTCAATATTAATTTAAATTGAGCAAACAAATTTTCGATATAGGGCGTTTAAGGAGACCGTTCTTCGTTAAAGTGTGGCTACACGAGTCAAGCCATCCGATCCACAATGTACTTCCTTTACTCTGCCCAAAGCCCATTTGCCTGGGGGTTGATTTTCATCTCGTATCAAGACAAGGTCATTTATCGCGAGATTCACTGATCTTTGTTGCCACTTATTTCTTTGCTGGAGAGTTGTTATATACTCAAGTTGCCATCTTTTCCAGAATGCCTGTTGAAGTCGATTAATGATCTGAAATCTGGAAAGACGGTTAATATTTGTGTCGAGATAATTTTGTTCAGGTAAAAAATAATTTGAACTTCCTACTAAAAAGTGGGCTGGCGTTAGTGGGTCGAAATCTTCAGCGGAGTCTGATGTAGCGACAAGTGGCCTAGAATTCAAACATGATTCAATTTGGCAAAGTAAAGTGCGAAGTTCCTCTAACGAAAGAAGGGTTGATCCGATTACTCTGCGTAAGTGATACTTGGTAGATTTTACTCCAGCTTCCCAGAGTCCACCAAAATTTGGAGCGGATGGAGGTATAAAATGCCAAGAAATCGCCTCCTTACTCGCTTGTTTGTGTAGTTTTTCCTGAGTGTCTCTCGAGCCTAGGAACTTGCCCATTTCATCTAGAACATTTTTTGCACCCACGAAATTGGAGCCATTATCGCTATACAAATTACTGCATCTACCCCTCCTAGCAATGAATCGTTGAAGAGCTGACAAGAAGGCGTCCGTAGACAAGCTGGATACTAGTTCAAGATGGATAGCTTTAGTACATAAACAAATGAACAAAGCAACGTAAACCTTCTGTCCTCTGCAGCCTCTCTTTCGCCATGGAGTAGCAACCAATGGGCCTGCGTAATCCACGCCAGCATTGAAAAATGCTTTTTCTCCTTGAAGTCTTGGGGTTGGCAAGTTGCCCATTAATTGCTTCATTGGTTTTGCATTATATCTTTGGCAGACTATACAGCGTCTAGTAACTGCTCTCACTGCATTTCGGGCACCCAAAACCCAATAGTGTTGTCGAAGCAAGGTTAGCAGCAGTTGAGGTCCGACGTGCAAATATTTGTAATGAATGTGACATATGACTAACTTAGTAAGCGCTGATGAATGGGGGAGAATGATTGGATGCCTCCGATTATATCCCAAAGGTGCGGCCTCCAGCCGCCCACCAACACGTAATAACCCAGACGAATCTAAAATTGGATTAAGTCTTATAAGTTGACATGATTTTATCGGCTGTCCCTTCTGCAAGCTAAGTATTTCTTCCCTAAAGTGTATGCCCTGTACCACGTTTACGAGCGTGCATCTGGCATGAGCGAGGTCATCTGTTGTCAAAAACCCTATTTTTCGATCATCCTTCCTAGCTCTCACGTTGTAATAAAATCGCAACACAAGTGCCGTAACCCGTAAAAGTACTGTTAAGTTTGAAAATTTATGGAGCAGCTCGAAAGGCTCCTCCGACTCCAAACCAGTGACAACCGCTACCACCTTCCGTTCTTCTAACTGCTGTTTGTTTCCATTAAACCCAGGAAAGACACCGAAGGCATTTGGATTCTTAAGAATGGATTCAGGTCCTCCCCACCATAATGAATGCGAGACCAGTTGATCAGCTGCTATTCCTCGAGATGCGCAGTCCGCAGGATTCACCTCACCTCTAACGTGTCGCCAATGATCTGCCGAAATAATGCTCGTGACAGCTGAAATTCTGTTAGCCACAAAATTTGCAAATTTTCTTGGATGTCCGTTAAGCCAATGAAGAACTATACACGAATCGCTCCACCCGTAAACTGGAATGTTTTCATATCCCTTAGTAGCTCGAAGTTTTCCCACAAGCTTTGCCAAGAGAACCGCAGCACATAGTTCCAAGCGATCTATGACAAGCACAGGCTTCAGCGGGGCTACCTTGGCTTTGGCTGCCACTAAACTAGTTATGACCTCACCAGAGGTCCAAACACTACGCAGGTAGACAACGGCCGCATATGCTTCTTCAGAGGCATCACAAAAGGCATGCATTTCCAGGTTTAGATGATTGTGTGCCTTATACCTTGGTATTTGAAGAGCACTTAGACAATTGATCGAGTTTCTAAGATTCTCCCATTTACGTATGTATTGCAATGGAATTTGATCGTCCCAATCAATCTTTTCTTGCCATAACCCCTGCAGCAAGATCCTATAGCCTATCAAAAATGGCGACAAATACCCCAGTGGATCAAATATCCGAGCTGCTTCAGACAACAGATTCCATTTAGTATAACAAGATACTTCGCCCAAGGTTACACTAAAACTGAAATAATCAGTGACTGGATGCCATCGAAGTCCCAACGTCTTTACAGGCTGGTTCGTCTCGATTGATCATGACCAATTAGGTTCCCTCTTTTCCAGTGGAATTTTATCGAGAAGATCCTTAGAATTCGATGCCCATTTTCTCAGATTGAAACCCGCTCCTTGAAGTAGCAAACATAATTGTTGTACGATCCTTGTTGCAGTTTCCTCACTATTACAGCTCGCAATGAAATCATCCATGTAGAAGTAATCACTTATCATTGAGGATGCTTCAGGAAATCCTTCGCGACCATCGACCCCCAATTGGTTTAAGCATCTTGTTGTCAGAAAAGATGCTGGACCTGTTCCATACGTGACGGTTGTCAACTCAAAGGTTCTTATAGCTTCGGTGGGTGCGGCTCTCCAAAGAATTCGCTGAAACGGTCTATCTTCCGGATGTATTAGGATTTGCCTATACATTTTATCGATATTCGCTGTCAAAGCAATCGGATTCAAGGTAAACTGAAGTAGAATCGTCATCAGATCATTTTGAAGAACAGGGCCTGTTAACAGCTGTGAGTTTAACGAATTTCCACCTGGTGGTTTACAAGTAGCATCAAACACTACCCTCAACCGGGTTGTCGAGCTATCCGGTTTTACAACTGCGTGATGTGGTAGATAATAAGTCACCTGGGATTCCTTATCCTCACCCGAATTAACTTCAACCATATGCCCTAAGTTCTCATATTCTTCCATAAAACTATTATATTGTCGATGAAGCTCTGGATCTTTTTCAAACCGCCTCTCCATTGACTTAAGTCTCTGTTCGGCCATACTCCTCGAATTACCCTTCAGTTCAGCAGCTTCCTTGAAAGGAAGTCTTACCACAAAGCGTCCTTGTTCATTCCTTCCGTAGTGAGTTTTAAAATGAGTCTCACATGGGTCGTCGTCAAGCAAGTAACGCATTGTGGGTTTAGGATCTTCCAACTCCCAAAACCGTTCCAACATTCCTTCTAAACTATTGGCAGCAAAAAAGGAGCATTGCTTACCACCCAACGTTCCTCTATCATCACTGGTCAACACCCAGCCAAACTCCGTGTTTTGAGCAATCACCTGACCTTCGTGTCGTATAATTTGCCATTTGTTAGAGCACGGAATAATACGCTTGCCTTCAGCAAAATGTCAATGGGCCCTGGTACCCCAAATGACGGATCTGCAAACTCCATCCTCTCCAAATGCGACGGTATCATGTATGAGACTACGCTCTGGGGAATCTGTTTAGTTATGCTTCTAAGTACTACTGCAGATGAAGATATATTGAAACCTGTTAGTCGTGACTGAATGTTCAACAATACCAATCCTCTAGCCTTTGATTCCGCATCACCCACAGCATCTATTGCTATCGAACATTTTTCGCGTTGTAGTCCAAGCAACTGTACGCACGATTCACTAATCAAAGTCACTTGTGACCCTGAATCCAGTAGTACCCTGCATGGTTTGAATTCACCCCATCGATTCATTACCAAAACTATAGCTGTAGGCAATAAGTTCCATTTTCTGCATGACTGATTCTCGCTGAATAAGCCGCCTTGCTTGTCCCTGCCTTTGATTCATCGTGACATTGATCCTCGTTACATGACCTTGGTTCCTGCGCCAAGCAAGAAACATTTCTCGTACCGTCTTTTGCATCCATGTGAATTAACGTGTGATGACGAGCCTTGCATTTTCTACAAGAACCTGATTTGCAATTCTTTACTGCATGCCCTGTGTTAAGGCAATTATAGCATAGACTGTTTTTGCCAATAAAACTTCGTCGTCCATTAATATCCAGTTTGCAAAATTGAGGGCAAGAAGCTAAAAAATGGGAATCCTTACACATAGAGCAAGATTGTGATATAGCCGTACAGGCAGTTAAGCGATTTGGTTTACCCTTTGTATTTAAGTAACCCTTAGTTGTGGATACAGATTCCAATTCAAACTGACGACTTGATAAGAAGTCCAAAATATCCTTTAACGTCGGCTTATCACTAGTAGCTGATGATCGTGCCCATAGCTGTTTGGATTCCGGATCTAGCTTGGACGCAACCACATAAATAGGCCAAGCATCCCAATGCTCAGTTGGCACATTCAAAGACTTAAGCGCAGATACCGAAACACTAGATGTATTGAAAAGATTTCTTATCGCCCCAGCCGTAGGTGGGCGACTTACATCGGGCTGTTCCATAATTGTCCTAAGATGTGCATCAATAATAATTTTGTCCTTATCATACATGTTGCAAAGATCCTTCCGCGCCTGGTCATAATTAGCGTCTGAGATCTTTGTATGTTGGAGAACATTTTTGGCATCGTCCGTTAAAGACCGTTTTAAATATTGGAGTTTTTGCCCTCTTGATAAGCTGCTTGAATCATGAACCATCGCCTTGAACAAATCCTTAAAGGTAGGCCATTCCCTGTAATCGCCCCCAAAGGATTGCAAAGAAATTGGTGGTCATTTTGGATCAACACGACCACCCATTGACCTAGCTGAACCACCAACCTCGGAAAGGTTAGATAGCGCTGCCGCAATAGACGCTTGACTACCAGCTAATTGCCGAAGAGTTTCATCGTACTCATTGGAAGTACGAGGCATAGCTGTTTCATTGTACCATGCAGTTGATTCAGCCGCAGGAGCTACTCGAGACATTCTTTTTAAACATAACGCCTTTATATTGAAATACTTCGATTCAAAATCTTCTCTAGCACTCGACTCATTTTCTATTTCCTCTTCGGTTAAAAGCATTTCGATTTCTAATTGTACTTGTTCAAACGACTTCAGAATCTCCTCTAATTTTTCTTATTTGATTTGAGCATCAATCGCAGAAATATTTTGGTTGTTGTCTTCTAATATAACCCTATCCAGTCGTGTAAGACAACCCTTTATCACACCTCGCTTTTTTCGCAATAATTTCATTTTTTTTATTGAATATTGTATGTGTAAAAAATGAAAATATGTATACAAATTGATGCTTTTACTCACTGCGATGTTTGACTTATATGCACGTATATGAGCGAGTGTTTGGGCTTACGTCTCAAGCTGTCCTTCCCTGCTCCACTGATTAAGTGTGTTCGCTGCTGCACCCAGTTGTTGTTGAAGTTGTAAATCTTGTCGCCTTTGACGCTGTGCTTAAGCTGTACCACTTCGATACTCCAGTCGATTAACTGTCCGAATCGCAAAACTCTCTCGCTCTTGCCTTCCACTGTTGATTTTGCGAGTGCGCCCACCGTCTCCAACCGTTTTAATTTAATCAGCCCTAATGCTAATATCAATCGCTGCGTTTTGCCGTCTATCATCTACCCTTTATGGAAACGATAAATCCAAATGATGAAGAATCCCACGTTGCGTCAAGTTGAGGTTATTATATTTAATTTTTGCTGATATCCTTAAATTCGCTTTTTAAAGGATCCGGCTCGAAGGACCAATAATGTGCGCGCCTTAAATCACTTCTGATTAAGGTTTTACCTTGGGATTTAAATGATTTTCGCGGATAAAATTGACGACAAGAAAAAACCCAACCTTCTCCCTTGACGTTTACTTCTTAATGTTTTAATATAAATTCATTTTACAGGAATGGCAAAAGTAATGAAGTTAGTTGCAATTAGTGCAATTCATATTGATGTTCTTAAATGATAGATGGCGTTAACAAAGACATCCAAGGCCCGATTGCGGTTGGTTTCTACCAAAGCGTCTATCGTCTCGGAGGAATATGTTTCCGATCGAATTTTATTTATAATTAATGAGAACTGATGGTTCACGGTAGCATAAAAGTCGTCAACTCTAGAGCCATTCTGCCTTAGTTGACTAAGTTGATGCTCAAGGGTCCTAGGATCCCTTTTATCTGCGTAATGCAGCGATAGGACCCTCTTAATTTCCGTCCACTCACTATCAAACACATTATAAGATATTAGAGCGGAATCAGCTTTTCCCCTTATCTTTTGCCGTATGTTCTGAAGGATTGCCCTAAAAGTAGGCTTACCACGAACAATTTCGTAGTCTTTTAACACAGTCTCTACACTGTGCACCCAAGATACACAGTGTACCGGGTTGCCCTCAAAGACCTGAATTTCCTTCACCGAGTCTGGTAGCTTCGAAATTTCTCTTAATTCAGTCTCGTCATTTGGGCCTCGTAGTTTTTCCCGAGTTTCGCCCGTGTGTTGGTCTGTGGGTGTCCCCAAACCAATATTTTCTACACTTTTTATCCTATTTTCAAGACAGGTAAGCTGGTTTAAAATTGCCTGACTGAAATTGCCCTGTTCAATTTTAGTAATTCTATTTTCAAAACCCCTCAACTGATCAAGGACAGAATTGACCGCTCCTGTGAGGTGAGTGACTGAATTTTTAATCTCATCCATATTTGCTAAAAGTGGTACCGAAAAATTAGTTTATTACTACTTTATTTCCAAAGTATGTGTGAATCTAACCCTTTCCTTTTTCTTTGTTCGTAAGAACCCTTTTTTTTCTACTCCTTTTTTCCCCTTTATTGTTTTTCAATTTTAAATTATGAAACTTTTTGTTCGTACCTTTTTTTATATTTTTATGTTTGATGGAAAGGTAATATATAAATTTTTTTTTTCTCTTATTTTATATATTTAAATTCTCAAGCGAGAGGACAACAAAAAAAATATAATGAATAAGTATGTATAGTATAATTATATCTTTTTTTTTAAATATGTTTTGAATAATTGAGTTCAAAAAACTTAAGTATAATCTTACTGAGTAAGAAGCAACCAGTTCATCCTGCAGCGAAATTCCGGAGTAAAGTTCATCTGTTGACTTAATTTGTATAACTGCATTGTGCAACAATCGTCCTTTGGATTTTCCACTTTTTCTTCGTAAGTGATTAATGTTCTTTATATTTTCGAGGGAACCTTTGATGACACCACTGGTTTTTTCGTTCTTATTAGTTCTCTTAGTTCCTCAGATTTGTCACTTTTTTCTCGTAAGTAATTAATATTTATATTTTCGAGGGTACACTTAATGACACTTCTGATTTTTTTCGGTTTTTTATTAGTTCACTTTTTCCGTGTTCACTTCGTTACGCCTTTTATATTATTTTAATTTTTGCGTGTTCACTTTTTTCCTTATTATTGTACTTGTTTCGTATTCACATTTTTTTATGCTTTATAATTATTTCACTCATTTTCGTATTCACTTTTTTTTCTGTATTATAATTATTTCACTTTTTTCGTATATTTTCGAGGGCGGCAGTTAAGGGATTCGCCCTGGTCAAAGATAAAAAAAATTATTTTACAGACAAAACTTGGTCTTCTTTAAAACAAACACGGATTAAGTTTTCGTTATAATCATTTATTAGCGTACTACCTCGACCAGAGCCGAAACCAGAATGAATGTTCTTACTTCACTAGATACATTTATCATATTCCTATAACTAAAGTGCTGATCTGCAGTTCCCATGCAGATCCGATATATTTCGTTAGCCTCGTATTGGGTTTCATCATGGGAATGATTCCAAGGTGCGAAGCGGATGCGCGTGTGCATCGCTTGCATTTTTTGTATGTCTGGTTAATGACCGATGGTGATAACTTACATAATATGATCACCTGTGTGTTTTGTCATCATTTGGAAAGTGTTGTCAAGAAAATTAGTTTCAACTCTTATAATAAAATATTTTAAAGAATAATTGCCAAAATAATAGCAGAACATTTACAAAATATGTAACACAATTGAAACAGAAACAATTATAACGTACATTTTTGGCTCTATCCTCAATTATTGCCTATAAAAGGAATGTACCCAAATGCAAGAATTTTTACTAAAGTTATTAACTCGTACCCTAACGATGTAAGTTCCTGGTCCACTTTCTTAATTTCGATGTAAAAATTTCTCCAAATCGTTTTTTTTTTTAACCGCACAAAATTCGGATTCAAACTTTATCCTTGATTTTGTCAACTACTTTGTTTGGTTATTACACCACTTTTGTCTGAAGAATTACAAAAATAAGAATATTGCAATAAATATTTATAAATACTTAGGTCGTCGGGGAATCACTCATCTTTTGTTCTCACGAAAACGACGTCAAGCTAAATTAAAATTTGAAAATGTCATTTGCATCGTGCTTATTCACGATGCGGTGTTTACTTTTCGGAACGTGGCGCAATGTTTTGTTTGCATTAAAGAATGTTTGCTGATGCACAATGAAGTCAGTACTGCATTAAGGAATTCAGCCCATGTTTCGCAATTACAAATTCTTTTGCTCAATTGTATTACAAGCTGTTGCTGATGCAAACTACAGATTTATTGCTAGAGACGTGGGAGCCTATCGTAAACAGAGTGACGTTGGAATATTTTCAAATTCTAACCTCTCAAGAAAGGTGGAAAATGGTGCTCTCAGCGGACATCAGGAAAAGTTATTACCTGGCATTGACTATAATAACATATAATAGTATGGCCCAATTTTTAGTTGCTGATGAAGCTTACCCTTTGAACACATATCTTATGCATCCTTATGCTCAAAAAAATTGGGTCCAGAAGAGGAAATATTTATCAAACGCTCAACAAATGCAAGACAAGTTGTTGAGTGTGCCTTTGGTACTCTGAGTAGTAAGTGGAGGCTGTTATTAAAACCAATTGAAGTAAGCCCCAACCGTCATCATAAAATGTATACGTTTACTACATAGCATAATAATTGATAAGGAGGGTGCTCATAATTTTCCAAGCGAAACACCACAATCACAAAATAACAGAACCAGATTCATGGCTGCATGACAGAAAAGAGGCGCAACGATAGCAAAGAACATCAGAGACGAAGTTAAAAGCTATATTTGTAAAAATACCAATTCATTTAAATATAACGATCTATGTGTTTGACAAATAAACGTAGATAAGACTCACCAGTAATTTGCATTTGTTCATATATTTCTCTCCATGCATTGCGCTGAAGGTCACGTAAGAGATAACTCGAATCACATTGATCCCACATTTGTGTCCGTAAACAGGTTAGTAAAACCTTCCACTCCACAACCATTTTTAGTGCTTTTTTTAGTGTTTCAACCGAGGTTTCAACGTACGATACCAATTAAAAATCCCAACCAGTTTGCATTATTTTTGGACGTCGGAACTACACGGACGTATATGAGTTAACGTAAAAATTTTGTTTGTACGTAAAAGTGTCCCACACTTCGTCACGGACTTCTGAGATGACCGCACTCCGTCTGTACATCGAAAAGCCGCATGCAGCAACAAGCGACACCTGTTTGATAAACGTCTGTGTCAGTAGGGTACTAGTATTTAAGATGTAGTTTTTAAGAAAATGAAGTCAGTTCTTTTGTAGGCAGAATAGCTGCCAGCTTAAGAAATAAACGTTTTTTTTTAAGTACTAAAAACACAAAGTTCTTTAATTGGCACCCGAGCAGGGAACACAGGAATCGGTTCGCATATCAATAATTAGTTGCGTAATAGTGACATAGAACGTGCGCGAGTATAAATTATAAATTCCCTCAAGTAGTGAACAATTATAGAGCGGTACGTACGCGAACGAAGATTCCGTGTGGTCCGAAGTGAAGTGTGGAGTGTGAAGTGTGCCGCCGGAGGTTTTTTTTTTTTGCTAGACTAGAATTTTTTATTTAAACATATGAGAAGGCTGCAATCCACTCTGGGGATCAATTTGTACCCTATCCCATCCCATCATTAAAATAAATATCCCCCAAAATGTCACCTCTATGGCGATGAAATAAAGAAAGTGTAATTGTCATAACATATTTTTCAGACAGTTTATCAAAATCGTTCATAGTTCGATAAAAAACAATGATTTTCGCTTGGTTCTGCACCATTTCGCCATTTCTACACAAATGCTTTTTTTTATGAAAACGCTACCAAAAAGTGAGCGTGGGTTAAGATGTTATATTGAAGAAATATCAACATTATCATAACCAATAATTCTGCATCAACATTTTTTTCGAAATAATTTAAATGTTTACTGAAAAAGACACTCTTTCAAAATCTTCAATGATTTGGCCTAAAACTACGCTTTTCTAAGAAAAAAATTCAAAAATTTGTATACTTGTTCTGCTTCGTCGGATAGAGATTCTGTATACCAAATTTCAACACTCCAGCTCAAAATTTAAGGCCCAAGAATCGGTGACACACAGACAGACGGACGCACATACAGACATTGCTAGATCGACTCAGCTAGCGGTTCTGAGTATATCCATATACTTTGAGGTATATCTAGCGAAATTAATTCACTATCTTACAAACTTGATGTCAAAAGTAGTATACCTCTATGGGATATATATGAGAAGGTTACAATCCACTGTGTGGATCGTTGTATACCCTATTCAATCCCTTCCTTAAAATAAATATCCCCAAAATGTCGCCTGTATGGCGATATATTTCATCATCGAAAATATCATTGTCATAACATATTGTTCAGATAGTTTATCAAAATCTTTCATGGTTCGACAAAAAACAATGATTTCCTCTTGGTTATTGTATGAAGTATCATATAAAAATGGTTTTTGTATGAAATCGCCTCCAAAAAGTTGGCGTGGGTATTAAATTATATACAGAAGATATGTAAGCGATTCTGAGTCGATCAATATTTTGAGGTATATCTAGAGAAATTATTTCACTATGTAACAAACTTAATGTCAAAACTAATATACCCCTATGGAATAGGGTATAAACATATGAGAAGGCTAAAATCCACTGTGTGCATCGTTTTATACCCTTTCCCATCCCATCCTTAAAATTAATATCCCTGATAGGTGTGGGTGGGTTTTATGTCAAACAAATATTAAAATTGAAAATGTCGCAACATATTGTTCAGACAGATTATCAAAATCTTGTATGGTTCGACCAACAACGTTTTTCTCCTGCGTAGGGTATACATATGGTTTTTGTATGAAAGCACCTCAAAAAGTGGGCGTGGGTAAAAATGATATATCGAAGAAATGTTTATAAAGGGTGATCCATTTCGAGGTTCCCTTCTTTTTTAAAGAAAAAAAACACAGAAAATTCAAATTTAATGGAGAATGTTTATTATCATTTGATGAACATTCTTTGGCATTTATTTTTTGAAGATTATGTCTATCAAATGTTGGCCATTGCTACGTCGCAGATGGTCCATCCGTTGAGTCCAATTTTCGATCACTCGTTCGAGCATTTCGACAGGTAACTGGCGAATGACATGCGTGATGTTTTCCTCCAATGCCTGAATCGAAGCGTGTTTGTCGGCATAAGCTTTTGACTTTACATATCCCCACAGGAAAAAGTCTAACGGTGTGATATCACACGATCTTGGTGGCCAATCGAACGGCCCAAAACGTGAAATTATGTGCTCACCGAAATGTTCTCTCAATAAGTCCATTGGTTGATGCGATGTGTGGATCACGAGCTTCAATTTCAGGCATCAAATAGTCGGTTATCATGGCACGAAAACGGTCGCCATTGACGGTTACGTTCGCACCGGCATAATTTTTAAAGAAATATGGACCGATGATTCCACCGGCCCACAAACCACACCAAACCGTTGTTTTTTCTGGATGAAGTGGCAGTTCTTTAATCTCTTCAGGTTGCTCTTCGTCCTAAATGCGGCAATTTTGTTTGTTTACATACCCATTGAGCCAGAAATGGGCCTCATCGCTAAACAAAATTTGCCTCGAAAACGTCGGATCTTCTTGGAACTTTTCAAGAGCCCATAGAGCGAAGAGATGTCGCTTGGGAAGGTCGAGCGGCTTCAGTTGTTGCACAAGCTGTATTTTGTACGCTTTCAATTTAAGATCTTGACGTAAAATGCGCCAAGTCGTTCCATACGTCAGTCCGAGTTGCTGCGAACGGCGCCGAATCGACTCTCTACGGTCTTCGTGTACACTCTCAGCTACGGCCGCTAGCGTGCTGGACGTGGTCTATTCGGTCGAATATTATCCAATAATGAATGCTGGGTCTCAAAATGGGTGATGGTGTTGCGAATATACGCTCAGTTGGCCGATTATGTTGACCATAAGTTGAGCGAAGTGCACGAAACACATTCCTCACAGAACGTGAATTTTCATAATAAAGTTGAACAATTTGTAAACGTTGTTCACGCGTAAGGCTTTCCATCATTATGAAATGCCAAACAATACTAAACAAAAATAACATGACAGCATGACACGACTCACACGTGATCTGTCAAAAAAGGCTATTGAAAAAAGTATCTCTACTTGGATCACCCGTTATTATCAACGCCAATTATTTTGCATCAAATTTTTTTCGATATGTTTAAAATTTTACCGAACAATTTTTTTTAAGGAAAACGCCACCAAAAATTGGGTGTGGAAAAAAACGTTTTATAGAGGAAATATAGATATTAAGATTGTCTGGATATGTTGTTCAGACACTTTTTCAAAATCTCTCTCTCTCTCTCTCTCTATATATATATATATATATATATATATATATATATATATATATATATATATATATATATATATACATATATATACATATATATGCCGGCGCGACCGAGGGCAAATTGTCGGTTCTATTCCCCACGTCCATCGCGAGGCAACCCGAAGTCCCCGGCAGTCACACACAGAATACACACACTTAAGAACAACACGATTGCCTGCTGCACAAAATGCACGCCCACACAGCACAACTGTTCTTTTTCGAATCACCTACAGCTTCAGCAATCCAGCGTACATAGCATGAATCATGAATATGATCGTAGATTCATTTCTCGCAACATTGTCTTAGCAACATGATTCGTTTCTCGTTAACCGGTCTCTCTCAACATTTGTGTCGTGCTACCGGGGCACTCGTCGACAAGATAAGCTTGCCTTGCTTCGTTTACCCTTTCGCTGGTTTTCCTCTCCGACACGACCATCCTGATAATGCATGCGTCCCTGCATGTCTCTCAAAAAAATAAAGGTTCCTCATGAGGGATAGCATAAAGCCAGACATATAAAAACTGTGCACTGTCTGCTGCGCAAAAAAAAAAAGACGACGTTTTCTCTAGAAATTTACTGTGACCAGTGCCTGCTACGCAGTCAAAACACAGGTGTTCAGTAGACGATGTTTTCTCTAGAAATATACTCTGACCAGCGACTGCTACGCTATCAAAGCCTAGGTGTTCAGTCGACGATGTTTTCTCTAGAAATTTACTGTGACCAGCGACTGCTACGTCGAACAGCCGAACTGGCTATTGCAGACTTCGTAAATCCAGATTACCTTTTACCGTTACCTGTCAATAGAATTTCAAAATAAAACAAACGCGTTTGTAAAAGCAAAATCCTCGGAAGAGGAAAAATATCATTTGTTCTACCCCTTTCCCTTCACCCTCGGCTTTCCTTACTATAACACGTCCTCGGTTTAGAATCAATACAATGATAATTATGTTTACAATGATATTTATTGGTTCGGTACATCGTTTCTCAACAAATTCTAAATCCTTTTAAAATAAAGTACAAATTCAATTTTAAAATAAAGTGCAATTAATTAATTTCCTTAGTTCTCTCATATCACACTAACATTACTATTTGCGTTACTCTTCGGGAGGGGAATGCATCAAGTAACCCTTGTATATAACCCTGCAAGACCATAATCAGAACATCAGATGCCCCACACGCAATAATCAAAACTTAAAGTTTCGCACTCGTGATTGCACCATGACCGATCTATTTGATTTGCATTAACAATTTTTTTTTACTCATGCAGTGAGTTACCGGTAGTTTCAACGGTTTCCTCCCACCCTCGCTAGTGTTACCAATACCGTCTCTTTCAACGGTTTCTTCGCTCTCAACACATTCAATAGTGTTACCAATATCGTCTCTTTCAACAGTTTCGATCTCCGGCGTTACTTGTACATCGCATTCATCCTACCTTTCTGGCAACTTTCGTAAGTGTTCATGAGAGTATTTGTAAGTTCTTTTATTATTTAATGATTTTAGCACATATCGATCCCCTTCTAATACTTTTCAATCAATAATGGTCCTCTAAATTTGGGGCCCAAAATATAGTCGCCAACCTTGAACCGATTTATCTTTCCCTTGTCTTTATCGAATCTTAACTTATCGTAAGCTACGGAGGTCTACATATTTTCAGTAGCTCGTATCCTCACATAGGACAAATCAACTTCATTCTCTATATTGTCTGGTGGAATCAGTCCTAACGGCCGTGTTATTTTACCTATAAACATTTCTAACGGGATTGCTTTAGTGGTTCGGCTGGTCGTGCAATTCAAAGCTAGCTGTACCTCACCTAAAGAGTCCTGCCAAGATCGCTTATTTGTTTTCACAGCGGTCAACAGATTTTTCAATGTACTCGTGACTCGTTCGGCCTGACCATTAGCTCGATTTGCCCCTGTTGCGATCCAGTGAAGATTTATTTTCAGGGCTGAACAGAATTCGGCTAATTTCGGTCCTGCAAAACATCTTCCTTGGTCAGCTGTAATGCGATTTGGTACACCGAATTAAGAAAATGAAGATTTCATGGCTTTTTTATAGTTTCAGAATCTAACTTCTTTGTAAGACTAATATAAACAAATTTTGTGAAGGCGTCTACTTGAACTACAATATATTCTTTATAATCACTTTTACCACTTAATTCACCAGTGATATGCACATGAATCGTATGCCACGGTATGATAACTTTAGGAGTAGGGTGCAGCTCGGCTTGAACTTTTCCCGAAACGGTCTTCGACAACTTTCATGTTATGCAGTTTTGCACAAATCTGCGGACATATTTCGACATTCTCTCAAACCAATAGTATTGATATACTTTATCGAGGGTCTTTTCCCATCCAAAGTGCATAACAGACTCATGGAATTGATTTATGACCGACCACATAAAGGAACGCGGTACAACTGGAAAACAACAGGTTCTACCGTTTCTTTGTATTTTTCGATAAAGGACTAGACCTCTTAGGTCATAAGTGTTTGCTATATCTTATAATTTCACATATTTCCGGCTCGCGTCTCTGTTCAGCCAGGAGCCAATTATTAGATATTTCAGCCAGATTCACGTGTTTTTCAAGAATTTTGTAATTACCATGGCTCAACTCTGAGGGGATAGGATTTCTCGACAAATATTCATGCGATTTCCCGATCTATATTGGATGTCAAAGTTGAACGACTGTAAATATACCCACCATCGATGAGCTCTTGGAGTTAAATCTATCTTAGTTCTCGAGTCTTTCAATGAGTTGCAGTCTGTGAAAACCACAAATTCTCGACCCAGCAGGTAGTAACGAAAATGTTTCACCGAATTGACGACTTCCAGAGTTTCTAGATCATACGAATGGTACCTTGACTCTGCAGGAGTAGTAGACTTGCCAAAGTACTCCGCAACATGAGGTTTATTGTTGAATTTGTGCAAAAGTATTCTGCCATAATCAATGCTACTGGCATCAGTATGTAGTTCTATCGGGAATTGAGGTTCGAAAGACGCTAATCCAATAAACTGTTTAACTGTCGTAATGGACTATGGAGGTGGTAACGCCGTTAACGCTGTTATCTTAAGCGGGTTTGGTCAAAATTCGCCTGCACCTCGACACCTCAAAGCCCAAGTAATGGACGGTTGATTTCAGAAAGGTGCATTTCGTAATATTCATAGAGAACCCGGCATTTGTGAGAACGTCTAAGATTAGTTGTAGTCTTTCCATTGCTATTTCCTTGGTGGGCGCAACTATCATTATGTCGTCCATGTACACTATTACGTAATCGTTTGCAAGGTCCCCCAGTACTCTCATTATCACGCGTTGAAAGATGGAGGGGGCATTCTTAAGCCCAAATGGCGTTGCCAAAAATTCGTACTGTCAATCTGGGGTCACGAATGCAGTACATTCGACCGAGTCTGGGTGCAATGGGATTTGTTGAAATCCGCTGGCCATATATTAACAATTGAAATAATTAGTTCTACGGAGTCTAGCTATTTGGTCAGCAATAAGAGGTAAAGGGAATCTGTCAGCGAATGTATTTGAGTTCAATTCACGGTAATCTACACACATACGGTCTGATCCATTTTTCTTTTTAACCAAAAGTGCTGGACTTGCAAAGGTGCAAAGGGAGAAGAACTAGGCCGGATAGCTTTACATTTCAATAATTCATTAATTCTGTCGCGCATCACTTCTCTTTCGCTTGGACTGAATCTGAAGGGTCACCTTTGAAGGGTTTTTCTGGGACCCATCAACCGAATCTTCGTTTCACCCATACTAACCCGTGTATTTTGGATACCATTAATGAAACATTTAGAATATATTTCTAATAAATTAGACAATTTAATCTTATCATCTCCTTCTCAATCAGTGTTAACATTATCAAGACCGACAAAGCGCTTAGGAGCTATACAAGTATTTACAATTTTTGATTTTACAATTTCAAATTTATCTGACGAAATGATGATATTAAAACCTTGTGCTAAAATCTCACGTCCAATCATTACATTGCTTTAATCAAAGAACATTCTGCTCCAGAGTCAAATACAATTGGAAACGACTCACCTCGGTGAACCATATGTCCTTTTGGTTCTAACGGGTGAGCCAAGTAGAGATACTTTTTTCAATAGCCTTTTTGACAGATCACGTGTGAGTCGTGTCATGCTGTCATGTTTTTTTTGTTAAGTATTGTTTGGCATTTCATAATGGAAAGACTTACGCGTGAACAACGTTTACAAATTGTTCAACTTTATTATGAAAAGTCACGTTCTGTGAGGAATGTGTTTCGTGCACTTCGCTCAACTTATGGTCAACATAATCGGCCTACTGAGCGTACTATTTGCAACACCATCACCCATTTTGAGACCCAGCGTTCATTATTGGATAATATTCGACCGAATTGACCACGTCCAGCACGCTGTGAAGAAAATATAGCGGCCGTAGCTGAGAGTGTACACGAAGACCGTAGAGAGTCGATTAGACGCCGTTCGCAGCAACTCGGACTGACGTATGGAACGACTTGGCGCATTTTACGTCAAGATCTTGAATTGAAAGCGTACAAAATACAGCTTGTGCAACAACTGAAGCCGCTCGACCTTCCGTTTAGCGATGAGGCCCATTTCTGGCTCAATGGGTATGTAAAAAAACAAAATTGCCGCATTTGGAACGAGGAGCAACCTGAAGAGATTGAAGAACTGCCACTTCATCCAGAAAAAACAACGGTTGGTGTGGTTTGTGGGCCGGTGGAATCATCGGTCCATGTTTATTTAAAAATTATGCCGGTGCGAACGTAACCGTCAATGGCGACCGTTATCGTGCCATGATAACCGACTATTTGATGCCTGAAATTGAAGCTCGTGATCTCGGCGACATTAGGTTTCAGCAAGACGGCGCGCGCCACTTCCCACACATCGCATCAATCAATGGACTTATTGAGAGAACATTTCGGTGAGCACATAATTTCACGTTTTGGTCGATTGGCCACCAAGATCGTGTGATATCACACCGTTAGACTTTTTCCTGTGGGGATATGAAAAGTCAAAAGCTTATGCCGACAAACCCGCTTCGATTCAGGCCTTGGAGGAAAACATCACGCGTGTCATTCGCCAGTTACCAGTCGAAATGCTCGAACGAGTGATCGAAAATTGGAATCAACAGATGGACCATCTGCGACGTAGCAACGGCCAACATTTGATAGACATAATCTTCAAAAAATAAATGCCAAAGAATGTTCTTTCAAATGATAGTAAACATTCTCCATTAAATTTGAATTTTCTGTGTTTTTTTCTTTAAAAAAGTAGGGAACCTCGAAATGGATCACCCTTTACAACAGCACATTGTTTAGTCCTTTTTACCGGAACCTTGAATTTGTTGGGTGCAGGGTCGTTTTTTGGACAACGAGATGATATGTGTCCCACTTCACCGCACTTGAAACACTTCACACTGTCTGTTGGCATCACGTGTCGATAAATTTTGTTGCCTCGATCTGCATTCAGAAATTTTGTGACCAAGCTTACCACAAAAATGACAATTAACTGTAGCAAACTTCTGACGTTTAGATGTCGAGGAATTTCATTTTTCGTCATGACGGTCTCTCTTTTTGCCAAATGAAAACGCCTTCAATTCCACTGCGATCTTTGAATTCGGGCCATATGATGCCCGTGTAGCAAACCTGAGACAGCCACTGTGACGCACTTCATTCTAGTGACTTGCTAAGTCCCATAACCAAAGCGCTTTATTCTATTGCGTACTCACTTTGAATTATATCAACCGTAGAGCACAACGACGCGATGTCTGCATCAGCCATGTCAAGGTTAATTTTTTGAAAAGTCACTGACTTTTCTCTGCCGTACGTAGAGTTATGAAGGGTCTTGACTAACTCGATCATGTTTTTGGTTTGAAGTTCGAGAATGGCTAGCCATTGATCGCCAAACATTTCTGCAATGGGGAACGATCCCATTTCTGATGTCGGCGCGACTGAGAGCAAATTGTCGCTTTTATCCCCCACGTCCATCGCGAAGCAACAAGAAGTCCCCGGCAGTCACACACAGAATACACACACTTAAGGACAACACGATTGCCTGCACAAACTGCACATCCACACAGCACAACGGTTCTTTTTCGAATCACGTGCAGCTTCAGCAATCCAGCGTACGTAGCATGAATCATGAATATGACCGTAGATTCATTTCTCGCAACATTGTCTTAGCAACATTGATTCGTTTCTCGTTTACCATTCTCTCTCAACATTTGTGTCGTACTGCCGGGGAACTCGTCGACAAGATAAGCTTGCCTTGCTTCGTGTACCCTCTCGCTCGTTTTCCTCTCCGATATATATATATATATATAAATTAAGATTTTAAAACAAAATGTCCTAAGTAAACTGCAACTGAACATTCTTCAAGCTATGAAGAATGATTCAACGCGAACAAAAACAGATTAGGTAAACTTAATTATCTTAAAACTCGCCTCGACCTGATGCAGAAACAATTTTCGCTGGCAGAACATTACCGCCAGTAAATACTCGGTTAAAGGAAATTTGAGGAAGAGCTCAAAATTTCTGATTTAGAAGCAGCTTACGATGAGATTCAGGAAATGTACGCTGATTATCGTATAGACGTACTAGACGTGAATGGTAAATTGCCTATTGAGTCTCCAAAGGTAACTGCCAAAGCAACCAATTCTTCGAGTGGGACCAGTGATGTTAGGCTTAGTAAATTGAAACTGCCAGCAGTTACTTTGCCCACATTTTTTTAAGGACAAAGAAAGAATTCCGTAAAATGTAAAACAGCTAAATTTACAGAATAGGTATTAAGCACCGCTTTCTCAGAACGGCGAAATTTGGTAGAATTGCATTGCTTACGAAATTCAGTTGTGGTCATTTGCAAGGTTTCATTGATGCTACAACACAAGCATCAGTTGCATTCTCGCCACAGATAGCCCATCTTTCCCGGATCTTTTACTGCGAGACACAAAACTGACAGTTACTAACAGAGTAGGTCAACACCCGCGAAACTGTTTACGGACGATAGAGAACGACAGTGATCACTGCGGACTCGCTGCCGTAATACAGCTTCCTAACGAGGTTGTGGCGCTGGAGGAGTATGTGCCTGTGCGTTCTTACAACTACGGTTAGATGCGCTGGCCTCGCTTCACCAACGCCTTATCAAGAGAACTACGTTCGAGGGCCATTTCACCACCAAACAACAGAAACCTAACAAACAACAAAATCGACGAATACCTACAACAAATGAACGAAGCGATTCAACGAACAATGAACAGGACGATACCGAAATACAAAGAACATGACATAACGTCTACGTACAGAAACACGACCATTGACGCACTACACAGACAAAAAAGCGGACTTCTGACAAGACTTAAACTCTTGTACAGACGACTGACAAACCCACGCGACCGGAGATTAGAACACTGAAGGCGTCGATCAAAAACATTGACCAATTGATCAAGGAGAACTATCGGTTGTCCATTAATTTGTTTTGGAATAACAGAATTCAGGCCGTAAATTCCAGCGACCCGAGTATGTTTCCACAAATTAATAAGATCTTTAGGAGGAAAGGTCATAACGACCTTCCGTGTATTAAGCTCCAACGAACATTGTCAGTTGTCAAACATACTTTTGACAGCAGGAATTGATCCGGGGGAAGCCGTCTTCGACGACGATTTCTATGTTATTGAAGATCCTCAGGAGAAAGTGGAGGCAGTGGGGGCTGTCTTTCAGGAAGTGTATAAGGTGAATGATAGCATTCGCCCGAACCGCGTCCTAGAAAACAATGCCCTGCTCCATCATGTCTATCTCCGAAACGACATAACGCAATGGCGATCTGAAAACCGTGGTTTCACCCGGTTTGATGACGAAAACTTGGCAAACGCCATAGTCGCCGAGCGAAGCGGGTCTAGTCCCCTGTTAATCTCGAAGGTGGAACTCCAGATCATCTTCGATTCCATAAAGAAAAAGAAGTCAGCGGGAGTCGATGGTATATCCAACATTGTACTGCGACACTTACCACCTGAAGCTGTGGACATTTACGCCACGCTGTTCAACAACGCGCTGAATAATGCATATTATCCAGTACGTTGGAAGACGGCGGTGGTTCATCCTCTCCCGAAAAAGGGAAAGGACAACTCCAATCCGGTGAATTTCCGGTCGATAAGTCTCCTTCCGAGTATCAGCAAGGTTTTCGAAAAGATTCTCAATCGAGCACAGTTCAAGTGGTCTGAGGACAATAATATTATACCAGAGAACCAGTTTGGTTTCAAAGCCGGACATGACTGTATTCATGCCGCCTCCAAACTCGTCTCTGATATACAATGGAACAAAGCCAAAAAACAGTGCACGGGTGCATGTCTGGTTGATTTAGAGAAGGCTTCCGACACCGTATGGTTAGAGGGCCTCTATCTAAAGCTGACCAGGCTTGGCATAAGTAAACCACTGCTATATATGCTTCATGACATGCTGACTGGTAGAACGTTTGTTGTCAAAAGTGGCAATGTAACTTCTACCACAGAATTTTTCATTAAAAATGGTCTACAACAGGGAGCGGTAAACTCGCCGATTCTCTTCAGCATTTACACCAGTGATATGACTGGTAGTCTTACTCAGGCAATTGCGTATGCGGACGATCTTATCGCGTACAGAACAGCCTCTACTGTCGAAGTCATTCGAACTCTTTTGCAGCGGGACTTCGACAAGATCCAGAGATATTGTGATGACTGGAAGTTGAAAATCAACTTTCAGAAATCAGAACCTATCCTGTTTAGGACACCGTTGTCAAGGGCCTCTAGGGATACGAGAAAGAACTGGCGAAAGCTAGTGATCGTGGGACCAAACGGACAGCCACTGGCGAGTAAAAGTGTAGTAAAGTACCTTGGCATCTGGTTAGATCAGTATCTATACTTCGAAAGACATGTAGATGCTGCTCTGGCTAGAGGTAGGAGAGCATTTGCCCTGACAAGACGATTGTTTTATAGCAGTCGTCTTGACAGCAGGGTGAAGGTGATTTGCTACATGGCCCTCATTAGGCCGATGATTGCCTATGGGTGCCCGGTGTGGTTCAACGTTGCCCCATCTCAAATGGAAAAGATACGGGTGTTTGAGAGGCAGTGTCTGAGGAGCTGCCTTGGACTTCACAGAACACCAGTATCTGACTACACAAAATACTATTCCAACCAGGTCCTATACAACGAGGCCAACATAAACAGAATAGACAATTTTCCGGTGAAACTCATTCGGTTTCACGCTGCAAGAGCGATGGCTACGAACAATAGTCTCATCTTTGGGGCCTTCTATCCCAATGATGAATATTTTGAGAGTGCGCGTTTAAGCGGCTTTATTCCGCCCGAAGCTTTCCTATATTTGCATAGTCGAGGGCTGATACAGGATAGATCGGCGGTTCCGCTAATCTACTACGTCTTCCGACGAACTGTGGACAGGCGGCTCCTATACGACCAAGACGTCGTCGCTCAGGGCGGAGGAGAGCGCCTGCGGTTCAGCAGGAGTGTGTCCGATTGGGACCGTCGGAGTAGGTCACAACAGGAGAACCTGTTGTGGTGGTTGAATGAATGAAAGATAGTTGACTTAAAATTGTTATTTTATGGCCGACTTACATAGTTTTAGTCTTAGGTTTATGTGCAAAGCAGTCATGGTGGCGCAAAAAAAAACCCTTGCTGTGGCTGTTTTAGTTTTTAAGTTATTTTTTAGGTAGTTTTAATTAATTTTAAGTAGTTTAAGCTAGTCTGTAAGTAGTTTTAAATTAGCATGTAAGTTAAATAAAATAAAATAATGACAAGGAACCAAGTTTTTCAAAGTTTTCTTGGTAAAAATTTTGTTACTTTTATATTTATATCTTAGATAATAGGCCGAAAGTTATCGAGTAATTTAGGGTACCCGCATAGAGCAAGTGAGTTAGTTAAGTAGTTGATAAGTTGGCTAGTTTTTTCATGAATTTTTGTCTAGCATTTAAGTTAGTCTTAAGTGCAACGTTTTTTATGTTGGGTCAGTTGCAATTTGTGCTGAGAAAACATGGACTGTATATTTGAAGAGTGTGTGTCGTGCGAGTCGACTTAAAGTGTGTATAAGTGTACGTCCATGATGATTGAGTGAACTCATCATGGACGTACACTCATACACACTTTAAGTCCACTCGCACGACACACACTCTTCCATGATGATTGAGTGAACTCATCATGGACGTACACTCATACACACTTTAAGTCCACTCGCACGACACACACTCTTCAAATATGTGTAGAAATCAATTGGTATGACAACAGTGGTGCGTAAGAGTTTTTAGCAATTGATATTAATAATAATATTGTGCTATATTTGTTGTGCACATAATTATGTGTGTTGTTTTGTATTAAATTATAGTTGTGTTGTTGAAGTTTTATGTTTACTCACTGTTTTGTTGTGTTTGTTCAATGTTCTTTGGTAGAGGACAAAGTTTTGTTATTGGTCGTTTAAAATGTCCTTGTTGTGTTTTTATATTTACCACGCGTGAAATATTGTCTTTTCCTGGGTATGTTTCTTTGATGCCTCATAAACTCCATTTTGCGTGTGGAAGTCGTTAGCCTTTTATAAGGACCAGATCTACCACTTCTAGGTGATTTTGTTGCTTTAACAATTTTGGCCGTTGCTGAAGCCGAGCTAAATATTCACTTTGCCAATGTTTCCAGAACATTTGACGAAGCGCCTGTACTGCCTTCCATCTGTCGATGTGTCCTTGATTGCCTATTGACGTGTCTGGCTCTGGTACGGTGAATAGCCGCGATGCTATCAAGAAGTGTGCATGTGTGAGTGAGCTGACTCCTCGCCTAGCTAAAAATCTCCTAAACACTCCTTCAAACGCATGGGTGTTTAGATCATTTACTGCTTCTAAGTGAATAGCTTTGGTGTCCAAGCAAACAAAAATAGCGATGTATCGTTTGTGGTATTTTGAGCCGCGACCTTTCCATGCTCGGATATTAATTGGACCAGCATAATCAACCCCTGTGTGCTGATGTGCTGTTTCACATCGAAACCTGTAGCATGTCGTGCAACCGTTTATTTGCTTTTTGCCGTTTTATTTGATATATCCAGTATGTACGGCGTATATGCACCATCACAAGCTGGATACCGCCGTGTAATGACCTTTCGTGAGCATCGAGAATAATAAAGCTGGAAATATGGTGTCGGGTTTCCAAAATTATAAGATGCTTTTGATCATATGGAATGTTTGCATGGCTGAGTCTTCCGCCAACTCGGATGATTCCATGACCATCTACAAAAGGATTTAGCGATCCCATACTTTTCGCCTTCTTAATGCCATCTGTGCAATCCGAATCAGTGACATGGTTGCTTCGTTGAGTTCCATTGGTGTTAGTGGACTATTGTTTTGTAAGTGTTTTTGACGGATACCGCTAATAAATCTCTCACAATAAGCGACTATCCTAACTTATTTCGGAAACGGTGACGAGTTGTGGATGACTTGAAGAATTTGCTTTAGGTCAGCTTCCTGTCTTAGACAACTTGCACGTTTTTGGCCTTCCTCCGTTGTCAAATTAGTTGGCTGAAAATGATTCCTAAAGAAATGTTGGTCCCTTCCATCATAGACGCTCCTGTATTAGTGCCGAGGGCACTACACCTAGGGAAGCTAAATCTGTTGGATTCTGGTCCGTTGGGATATGATTCCAGATCGCTGATTCAGTCAGCCGCTGAATTTCTTCTACTCGATTCCCGACAAAGGTTTCCCATCGTAAGTCCAAGCATGCATTTTTACTTTCGCCAGATGGAATACCTTTGCGACGTGATTGAGGAGTCGCGCTAAGATAACTGCTCAGTTCCAATCATGGTATGCTCTTACTTTTTAGTGGCGCAACCCTCGTCTTGGAAAGCTAAATGCTCCTCCTGGACTCGGATGTACACCACAGCACCAAAAGCCTTTTCTGATGCGTCTTACAAACCATGTATTTCCATAGCCCGAATATGCTGCCCAAACTGAACCCAACGAGGTAAACGAATCCTGTTTATAGCCGTTAAGTACTTGAAAAACATGTTATAACTTGTGGCTAGCTTGGCCTTGATAACGCACGGCGAAATCCAACCCATTGGATCAAAAAGTCTATCTACAGTCGATAGTATTGACCTTTTGGCTGTCTGTGGATGACTTGGCGGAGTAAAGCTGTAAAGAAAAGTATCTGTGTTAGGGTTCAAGTGAATTCCCAGCATCTCAAGAAACGTAAATATTTATTCCCGTTCTTCCAACGGTTAATCTTTAAAAGGCTCTCAGTGTTCGATGCCTACATGCGTAGATTCAACCCTGCAGCTTTTAGACTCGTTATCACCTCATACATTTTTCTTTCAGCTTCATTGGTGGTGTCGGCTCCAGAAATTGAGTCATCCACATACATTTCTTCTCGGATCATTCGTGCATCGCGTGGATTTTCTGAGCGATGCCTATAGCCTAGCGATGAACCATAGCCTATCGTTGAGTGACGTTCCATCTGATGTTTTATATGATGCATCAAATACTACTCTTAGCTTGGTCGACGAAGTAGTTTCTTTTATTACTACGTGGTGCGGAAGGAAATAATGTGGCGTACTTTCCAAGACATCTTCGTTGACTTCGCTCAAATGACCCATCTGTAAGTATTCTTCAATACACCTAGCATAATCCATCTTCAACTATTTTTTTTTTTCAACTGCTTTAACCGTCGAACTGCCCCCTCTATTAAGCGTCCCATAACTGGATGAACATTTCCTTTGAATGGAAGGGCCACTTCACATTGGCCGTTTGCTAAGCGGTTGATGTTGCTTATGAAATGTTCTTCGCATGCTGCATTTTCAGGAGTTTCGGATATAAGAAACGGAGATTCTTCTTATTCCCACAATTAGCGCATTTAAGCATCGAGGTTGCATGTTTGATGAAAATTCTTGATTGGCTACGACGCAAGTTGAGCACGCCCGAAAAGAATCCACCCAAACTCGGTTTTTTGAGCTAAAGCATAATATAATAGAATTATTTGGCCTAATCAATTCTGGAAAAAGGATGTCCGCCAAAACGTCGCTACCTAACAATAAATCAATTTTTGCTGCCTTAAAAAATGATGGATCGGCTAAGTTCAAGCCGTCGAGATGCCTCCAATCTTCTATTGGAAGAGCTTAGGCCGGGATATTCCCAGACAGCGACTTATACACTAGTGCCTGTGTGTAAGTAACGAATCCTGAATGCCTGGACCCAATTGTTATATCAACAACTTTGTTACAAGTGCCGCTGTTGACCATATCTAACCTGGACACCTCGACAAAAGTCGATTTATCTTTTAAATGCAGTAATTGAATTGCTGACTCAATTATAAACGAGGCTTCCGATCCTGAATCCAGTAATGCTCGGAGTGAAACAACTTCCTCTGATGAACCGCAGACCTTCACAATGGCTTTGGCCGACATCACTTGGGTATTCGTGTGTGGCACAGAATGCAATGTGTGGTCGGATCTGCTACAGCAAGGTTGAATTTCATTTGGCTGTTAAAAGTTCGATGCACTTTGTTGAGTTGAAGAAAGGTGTTGTAAATTGGGTTGATTGAAACTCTGAGCATTTGGATTAATTGAAGAGGTAAGGCAGTTTCTATTTTGTTGACCACGATGTTGAGAAATTTGACTACGATTAACATTATTACAATATTATTACTCGGTTGGGGAACATTTTGTGGAGACTGGTGTAAGACCGAATAATGGGGTTGCTGACAATGATAGCATCGCCGAGTACTTGTACAATTGTCTCAGACAAATGACTATAAGCAAAACAGTTTTTACGTAAGCCCAACTTATTAATGCATTGATTGCGTTAATTTATACAAATACAAAACAAATCTTTGACTCAACAGGCTCGTTAGTACCCAAGGCTGAGCTTTCTCACAACCATTCACGTGTGCGTGTGTACTTCTTGCAAGATGGTGGGACCTCCTGTTTTATGCCGACTCCGAACGGCGAATTTGAGATAAGCTTTTCTTGACAACTGATACCACTCGGCAGTTCAAAGCACTAACCATCACTGAGCGTTCATTTATGCTTAATTTAACAAAACGGTTACATTTACGGATAGCATGTAGTCCTTTGTTACAAAGTTTACATGCATACTTTGACGTATTGGTTTGCGCGTGAAAAAAATTTCGCTGTTGAATCTTTTTGATGATTCAGATGACATCATTCCTTGCTGGAAACTAACAACCTCAAGAGTACGAAATCTCATTTCAAGAAATTGTTTGAATTCCTCTAATGTTGGCAGCTCCTTCGAATTTTCTTAGAGTCCTAGTTTCTCTTCGGTGAGAAGTTTTTGCGATGGTAGTTTTTGCAGTAGCACGTAAATTATCATAACATCCCAATGTTCAACCGGTACCTTTAAGTTGGCAAGGCTATGTACTATCGCTGTCGAAGTATCTAGTAGTTCCTTGATTGCCTCAGATCGCTCCTGGGTTACAGGCGCTTGGTTGAAGAAGCATTTCAATCGCGTGTTGACCAGGAAACACCGAAGATCATTACCTGTCTTGTAAAATAGGCCAAGCTTTCACATAATTCCCATTTAAAATGGGTAAATGTGACAATATTTTCTCTGTTCACCTGAGATACTTATTTTCAAATATTGCATTTTTTGTATTTCGGACAAAGACGAATTATGATGTACAAGAGACACAAAAAGATCACGAAAACCTCTCCACGATTCGTAATTTCCCGAAAAAACAGGTACAGAAATGTTTGTTAACCTTACATCTGAGTTGTGAGTTGATATATTGGTATTTGCAACTACTTTAGAAACTTCAGACTTGGATTCTTGAACCTTAGCCTTATCCATTGCATCCAAAATATCACCACGATAGTCGAAATACAATTCACGGAACTTCTCAACCGTTTCCTCTATTTGGAACATTTTTCCTCATCACTGTCCGACAGCTCTCCTGTATACCCCTCATACAACCTTGCTGCTGACTCCATCAACTTCTCGACTTGGAAACATATTTTTCTAATTGAGTGAGTACTCGTATAACTTTATTTTGTTTGAATTGGCTTTAATTCTTAGATGAACACACAAATAATAGAAGTCAAATAATTTGCTTGCAAATTTCTTCAACTTTGATCCAGTATTACGGTTGCACAGAACACAGCAAACAATAAGATAATACAGCAAACAGGTGAAACGGCAAAGATGATACAGCAAACAGGTGGTACAGCACACATAATAGGGCAGAAATCCAGAAACTCCACAAATCCAGGGTTAAATAATTGCATAAAATTGCTCAAAAAATTATATTTACTTGACAAAAAACGCAAAAAACAACAACAATTTATACGCTTGAACTTTAATGACTTTAGTGTCAGCACGATGTGTTGTGCCGATTGGAAAACATTTCCAATTATCCAGCTCGAAGGACCAAATGTTCGGCTTGGAACAAAGAAATTTATCAACCGGTTTTAGGACAAAGAAAAGAATTCCGTAAAATGTGAAACAGCTAAATTTACAGAAAATTAAAAATGAATAATGTCTTATTTGATTCCAACGATTTGACTCTTACAGAGGAGTTTTACTTAAAATTTCCCAGAATGGAGTATTTGTGTAATGAGTGCATTCATTAATTTTATATGGTTAATGTGACGCCATTTTATGATTGTTAATATTATAAACAACATTTCTAACAGATATACAAAAATTATATTATTTGAAGTGAAGTTTCAGTGATGATGCTGCAAACCTACTGCAACATTTGAGTATCGACAATGGTAGCTACGAACGCTCCCATGTTCTCACCGATTGGTACAAACTCAAAAGAGTGCTGGCTAACACTCAATTAAGGCTTTTCTATGACAGATATCCATGAACAGCGAGACAGCCAATAACATTAAAAGGATAATGAGCACATCTCAAGAAATCATCTACTCGTTGGAGAATTAATTTGCAATGTCGTTTTAGACCATTAGAGGCGGTAGATCAGCAGAAAAATGAACGCAAGTTCTTCATACTCGGAAGGTGCGAAATCGATAATTTAATTGCAAGGTTTGTCGGAAGGGGTTACGTCTATTAATAGAATGTCGCATATTTATATACATGACTGTAAGTCAACGAAAACAAATTGTTTTCAGCTTAAATGTCTGTGAGAACTCCTTCGCTTAAAGTCATTTTAAGGACAAGTGTCTGAGTTCAAAAACGTTCTACCATTGCAAACAGCTACACAAATCGATGTTACATTACTAGAATGTCGCATATTTATAGACATGACTGTAAGTCAACGAAAACAAATTGTTTTCAGCTTAAATGTCTGTGAGAACTCCTTCGCTTACAGTCATTTTAAGAACAAGTGTCTGAGTTCAAAGACTTGCTACTATTGCAAACAGCGACACAAATCGATGTTACACCATGTCCCAATTTTACAAATTGAATATACTCCACAAAACAATTATCAACACACGGTACCATTTAATCCCAATGTACCTCCATTCGTACCTTACAATCCAATTCCAAATCAAAACTAATCACAAATGCTAAAAAACTGGTCAACAGCAAGTAACAGTTACGACATCCATTCCAACCCGCAAACAACATATCCCAATGCACCCCAAGTACAAATGTACCACCCAAATCAACCCCCGCTTCAACAACAAAATGAATTTATAGTTCAACGTTTAAACTTAAAGGCGAAGAAGTCATTTATAAAAAAAAGTGGGCTGGGTAAGGTCAGCAGTGGAGAAAACCGCAAGATCTTCGATGTCAAAATCACGTCATTGCCGTCGAGTTTCGCAGGTAACATGAAAGCCCTTGTTTCCCTGACTGGGCTCCTTCCGGTACAGAATATTAATTTTGATAAATGGTATTATTCGGACGGGCTGTAGTTAGCAGATCCGACATTCAACATACCGGCAAAAGTAGATTTGTTACTTGGAAGTGAGTAATGAGTTATTAGGACTGGTATCACAAAAAACTCAGTTGGGATGTTTTGAGTAAAGTACCATTCGTGGAGCAAAGTTCAATACGTAGTTTTTTTTAACCAAATGTTACTTTGGAAAAGGGAGATGATGTCACCTTAATTCCGGTGGCTGAAAAGAGTCTGCCAGTATACCTACCTGCCAAATGTATCAATACACTCCCGGCTGCGTGTATTGAGGCAGTCCAACCCGCGCAACAAGTGCACCCAGCCCCCCTTGTGTCAATAACCCTACCGGCTGCATGTATTGAGGCAGTTCAACCCGCGCAACAAGAACACCCAGCCCCCGAACCGCCAGATGATGAGGATAAACCGAAATCCGAGTCTGAAATCAAAACGATAAAGACTGAGGAACTGGGGAGCGAACTTGTATATGGGGGAGCGTTCAAAAAGCCATCGCGAGTACCAGCCAAACGGTGTCCAGCCAAAGAACGACCAGATCAAGAATCACTACAATATTTAAAAGATTTTAAAGCTCCTAGAGCGAGTCCCCTGCAAACCGAAGTGGTGTTCGTTCCGAGTATTTTGCAAACAGAATCTCTGGCGGAGCGACTAGAAGTCGCAAAATACGTTGCAAGCAATGGAAACATCTACTGATACCACCACAACTTCGGCCACTACGAATGATCTGGTTGGTTCTGCCAAAGAGACAACGTCGGAGAAACTGCCATCTATTTCAGAGGAGGCGAACAAAATGATAAACTCTCCGAAACAAGTTAAAGTTAGACTGAAGAGAACTCGGTATGATTACATGGTAGTATCAAACACAGCACACAGGCGGACAGACTAGAAGTCGCAAGTGCATTGTATGCAATGCAACCATCTTCAGATAAAATTCATCCTGTATCTCATAAACTAGCGGAAGAACCGAATAATAATCAGTGCCCCCCAGAGCCGAGAGAAAGACGAAAAACCATGTGCGCAGAATCCCAGACTTTCTTCTCGACGTAGAGATCTGTGCTCCAACCGTCAAGATGTTGGCTTTACACACCGATACTCGTGACGGTCAAACAAAACCGCCATCAGTAGAACTCTCAAAAGTCGCTACACAAAACGACGTAACTTCAACAACAGCTGGATCTGTAATTGCAGTGGAAGAAAATGTAAGCGCCGTCAACTCAGCACCTGTCCGATCGAATGCACAAATTTAAGCCCCAACTGAAGCAGAGTCGACTCGGGGTGCAACATGCTGGTAAGTCGTACTTATTCCAAAAAAATAACATGGTGCAGCATATATTTGTACCCGCAGAAATTGCAAAATACATCGAAGAATATGCCAAGTCGTCGCCCAACATCGAAAGCAACACAATCCCTCACAAAAGAAAAGTCACCAGTAATTCTGGTGAAACGAGTAAGGCTGCTGAATATTCCAACAAGGAAGGCGGCAAGGAACGTCATCCAACGACAGGGATGACGTAACGACAACCAAACAACAAAAGAAAAATACTTCTGAAGACGTCACCACCACCCCGAAAGCAAAAGCCAGCGTTAAGCGTGGCCGAAAATCAAAAATAATAATGATGGCTATTTTGTTGCTGTAGTTTTGCAGCATCATCACTGACACTGCACTTCAAATAATCTATTAGAGATGTATTGTTGTGTACCAAAGATACAAATAAATCGTGAAACGATCTCCATGTATCGTAGCTTCCAGAAAATGTGGGCAAAGTAATTGTTGGCAGTTATTTCACTAGACCTAACATCACTGCTCCCGCTCTAAGAATTTTTTGCTTTGGCGTTTACTGGCGACTCACTAGGCAATTTGTCGATGGCGTCCAGTATATCTATGCGATAATCAGCATACATTTTGTTGAAATTTGGTGTGATTATCTACAAGGGTGTGTGAGATTAGTTATTTCCCACATTTTCTGCTTAGAATTTTTGGATTTTCCACCGCCGCTCCACCGATCTCACCCAGAACCATCCCAGAAATTGGTGGAAATTTATATCGGAGTTAAATTTAATCAAATCGTGAAAATATATTTATTTACTTATGATTGAAAAATATTAGTACCAAACTAATATAATATGTAATATGTAACTAAGGCCTGGTTTGTTTACTACCGGTTAAATCAACGTTTATGTAACCACATATTTGCGATAAATCGTTCCAATTTTCCAGTTTATCTGTCGAACTCATTCTGTGGGTTATATTTGATATTGTTTGTGTTGTGTTATTGTGTTTATTTTTGTAAGAACTATTGAAAAATAAAGGACAGGTGTGAGTTTTATTACATTTACCTACATGCAATTAAAACAATCTTTGGAAAAAGGATTTGAGTTTTATAAAATATACCTATATACCGTCATTAAAACATAAAAATAGAAGAACTCATATTCTCAATGAGGAAACATTTTTGTCTTGTTTTTCTTTTAATTTTAAAAAGTACATATTGACAAAAGTTCGAATCGAGAACATCGTCAATGGAGGAAGATGCATAATATCGAAGTGCGATCAGAAGTTTAGCCATTGGAGTTATATTGATGGTTCTAAGAAATGTTTTTAAATTACTAATTATTATCTAATATTTAATCTGATTAAAAGTTAATTCATGAATTAAGATTTTTTTCAATAAAAAATAAATTCCGCTGTAATAGCTGAATGACGTTTAGTGCCAAATCTCTTTCTAAGTACATATATATATTAAAATATATATATATATATATATATATATTCGTTGTTGTTTATGTTATTTTTATTCTATATGTGCAAGATAGTTTGCAATTTCGTGTGCTGAAGTAGTCTGGATTTAATTCACCAACTTCGATAATTAAGTTAATTAATCGAATTAACTTAAACTTGTTTTATTAAGAAGATTTCTCGTTAAATCTATTGATTAAAGATAATTCACATTTAATTTGCTTTTATTAATACGGCTGTTTGTAAGTGGAATTATTTAATTTTTTCAAAGGATTAAATGTACTACCAAAAACAAAACATACATATAAAATGGTTTCATATATATAAAATGGGCGAATTCGTAACCATTATATAGTAAACTCAACTTTTTCTGATCAACAGACCCAATAAAAGTCGGTACTCCCAAACACTTTTTTTTTATCATTTTAAAAATAAGAAATTACGCTACTTATAATAACTCTGAGTTGGAAATATACTATCTTCAGAATTTTGCTTATCAAATTACGCACCACCCCATCACTCCGAAGTAGGAATCGACTACATAAACTCGTAGGAGATTATTAAATTAATACATCCTCTCGGAAATCATCTTGTTAAAAAAATTAGTTATTACACGTAAATAGTTTGTTTCTGTCTTTACGGAGGCGTTGAATACAATCAATTCATTTAATTTACAAAAAAAATTACTTTACTGAATACATTCAAAAATAAATGTTTATATTCACCAAAACATAAAATTCGGAAGTTGTAATTTAAATATTTGGTTTGTTTGCAATTTATTTTGTTTACATTTTTATTATTTTCTTTTGTTTTGTGTTTCAGTGTCGAAAACGAAAAAATATAAGTTGTAAACTAAGTATAAAGGAATCAGGAAAGATGTTGGCTGAGAATATGAAAAACATGATATGTGTAAGTAAAGAAGAACAATCTCAATTCCAAGTCTAATGTACTTATCTTCCAATATAGCAGTTGAGAGAAATTCAAGTCAGACGTCTGACTGCGAGACGGAGTATTTCTATCTATTCGCTCTACAGATTAAAGCCATTTTAAACTTCCAATGCGCAATCTTTTAATCAACTGTATATCGCTATACAACTCGTAAAGTTCCTGGTTTCTTCTTAGTTAATTAATTAAAAAGAATAACGACTACGATGCAAGGGATGCGTATCCACGGTCACGGTAATGAAGTGCAATTCATGAAATCACTGATTTCATTATACCCTATCTTATAGGGGTATATTAGTTTTGACATTTAGTTTGTAACATAGCAAAATAATTTCGCTAGATATACCTTAAAACATCGCCTAAAAAATCCTATCTGCCGTAATATGTCAACTCCTGAAACCATTAACCAACAACCTGATCGGCCCTTATCAGCGTGGTTTTAGGCCAGTAAAGTCCACAACCGATCAAATCTTCACACTTCGGCAGATCCTTGAAAAGAAGTCCAAATCGATACACACCACCTGTTCATCGATTTCAAAGCCGCATACGACAGCATTTATAGAGACGAACTAAACAGAGCCATGCCTAGTTTTAGTATACCGCCCAAACTCGTTCGTTTGTGTAGGATGAAGATGGAGAATTCTCGCTGCTCCATCAGGGTCGGAAACGACCTCACCGACAAATTCGATACCCAAAAAAATGATTTACGCAAGGCGATGCGCTGTCATGTGATTTCTTCAATCTGATTCTTGAGAGGCACAATTTTCCAAAAATCGGTACAGCTACAAGCACACGCCGACGATATTGATAAGTAGAAACCGACCTCAACCAACTTGGAGTGCGCAACTGGAGGCAGTTAGCTTAGGACCGGGCTTATTGGAGAGGCATGTTGAATGATGCCCAGGTTCATTCCGGACTGTAGCGCCACTTAAGTAAGTAAGTAAGATATACCTTTAAGTATATGGATCGACTCAGAATCGCTAGCTGAGTCGACCTAGCCATGTCTGTCTGTCCGTACGTCCGTCCGTACATCCGTCCGTCCGCCCCTCCGTCAGTGTGTCACCGATTTTTGGGCCTTACATTTTGTTTAAAATTTTCCGAAAAGGGTATTTTACTAAAAACATCCCCAAAAAGTGGGCGTGGCAAAAAACTTTGTACGGGCGAAATATAGACATTAAGATTGTCTAGATATCTTGGTTAGAAACGTTTTCAAAATCTCTAATGGTTTGGCGTAAAACTACGTTTTTCTAAAAAGGGGTGTTGCAGTGGGCGCATTTTGAAATGTTTAGATACACTTATTCTGTTCGTCGGATAGAGAGTTTGTATACCAAATTGCATAACTTAGCTCAAAATTTAAGGCCCAAAAATCAGTGACACACAGACGGAAGGACGGACGGATAGACAGACATTCCTAAATCGACTCAGCTCTGAGTCTGATTCGATCCATATACTTTGAGGTATATCTAGCGAAATTATTTCACTATGTTACAAACTTAATGTCAAAACTTATATACCCCTATTGGATAGGGTATAAATATTATTATGTGGTGGTCGATTGGGTTTCGAATTCAAGCTCGCTGCGTGCCAATGCGCGGTTTAGCGCACTCGGGCAACCCGGGTATTGGGGATCCTGCTCCCCAGAAGTGTACTAGATGTTTGATGTTCTCTTATAAAAATTTTATTTTAATTCGAGGAACTCGAATTAATGCGTCTTCACTATACACTTCTGGGCAATTTTATTTCTACTATGTTTGTGGGTTTTCAATCATCACAATTGTTTAATGCAATATGGCCGACTTTTAAATTTAACGGACTATCACTATAAAAATGAATGTACCTGAGGCAGTCAGTTTTTTAACTTGGATATTTGTATATGTAATTGTGTTTATGAATTAATATGAAAAATGTATGTTAAGCTTTAGAATTTTTTTTTTTTACTTTCTCTTATAAAGGGAAAGATATTGTTTTCGTGAAAATTTGCAACCTCGAGATTTTGATTGATTCTAACATTAAGATGATAGCGGAACTCAAAAAAGTGGTTTTTGGAATTCCGTCCGTCAGTTCGTCGGTCCGTCTGTCAGTACAAGTCTCTCCAGCCTAAGCGACTTGACCGATTTTCTTCAAACTTCGTACCCAGCGTTTTTTTGTAATAATTCTAGGCCATTTTTATACCCTATCCCATAGGGGTATATTAGTTTTGATACATTGTTTGTAACATAGACAAACAATTGAGCTGGGTATACCTCAAAGTATATTGATCGACTCAGAATCGATAGCTGAGTTTATTAAGCCATGTCTGTCCGTCCGTACGTCACCAGTTTTTGGGCCTCAAATTTTGAGATAGAATGATGAAATTTGGTACACGTGCTTGTTGTTGCTCCCAGCAGAACAATTGTAAACATTTTTTGAAATCCGCCACTGCCACGCCCCCTTTTCAGAAAAACGTAGTTTATGGCCAAACCGTTATAGATTTAGAAACAATGTCTGAATAACATATCTAGACAATCTAAATGTCTAAATTTTGTTCACACAAAGATTTTTGCCACGCTTACTTTTTGGGGGCATTTTCAGTAAAAAAAAACTTTTTTCAGGTGAATATATAAACGTTTCGAAAAAATGTTGATACAAAATCATTGGCTCTGTTAATATCAAAATTTTTCCATATATCATTATAACCCACGCCCACTCTTTGGAGGCGTTTTCATTCAAAAACCATTTCTATACATTACCTCATAGCTGCATAGCATAGCCAGGCGAAAAACGATGTTTTTTGTCGAACCATAAATGATTTTGATAAACTGTCTGAACAATATGTACAATGATATTTTATATATATTTCATATATATATTTCATCGCCAAAAAGCCGACATTTTGAGACTATTTGTTTTATGAATGGGGTGGGATAGGGTATAAAACGATCCACGCAGTGGATTGTAGCATTCTCATATGTTTATACCCTATCCCATAGGGGTATATTAGTTTTGATACATAGTTTGGAACATAGTGAAATAATTTAGCTAGGTATACCTCAAAGTATACCTCGACTCAGAATCACTAGCTGAGCATAGATAAGGGAAGTAAAGAGATACCAATCGTCGCGGTTTGCCTACAAGCTAAATTCACCCATAATTACGTATCTTACACATCCTATCACATTTTTAAACAAGTAAGCGTAAGATAAGTTATTCCCCACATTTTTTGCTCAAAATTTTTCGATTTTCCCCCGCTACCTCGCCGACCTCACCGACAACCATCACAGAAAGGGGTGAAAATTTACCTCGGAGTTTAAACAGCTGTAGCATTGCCACCACCAATGAGCGCATCCAAGAAAAAATTAAGAAATAAGCATCGCGTTCAGTTTTGAAAAATCAATTTAATCAAATCTTGAAAATATATTTATTTATTATTTATGTTATGGTTGAAAAAATATTAGTACAAAAAAACCTACTGAGAACAATAAAATAGAATTCTAATTTTTCGTGTGCGTTGAATTCATTAATACTTCCATTAATTTTGTATTTGTGTTGTTACTGCATATGTAACTAAGTCCACATGTTTGCGATAAATCGTTCCAATTGTCCTATTTATCTGTCTAACTCATTCTGTGATATTTTGATATATTATCTTTGAAAAAACGGATAAGGGTTTTATTACATTTACCTACATGCAATTAACACGATGTGTGGAAAAAGGATATAAGTTTTATTACGTATATCCGGCTGTAGCAAACCTTCATTAAAACGCAAGATGTTCTTAATGAGGAAACATTTTTGTTGTTTTTTTTTTCATTTTAAAAAGTACATATTGACATTAGTTCAAATCGAGAACATCGTAAATGGAGGAATAAATATTGAAGTTCAAACAGAAGTTTGGCCATTTGATTTATATTGCGGGTTTATGCCATACTAAAACACATTTTTCACCTCGATCCAGGCATAAATCTTACTACGAAAATTATTGGAACTAGGATATTTTACAACATATACATACTTTGCTTAGTTATGCCAAAAAATAACAGGAATACAGACTGTGACACAACTGTTGCAGCCGTATTAATAAACAAATTAACAATTATTATCTAATCTTTTGATTAAAAGCTAATTATGAATTAAGAATTTTTTTATTAGCTAAATGACGTTTAGTGACAAATCTCTTACTTAGTTCATATATTCCATATTCCGTTGTTGTTTATGTTATTTTTATTTTATATGTGCAATATAGTTTGCAATTTCATGTGCAGAAGAAGTCACAATTCAATGCACCTACTTCGGTAATTTAGGTTATTTTATGATTAACAACGTAAATAAACTTATATTTGCTTTATTAAAAAATGGGTTCAAATATGTTATGATTACATTTGCTTCTGTTGAAAATAAGATCAAAATGTAATTTATGTTGAAAAGTAGTTTTTAGATCGTTTTGTATCGTTTTCCACAGACTCAGTATCAGTTTTCACCTGTTCGCTTTCCAACCATTGGTTTGATACAAGTTTCCTTTTCTTAGTTTTTTCGTTTTTTTAATTTATTTGTTTTATACGATTTTATTTCTTCTACCTGATCATTTTGCTTCCATTGGAGCTCTGATTCTTTCTTAGTACTAATTTAATTTTTAATTTATTTATTTTACCAGATTTTATTGCTTACACCCGATTATTTTGCAACCATGGAGCTCTGATTTTTATTTATTATTATTTTTATTTTCATATTTATACACTTTAAATGGTTGTGAGTTAAATTATCCATCCAGGGACAAAAAAACGCGAACGCCAATGTAAAATGAAGCTCGGACAATTAAACCGTTATAAATTCTTTATTAGAACCAATAAGGTTAAGGTTCCGACAAGAACTGCCACGGGCGTTGAACATAAGATTCGCTTGAAATGTAGGTTCGCACCAATGATTGCTGACCTAGCACGAACGATGTTCGCGCGTGCATCCGCTGACCTCTATGTTGTGTGTTGACTAATGGGGAGTTTCGGGTGACCCGCCAATGCATGCAAATGCACCCAGGCCAATGAACTGCTGATTCAGCTGGGAATATGTTGGTGGCCAAAGAGACGTGTCGAATGTCCAGCAAATGAGTGTAGTTGAACTCGGGCCAATGAACTGCTGACTCGGCTGGGAACCTGTTTGTTCATCTACCATCCCAGGTAGGTGTTGGATGGTGATAACTTTGTGCTATCTGCTATGCTATCTGAAAAGTTTATTACTTTTAAGTTAACTGTCCAATTTTTTGATAAATATACTTTTCCTAGTATTTGGATGTCTTCATTGAGACGATGTTTTTTTGAATGTAACATAGCCGTTTTCGACATCTACGGGTACTGTTATTCATTTTATTGTTCGGGGTTGAAATTTAAAAGGTCTTATAGCGTTTATTTGGGGTTTGTACATATATAATTTCTAATTCTGTGTGCCCTCTTCTTAAAACATCTTTTGAGAAATCTATGATCACGTTATGTGTTTTTAAAATGTCATTGCCTATACCTATAAATATATCAAAATATGTGTGAAACTCAAAAAAAAAGTCGTCCCCAAATTCTTTGAATATGGGTATCTCAATTTGTTTATCTATTGTTGACTATCCACTGACTGACTGTATGTACTGATAATGTTGGAAAAAATTTCCTCACATATTCCTTTTGATCAAATTGGGATTAATAAATGATAAATTTGAATCCGTGTCTATTAGGGCTTTAAAGGTTTGTTCTTTATTGCTAGTTGGTACTGTTAGTTCTATATATGGTAGTTTTACTGTTCCGAGGCTCTCGCATGAAAATTTTCTTGGACAAATATGTCCTGTCTTACACCTCGGGGTTTTTTGAAGTTATTGTTTTTATTGAAATTATTATTATTTCTATTAAGGTTATTATTATTACTGAAATTATTTTTATTAATACCCATTTGGTTAAAGACTCTTTCTAGAGTTGATGGTGATGGATTTACTTTCATCGGTATAGGTCTTTCATTTCTCTGATTATAAATTTGTTGGGATCTATTAGGAATGTAAGGAATAATTGGAGTAGAAGAATAATTTTGTCTATTAAATGGATAATTTATAACATTATCACGATTTGAGTCTACTAGACCTAGAGGTATTTCGTACTACTCTTCTAGAGTGTCTGGATCTCGGCTTAAAACAATTGTTTTGAATGGTTGCCTATGTTCTTTTACAAATGTGTTTAGTCCTTCGTTTATATTCCTTCGCATCAGGCGCCTACAAATTACCGTAACTAGTACCGTAACTATTTCTAAAATTTGGTCGAAGAATTTCGACAAGCCGCCAGTTTGGCGGGTTCTTCCATCACTGTGGTCCGAAAAGTGTGTATGCAGTATCTCTTCAATGTCATCCCAGCCTTAGTCTATCCGATGCCCAATCTTTAATTTTATTTCGAATAGCCTGTGCCCATATTACCAGTGGGGCATTTTCAATTTGGCGTTATATATTCCAAACTGTGTCTACACTTTTTGCAAAATTTTCTAATTCTATACTATTTCCAGTAAAATCTGAAAGATTCTTGATAATATCTCGGGCTACTAGGATATTTGCCATTTTATTTATTATTCATTTTATTTTACTCTCCTTTTTATTTCATTTTGAATATGTTCCTTAATTAGCTGTTTGTTGTTCACAAAAAAAAATGTTCTCTAACTTATTTCTAATCCTATTTGGTATAGTTTGGTTTTTCCAATTTTCCTCTCTTTATTTTTTGTATACTGCGTTTTAGTTGATTTTCTGGTTCCTTATTGAATTCACTGCTTTCTATTTTCCTCGATGTCGATTCAATATTCTGATTTTAACTTGCTGAGTTAAATTCTTCCTTTTTTTTTGCTGGAGTAACAGATTTCGGATTTAAAAATGTACCGAATTTTTAATACCGAACTTGGATTTAGTTTACTGATACTTGCGGATTTAAGAACTACCGAATTCGGATTTGGTTTGCCGACTGCGCCAGTGACGCGTAGAGCGGTGCCGTAACAAAAAAATAATTATGTCAACCCCGGACCACTTGGGGTATATTAAAACATTTGTTTTTTATTTTATATATTTTATTGAATAATTATTACATTAAACTTTTATAAAGAATTATTACAATTTAGGGTGCTGACCCATTACGACTGGTGGAGAGAAGTCAGATGGAAGTATTGAGAATCGAATTGAGCTGTAACTAGTGACCTTATGAAATGAACTTGGGTCCTGAAGTACCCGGAATTTATACTACATAACCTATGAGAATGGCATCGCACGGATGAAACTGTGCCAACAAATAGATATAGAAATAGAAATAGAAGATAATTGAATTTAATAGAGGGAATAGTTGGCGTTGGATAAATATAAAGATCAATTTCATCATCTTGGAATAATATTGGAACCAAACTATGGCTTAGGATGCAATGCACACTTGTGTGAACAAATGTGATGATATGATGATTCATTGGCCTTGAATTACTGCTCTAGTGACATAGAGATAGATAAACATTATTATGCGTGATTGATGACTCATGAAAGTGATGGGTTGCGGTTGCTGTTACCTTTACTTTGGGAAGGCGTGACGTCAGTCATTGCTGTAACTTTATTTTTTGTTTTGTTCATTGCCATGTTTCTTTGTAACCGTATTAGCTTTATTGTGTAGTACAGCAATTTCTACACACAAACCCCCTGCCAGTACCAGATTTCACTAATCAAAGGCACAGAGACCGGTTACATACAGACGGACGGACGGACAGACAAACATGGCTTAATCGACTCAGCTAGCGATTCTGAGTCGGTCCATATACTTTGAGGTATACCTAGCTCAATTATATCTCTATGTTACGAACTATGTGTAAAAACTAATACACCCCTATGGGAAAGGGTATAAAAATGCATTAATGTACTCCTACTTCATAGAAATAAATACACATTTATTTAATTTAAATATTTTCATATGCTATATTTTTTGTTTCAAATAAAAAACATACGCGTGAAGCGAAGGTCTTGGGTGTCTCTTGCGATTGCAGTCTTTGCACATTAAGTATTTTCACATTATTTCTGGATTGTTGTGTCGTGGTGGATATCCGCATTATTATCTTGGCTGCAATAAGGTAGTGGTCTGAGTCGATTTTAGCTTCTCGGAATGTTTGGACATTCAAAATACTGGATGCGTGCCTCTTGTCTATCGCATTATGATGAATTTGGTTGACAGTTCGTTTATCTGAAGACCGCCATGTCCCCTTATGGATATCGGGGTGAGGAAACCGTGTGCTGGCTACAGTGTCATTCCACTCCGTAGCGAAGTCAATTAGTCTAAGTCCATTACCAGACGTGTTGTTGTGTAGGCTTTGTTTTCCGACAATGCTGCTTAAGGTGTTTTCTCTTCCTACCTTTGCGTTTAAATCACCCAGCACGATTTTAACATCGTACTTCGGTAGTCCCTCATAGGTTTGGTCAAGGAGCTCATAGAAGCAATCGTGAGCGAATATAAGGCTTATGTTAGCGAATTTGGCTTTGAAACATAAGATCTATTGCCTAAGTCTGGCACTTATAACAAATCTGCATCCGAATAGTCGCTGTTTCTGCTAACTGTAACACGGTTCGTAGTAGATGTCACAGTTTTTCATCTTCTTTTCGCCCGGCCAATCTCAACGTATATCCTGGATGGCTGTAATGTCTGCTTTGCAGCAGTTTAGGGCTTCCGCTAATTGTTCGCTTGCACCTCTCCTGTTCCTGTTCTCACATTCCAGGTGCAGATACGAACGTTGTTGTCCTTTTTTTCGTTTAGCAGAGTCGTCGACAATAAAATCAGTCCTTTCGGAGGCTATTGGTTGCTTCGTAACCGTTAGTTTATTCCATGGTTGGGTAGTTAACCCAAAGCACAACCCCCAACCTATAGGACCAGTTCAAATTTTTTAGATACCCATAGGACACGGGGCCATCAGTATCCACTACGGGATTGAGAGCTGCCGTTGGCCTTTCGGTTCATCCACCACCATCTCTGTTAAAGGGGCCTGACTACCACTTGAAATTCCTAGGCAACCTTTCGTCCGAATATGTCGAAGCAGCTTGCCTAGGTTTGTCTGGGACAGCAGGCCGGGTATTCATTCCGTGCCATTCATTCTGACCTGGCTGTTTAAAGTGTTCCTGTTTTTCGTCATGTTATCAACACTCGCGCTTATCGTTTAGCAAGTCAAATCCGGTTGGATGAGACCAGTAGCCGATGGTTACTGGAGGTTAAAAATAAGCACTTGATGTGTAGTCAGAGTTACAACCATTGGGCATTTGCCAAAAAAAAACGTTCTTCTTAAAAGTGGGCGTGGCAGTGGGGAAATTCAAAACCCCTGTTCTGAGAGAGAGAGAGTCCATATACCAAATTACAAGACTGTAGCTGAAAATTAAGGGCCCAAAAATCGGTGCAATACAGACGGACGGACGTACTGACAAACAGATATGGCTGGATCGACTCAGCTTGCGATTCTGAGTCGATCCATATACTTTGAGGTATATCTAATAAAATTATTTTGCTATGTTACAAACTTAATTACAAAACTAAGATACCCCTATGTGATAGGGTATAGACATAGAGAAGGCTACAATCCGCGATGGTGATCGTTTAATACCCTATTTTATCCCATCCTTAAAATATATATCCCCAAAATGTCGGCTTTATGGGCATGATATAGAAAATGTCAGTGTCACAACATATTGTTCATACAATTTTCAAAATCTCTTCTGGTTCGACAAAAAACAATGTTTTTCGCTTTGTTATGCTATGGGGTAGAGTACACAAATGGTATTTGTATAAAAACGCCTCTATAAAGTAGGGGTGAATTAAAATGATGGCACGAGTCTAGTAAGTTAGGCGTAAAAAATTGATAACGGTTTTTAGAAGAGTGGTCAAAACCAAGCATTTTTAATTATGGGATTGGGGGGGTGGGTCTATCTCGCCTCGTTTATTAGGTAGAGTCTTTAAAAAAAAAACAAGTGGTGGGTGCACGACTGGGTCGTACGCAACTTTCTCTTTCACAGCGAGTTAATTGGACGTTTTCAGCTGGAGAGGCTTGTCCGGACAGACGGACCGACGTACGGACGAACCGACGGATGGAATTCCGAAAACCACTTTTTGAGTTCCGCTCTCATCGTAATGTCAGAATCAATCAAAATCTAGAGAGCGAAAATTTTCATGAAAACAAAATCTTTCTGTTTATAAGAGAAAGTTAAAAACGACTTAAAATGAAAATAACGTTAATACTTGCAATTAGGTAGTTCACCCTTTTTTAAAGCCAATACTATGTTCTATTAGCTTTTTTTTTTTTGATAATAAAAAAAATATGCATAGTTAAAAAAAAAACGGGTTTTAAACTTTGAAGCCGAAAGGCAAAATAAAAACTGTTAGATGTAAGCTTACAGCGCCCGCTAAGGGCCATAATTTAGTTTAAGTAAATATGTTATTGATAAGTTAGATTTAAGAATTTTTGTCTAGTATTAAGTTAATATTTTAAGGAAATAAAAAAAATGAATTTAAAAAAAAAAAAACGGGTTTTAAACTCAAAATTTAAGAACAAAATAAATAAAAAAAAGTTGTAAGTGTAATTTTTCAAAGCTGTTAAATTATATTTATCTACTTTTTAACTTTCTCTTATAAAGAGAGAGATTATGTTTTCGTAACAATGTTTGACCTCGAGATTTTGATTGATTGTAACGTTACGATGATAGCGGAACTCAAATAAGTGGTTTTTGGAATTCCGTCCGTCAGTTCGTCGGTCCGTCTGTCCGTATACGTTTCTTCAGCCTGGACATGGACACCCATTACTTTCAGTGACGGAATAAACGTTCGTATAATCTTATTTCGACATTATTTATATCATTTTTAGCAGCATTAATCAAAATATACATTATTGTGTATTTGGCCAAATTATTAAAAATGTCAAATTAACTCGCTGTGAAAGAGAAAGTTGCGTACGACCCAGTCCTGCACCCACCACTCGTTTTTAACTTTCTCTTATAAAGAGAAAGATATTGTTTTCGTGAAAATTTTCGACCTCGAGATTTTGATTGATTCTGTCGAATCGAGTGTTCATTTTTGTGAATAAGCAATGGCAGCTAAGAATCTTCTAATACATTCTAAACTAAATAATTTTTCATCATTTTGTTCGTTCGGGGATTTGGTGTCGACCAACGAATTAATTAATTAATTAAATCTTAAGCTACAACTTTTATTTAAAATATCATTTTACCTATATCATTATTTTAAAGTTAGCAATTAATCGCATGGCGCCATTACGACAATAAAAATAAACTTAGTAAATCTACTATAATAGATTACTTTAACTATTGTTTTGAAATAGCCGAAATGATATCGTCCCACGTTGATATTACCATTGCTGGCGAAGACAAAACTGTTCAAATCGACGAGTCTTTCCTGACAAAAAGGAAATACCACAGAGGCCGTGTAACAAATCAGATGACAATCGTAGTGCGAGGGTTGTTTTGCAAAAAAGATAAGGTCGGGCGCTTCTTTATAGTGAACTCCAAATGAAAAGAAGATCCTTGGCCGTATATCCATAAATGAGTTCACCACAGCACCAGTCGCATTTGTACCGACAGCGCATGCCAGTACATAGGTGTTGGGAAAATGTTCCCTAATTCTACGACTCATGATGTTACTAACGACAGCTAAGGGGAACATGTTACCAAGACCAATGCAACCAACACAATCAATGATCTGGAGAATCAGAACAAGCTTCTGAAAAAAAAATCCTATGCCACAAAACAACAAACCATCTACACCAATATATGCCACCTTTCTTTTATAGAAAATACTGCCTTTAAAAAAAATATAAGGACGGCTTTGGCTCCCAAATCATGGATTTTTTTTTTGATTTAAGAAAAGTGTACCAAGGTTTTATCGATAGTGAAGAAAGTGTTTGAAACTAAAAAGCTTCGACCCTCTAACCGTTCACAGCGAGCACATAGAGGGTAATTTACCGACAAAAAAAATTCGGTTCCTTCACGGCGAACTCAATGAACTCAATGAACTCGACAGTAACTCGACAGGAGACTAAAATGCCTTTTTCATACATTAAAAATTTATTTGACTATTTGTAACTAACTCCTGACTTACCCCAATTTTCTTTTCAAAAAAGTGGGCGTGCCAGCAGGCGAATTCTGAAAATTTTTGCACTTTCTCAGACATCACGTACAAGGATTGCATATACTAGATTTAGTTGTCCTAAGTCAAAGTTGAAGGCCTAAGAACCGGTGACAGACAGACGGACGGACGGACAGACAGGCAAAGCTAATTCCACTCAGCTATCGAATCTGAGTGGATCCATATACTTTAAGGTATAATTAGCTTAATTATTTCTCTATGAGAGATTTCAAATATATTGCCATCATTTTGTTTTAAAAAGCGAAACAAAACCAAATTCTTTGATTCGCCAATGAACAGTTGTAAACATTTTTAAAATTAGCCACTGCCATTTTTCAGAAAAACGTTTATTTTGACCAAACTATAGGAAATTGACAAAAAGTGCTTAAAAAGCATATTAAAACAATCCTAATAACTATTTTATGCCGATAAAAAAGTTTTCGTTTTAAAATAAAAAAAAATTCAGAGAAATTTGAAAATATTCGAAAAAAAACGCGTGATGTAGAATTATTGGTAATATTAACACGAATATTTCGCCTAAAGGTAATTTTAGCCCACGTTCACCTTTTGGGGGCATTTTCTTAAAAAAACGATTTGCATGTCCTACCCCATAGTATATGCAATAGAATCCCCATATAGTTTTGTCTACTATTTTATGATATTAATTTTAAAGATAGTATATGATGGGATAGCGTTATACGATGCTCTTAGTGGATTGTAGACTTCTTATATATTTATATATAGACTGTACTTATCAATGATAGTCTTAAGAATTATTTGGCGTTGTTTCCATTAATTTGTTGAGATCCGCCCACCGGCACGCTCACTTTTCAGAAAAACGTTGATTTTGGTCAAACAGTAAATAATTTTGGTAGGATATTAAGACAATCTCGATATTTATATGCCACGCCAACGATTTGGAGGGATTTTCATTAAAAATTAAATTTTTTTACCTTTTTTTTTTCAAAATTTTGTGTTTGAACTTAGTTTTTTTTTTAAACTATCCCATAGGGGTATATTAGTTTTGATACATAGTTTGTAACATATGAGAAGGCTATAATCCGCTGTGTGGATCGTCTTATACCCTTTCCCATCCCATCTTAAAACAAATATCCTCAAAATGTCGGCTTTTTGGCGATGAAATATAAAAAATTTTATTGTCAAAACATCACGTTTAGACAGTTTATCAGAATCATAAATGGTTCTATAAAAAAACATCGTTTTTCGCCTGGTTATGCTATGAGGTAGTGTATAGAAATGGTTTCTGTATGAAAACGCCTCCAAAAAGTGGGTAAGTTTTTTTCGAAATGATTAAATATTTACCGAAAAACGTTTTTTTTTTGAAAATGGGCATGGCAAAAAAAACTTTGTATGAACAAAATATAGACATTGATAGATATGTTATTCAGTCACTTTTCCAAAATCTCTAACGGTTTGGCCTTAAACTACGTTTTTCTGAAAAGTGGCTTGGCAGTGGGTGGATTTCAAAAATTTGAATACTTGTTCTGATTCGTCGGATAGAGATTCTGTATACCAAATTTCAAAACTCTAGCTCAAATATTAAGCCCCAAAAATCAGTGACACACAGACGGACGGACGGACGGACAGACAGACATGGCTAAGTCGACTCAGCTAGCGTTTCTGAGTCGATCCATATAATTTGAGGGTATATGTATCGAAACTATTTCACTATGTTACAAACTTATCCTGATTAAAAATGTCCCCAAATTAATAATATGAATCTTGTGCAGACGGTGTCTGAAGTTAAAAAAAAAGACGTTTTTCTAAAGATATTCTATGGGAAAGGCTTTACAAATGTTTGTTTAAGATAGAGCCCCTAAAAGGGGCGTAAGTAAAAATGATCTATAGGCGAAATGTTAATAGTAATATTTTCGATATATTTTTTTTGGGTTTTTCTAAAATCTAGTTTTTCTTTCCAAATAGTGGGAGTAGGAAAAAAACTTTGTATGGACGAATTGTAGATATTGGCATTGTCTAAATTTGATATTCAGATACTTCTTCAAACTTCTCCACCGTTTGGTCACAAACAAGATTTTATTGAAAGAGTGTATATACCAAATTTTAGCACAAAATGTAAGGCTCAACAATCGGTGCACAGAGACGGTACGGTTGGACAGACAGAAATGGCTAGATTGACTGAGCTAGCTTGACAGCTGAGTAGATCTATATACTTTAAGGTACAACTGTCAAAGTTATTTCTCTATGTTACAAACTTGATATGATATCCAATATCATTCTCTTTGGTATGAGATCTCTTATTCCCAACAGAATTAAGAGTATCAGACCAAAGGCAAAATGGTGGTATGACTTGAGCTGCAAAGAAGCAATCAGGATGAGAGAACCCAACAGAGGAAAACCGAGCAAAGTTCAAACAAGCCAGAAATGACTGTAATGCCCATTTAAAGCGTGTCAAATTCCTCTATGACCGAACGTTGAGGCAAAAAATTCTACAATGTCCCAGAGGTAGTAAACATTTTTGGTCATTTGTTAAAAACATAAAAAATTCGGCAAATTGACATTCCAGCTGTCATCTCTTTAGACAAAGCCAATCTGCTTGCTGCGCATTTCGCAGCCAATTCTACATTGCCAGTTTGTGCTCAGTCTCCTCCTGTACTTAAGAACGTAGGTCATTCTATGGGACAAATTCACTTTCGTACTCGTACAGTTGCAAGAGTTTTATTTGATCTTGACATACATAAATCAGCTGGTCCAGATGGTATATCCATCATTCTGCAGAGGTGTTCTTCTACGCTAGCAAAACCACTGCGTAAGCTTTTCTATCTATCCTACTCATCAGGACTCTTTCCGAGTAGATGGAAAACAGCATTTGTCCAGCTTGTACCAAAAAAAGGCGAATCTTCTTCTCTCTACAACTACCGACCAATTGCACTTACGTCCCTTCTTTCCAAGGTCATGGAAACGCTGATAAATCGTCAGCTTATGAGATATCTCGAAAAACGAAAACTTCTCAATGACCGGCAGTATGGTTTTCGCAGCAACAGGTCTACTGGTGATTTGATGACATATCTCACCGAAAAATGGAACCAATCAATCCACCATGGTGGCGAAAGCAAGATTGTTGCGCTTGATATTTCAAAGGCATTTGACAGGGTTTGGCATCAAGCCCTTTTGTCGAAAATGCGTGCATTTGGATTCGACGAAAAATTTCTTCTATGGATTAGACATTATCTTTCGAAACGTTCAATTCAAGTTGTTTTGGATGGTTTCAAGTCTGTAACTCACCAAATAAATGCTGGTGTCCCTCAAGGCTCAGTTTTTTCTCCGACTCTCTTTCTCATTTTTATAAATGATCTCCTGTCTGCAACTTCTAATCAAATTCATTCCTTCGCTGATGACAGTACCCTCAGCTTCTCATATTCGTTTACAGGTCCTCGTCCCTCACCTTCGAACGTGGACTCTAAACGCCAAAACATGTTAAGTTCATTGAATTCCGACCTTGACAGCATTATCAAATTGGGTAAATCTAATAGAGTGGAATTCAATGATTCCAAAACACAATGCTGTATTTTGTCATTAAAGCGTAACCAAAATCTATAGCCATTATCCATGAATGGCACTTACGTCGAAGAAACCGAAAAGCTTTCCATGCTAGGTATGTGTGTTAGTAACGACTTACGTTGGAACGACCACATATTCGAAGTCGCTAAAAACGACTCCTAAATCGATGTAAGAAATATTTCACCCCCTCTGATCTGGCCACAATATATAAAGCGTTCATACGCCCAAAACTTGAATTCAACGCCCACGTCTGGTCAGGTGCACCAAAATCAACATTGCACCTACTAGATAGGATTCAAACACGTGCGAAAAAACTTATAGGAGACATAAGAATAGCGAACTCCTTAGTTTCGCTTGAACACCGTCGAAACATCTCCTGCCTTACCTTGTTTTATCGCTATTTTAACAACCAATGTTCAAATGAAATAGCCAGCTGCATTCCTCCCATTTAACAATTCAGCCGCAATACCCGTTACGCAATGAATGCAAATCAGTTTACCCTCAAGCCTATCTTCGGACGTACGCTGAAATATAGAGATTCGTACATAAACCGAACAACACGAATGTGGAATGCTCTACCAAACTCTGTTTTTCCTTTCCATTTTAACTTACAGACATTCAAAACCAATGGGCATCGGTATCTCCTTTCTTCTTATCCCTAATTTCCTTAACGCCCGCACTGTGCTAAAACATATAAAGGGTATTCATAACCCCTTGAGTGCGCGCAAATCATATAAAAAAAACACAATGATTTTGCATCGAATGTTTTTTTTCGAATAAATTAAATTTTGACCGAAAAACGTTTTTTTTATATAGACGTAATAAAGATATTAAAATTGTCTGAACAACATTAGACACGTTTTTAAAATTCCCTTTCCATTTTCTAAGAAATGATCGTTGCAGTGGCCGGATTTCCAAACAAATTTTCAAGGCCCACGAATCGATGACACACAGATGGACAGATACAGAGATTTGGCTCAATCGACTTAGCTAACGATTCTGAGTCAAACCACATACCTCGAGGTATCTATACTTTAATTGTTTCCATATGTTACAAACTATGTAAAAAAAAAAATTATGGCGCAACAGGCTTTTTTATCACAACCATTCATGTGTGCGTGTGCACTTCTTTGCACGATGGCGGGACCTCCGGTTTTATGCCGAATCCGAACGCCTAAGTTGTGATAAGCTATTCATGACAATTGATACTAGTCGGATGATTTGTCAGATCCTCACGAGAGGAGGGACAGTGAAAAATCATTTAGGTATTGCTACGGCTGGGAATCGAACCCAGACCTTCTGCGCGGCAGTTCAACGCACCATCGCACCACTGAGCCCCCGTTGCAAACTATGTATCAAAACAAATATACCCCTTGGGATAGGGTATAAGAACACTAAAATAACGCATGTTTTTGACCAAATATTTTTTAAGGTTTTATATTTATTAAATGTTTAATAAAAAATGATCGATATGGACTTGTAAGAGCTCATTTCTAAATGTTTGACTAACTACGTTTATTAAATTAAGCTCCATATCAAGCACAATACACTTCCACTTTACTGGGGATGTTTGTCAGAGTCATCTCAGATCTTTTTATTTCGTTAAGTATGATCCTTAAAAATAAAATCGAGGCGATTAGTTGTTTCGTAACATTTTTTTACTTTCTTTTACAAAAAGAAAAATATTGTTTTCTTGAAAGTTTTTGACCTCGCGATTTTAATTGATTCTAGCGGAACCAAAAGTGTTTTTTTTTTTGGAATTCCGTTCGTCGGTTCATCAGTACGTCTTTCCGTCGTGGTCTCTCCTACTTAAACGGCTTTTCCGATTTTCTTCAAACTTCGTATCGAGATTTTTTTGGTCATATGAATGATTAAATATTTACCGAAAAACGTTTTTTTTTTGAAAATGGGCATGGCAAAAAAACTTTGTATGAACAAAATATAGACATTGATAGATATGTTATTCAGTCACTTTTCCAAAATCTCTAACGGTTTGGCCTTAAACTACGTTTTTCTGAAAAGTGGCTTGGCAGTGGGTGGATTTCAAAAATTTGAATACTTGTTCTGATTCGTCGGATAGAGATTCTGTATACCAAATTTCAAAACTCTAGCTCAAATATTAAGCCCCAAAAATCAGTGACACACAGACGGACGGACGGACGGACAGACAGACATGGCTAAGTCGACTCAGCTAGCGTTTCTGAGTCGATCCATATAATTTGAGGGTATATGTATCGAAACTATTTCACTATGTTACAAACTTATCCTGATTAAAAATGTCCCCAAATTAATAATATGAATCTTGTGCAGACGGTGTCTGAAGTTAAAAAAAAGACGTTTTTCTAAAGATATTCTATGGGAAAGGCTTTACAAATGTTTGTTTAAGATAGAGCCCCTAAAAGGGGCGTAAGTAAAAATGATCTATAGGCGAAATGTTAATAGTAATATTTTCGATATATTTTTTTCGGGTTTTTCTAAAATCTAGTTTTTCTTTCCAAATAGTGGGCGTAGGAAAAAAACTTTGTATGGACGAATTGTAGATATTGGCATTGTCTAAATTTGATATTCAGATACTTCTTCAAACTTCTTAACCGTTTGGTCACAAACAAGATTTTATTGAAAGAGTGTATATACCAAATTTTAGCACAAAATGTAAGGCTCAACAATCGGTGACACAGAGACGGTACGGTTGGACAGACAGAAATGGCTAGATTGACTCAGCTAGCTTGACAGCTGAGTAGATCTATATACTTTAAGGTACAACTGTCAAAGTTATTTCTCTATGTTACAAACTTGATATGATATCCAATATCATTCTCTTTGGTATGAGATCTCTTATTCCCAACAGAATTAAGAGTATCAGACCAAAGGCAAAATGGTGGTATGACTTGAGCTGCAAAGAAGCAATCAGGATGAGAGAACCCAACAGAGGAAAACCGAGCAAAGTTCAAACAAGCCAGAAATGACTGTAATGCCCATTTAAAGCGTGTCAAATTCCTCTATGACCGAACGTTGAGGCAAAAAATTCTACAATGTCCCAGAGGTAGTAAACATTTTTGGTCATTTGTTAAAAACATAAAAAATTCGGCAAATTGACATTCCAGCTGTCATCTCTTTAGACAAAGCCAATCTGCTTGCTGCGCATTTCGCAGCCAATTCTACATTGCCAGTTTGTGCTCAGTCTCCTCCTGTACTTAAGAACGTAGATCATTCTATGGGACAAATTCACTTTCGTACTCGTACAGTTGCAAGAGTTTTATTTGATCTTGACATACATAAATCAGCTGGTCCAGATGGTATATCCATCATTCTGCAGAGGTGTTCTTCTACGCTAGCAAAACCACTGCGTAAGCTTTTCTATCTATCCTACTCATCAGGACTCTTTCCGAGTAGATGGAAAACAGCATTTGTCCAGCTTGTACAAAAAAAAGGCGAATCTTCTTCTCTCTACAACTACCGACCAATTGCACTTACGTCCCTTCTTTCCAAGGTCATGGAAACGCTGATAAATCGTCAGCTTATGAGATATCTCGAAAAACGAAAACTTCTCAATGACCGGCAGTATGGTTTTCGCAGCAACAGGTCTACTGGTGATTTGATGACATATCTCACCGAAAAATGGAACCAATCAATCCACCATGGTGGCGAAAGCAAGATTGTTGCGCTTGATATTTCAAAGGCATTTGACAGGGTTTGGCATCAAGCCCTTTTGTCGAAAATGCGTGCATTTGGATTCGACGAAAAATTTCTTCTATGGATTAGACATTATCTTTCGAAACGTTCAATTCAAGTTGTTTTGGATGGTTTCAAGTCTGTAACTCACCAAATAAATGCTGGTGTCCCTCAAGGCTCAGTTTTTTCTCCGACTCTCTTTCTCATTTTTATAAATGATCTCCTGTCTGCAACTTCTAATCAAATTCATTCCTTCGCTGATGACAGTACCCTCAGCTTCTCATATTCGTTTACAGGTCCTCGTCCCTCACCTTCGAACGTGGACTCTAAACGCCAAAACATGTTAAGTTCATTGAATTCCGACCTTGACAGCATTATCAAATTGGGTAAATCTAATAGAGTGGAATTCAATGATTCCAAAACACAATGCTGTATTTTGTCATTAAAGCGTAACCAAAATCTATAGCCATTATCCATGAATGGCACTTACGTCGAAGAAACCGAAAAGCTTTCCATGCTAGGTATGTGTGTTAGTAACGACTTACGTTGGAACGACCACATATTCGAAGTCGCTAAAAACGACTCCTAAATCGATGTAAGAAATATTTCACCCCCTCTGATCTGGCCACAATATATAAAGCGTTCATACGCCCAAAACTTGAATTCAACGCCCACGTCTGGTCAGGTGCACCAAAATCAACATTGCACCTACTAGATAGGATTCAAACACGTGCGAAAAAACTTATAGGAGACATAAGAATAGCGAACTCCTTAGTTTCGCTTGAACACCGTCGAAACATCTCCTGCCTTACCTTGTTTTATCGCTATTTTAACAACCAATGTTCAAATGAAATAGCCAGCTGCATTCCTCCCATTTAACAATTCAGCCGCAATACCCGTTACGCAATGAATGCAAATCAGTTTACCCTCAAGCCTATCTTCGGACGTACGCTGAAATATAGAGATTCGTACATAAACCGAACAACACGAATGTGGAATGCTCTACCAAACTCTGTTTTTCCTTTCCATTTTAACTTACAGACATTCAAAACCAATGTGCATCGGTATCTCCTTTCCTTTTATCCCTAATTTCCTTAACGCCCGCACTGTGCTAAAACATATAAAGGGTATTCATAACCCCTTGAGTGCGCGCAAATCATATAAAAAAAACACAATGATTTTGCATCGAATGTTTTTTTTTCGAATAAATTAAATTTTGACCGAAAAACGTTTTTTTTTATATAGACGTAATAAAGATATTAAAATTGTCTGAACAACATTAGACACGTTTTTAAAATTCCCTTTCCATTTTCTAAGAAATGATCGTTGCAGTGGCCGGATTTCCAAACAAATTTTCAAGGCCCACGAATCGATGACACACAGATGGACAGATACAGAGATTTGGCTCAATCGACTTAGCTAACGATTCTGAGTCAAACCACATACCTCGAGGTATCTATACCTTAATTGTTTCCATATGTTACAAACTATGTAAAAAAAAAAATTATGGCGCAACAGGCTTTTTTATCACAACCATTCATGTGTGCGTGTGCACTTCTTTGCACGATGGCGGGACCTCCGGTTTTATGCCGAATCCGAACGCCTAAGTTGTGATAAGCTATTCATGACAATTGATACTAGTCGGATGATTTGTCAGATCCTCACGAGAGGAGGGACAGTGAAAAATCATTTAGGTATTGCTACGGCTGGGAATCGAACCCAGACCTTCTGCGCGGCAGTTCAACGCACCATCGCACCACTGAGCCCCCGTTGCAAACTATGTATCAAAACAAATATACCCCTTGGGATAGGGTATAAGAACACTAAAATAACGCATGTTTTTGACCAAATATTTTTTAAGGTTTTATATTTATTAAATGTTTAATAAAAAATGATCGATATGGACTTGTAAGAGCTCATTACTAAATGTTTGACTAACTACGTTTATTAAATTAAGCTCCATATCAAGCACAATACACTTCCACTTTACTGGGGATGTTTGTCAGAGTCATCTCAGATCTTTTTATTTCGTTAAGTATGATCCTTAAAAATAAAATCGAGGCGATTAGTTGTTTCGTAACATTTTTTTACTTTCTTTTACAAAAAGAAAAATATTGTTTTCTTGAAAGTTTTTGACCTCGCGATTTTAATTGATTCTAGCGGAACCAAAAGTGTTTTTTTTTGGAATTCCGTCCGTCGGTTCATCAGTACGTCTTTCCGTCGTGGTCTCTCCTACTTAAACGGCTTTTCCGATTTTCTTCAAACTTCGTATCGAGATTTTTTTGGTCATAGTTCTATGCCTTTTTAATTTTCTCTTACAAAGAGAAAGGCATTGCTTTCGTGAAAAAATGTTGCCTCGAGATTTTGATTCATTCTAATATTACGATGATAGCGGAACCCAAAAAAGTGTCCTTAATAGTATTTACCGACGGATTCTGTTTAATTTGGTATCAATGGCTGTTTTGGTGAAGTTTATAGGCCATTTATGCTTTAAGCCATGTCGTTAAAGGTACCTACCATATTAAAATGACTTCAATTGTCTCGAAAAAGCCTCTAGAGATTTTGATTAATCTTATATATACAATGAGCATTGAGCAAATTAGTTCCAAATAGTACGCCCATGCTGAATTATTTCAACAAAATCCATATTAAGGATTTTTGCATTTAGGACATATATAGAGAATTGTCAATTTATCGCAAACTATTTTGTCAAATTGAGTGAAATTTAATTTATATAATACTTTTACCGTTTACAACATTTCCGCATAATTAATTTTGGCTCAACTATTCCTAAACGGAATTTTCAGTTTTGACCAATAACCAAAAATCAATATTTTTCACATAGACACCGATTCCTTCAAATTCCGGAATTAAAGTTCGTATTTGTTTCGAAAACAATACATTTATGGTACATTTTGCAAGTTTTTTATTAAAAAAAAACATATGAGAAGGCTACAATCCACTGTGTGGATCGTTTTATACCCTATCCCATCCCATCCTTAAAACAAATATCCTCAAAATGTCGGCTTTTTGGCGATGAAATATAGAAAATGTCATCGTCAGAACATATTGTTCAGACAGTTTATCAAAATTATTTATGGTTCGACAAAACACATCGTTTTTCGCCTGGTTATGCTGTGAGGTAGTGTATAGAAACGCCTCCAAAATGTGGGCGTGGATTAAAATGTAATATGGAAGAAATGTTTATATTAACAGAACCAATGATTTTACGTCAACATTTTTTTTTAAATGTTTATGTTAATGGGTATAAGAAGGCTATTGTTAGTATAAGTGTAACGGATAGGCCATCTAGTGGTTTCATTTTAAATCATAGGTTATTTTGACACTGACAGCTGTTTCCCGCTCGAGATCTTTAGAGAACGAAATAAGTTGGCTGACGCTTGAACAACGATGGGAAATATTGCAAGCACCGCCGAATTTTAGCACCAACCGCGAATTCTGTACGCAAGTGTGTGCACAAAGTTCGTGAGACTGGTAAACTTGTGAACAACACTCATATATTTTGTTTTGATTCTTTTGCATTTTAATTTATCTTAGAACTAACTTACATGCTAGACAAAAATGAGGAAAAACTGGCCTACTTATCAACTTTACTTAACTAACTTACTGATCCTATGCAGGTGCCCTAAATTGCACGATAACTTAATACTAATGCCTTTCAGCCGATTATCTAGCTTGAATAATTAAAATATAATTATTTTTGTTTTTAACAAACCCAGCATTTTTTTTTTTAAAACTTGCTATCGTTTTTTTTTTTTTATTTTATTTTATTTAAAACTTAGATACTAATTACAACTACTTATGACCTAGTTAAAACTTCCTAACAACTAATTACTTTGACTGTTGTACCTAACTTAACCTAGACCTTAAAACCTTTAACTATGTTGGTCGGCAATTCAATTTGTAAGCCAACTATCTTTTTCTATCATAGCCACAACACACGTTCTCCTGTTGCAATTTACGGTCCCAATCGGACACACACAACTCCAAGGTCTGATTTTTTGCATTAGGAATATGAACGAATCATCCGCTTATCGGCTTTTCCGAGCACAACTTTCATGGTTCCCATCGCGTATGCGCACAGTCGAGAATGTAGCTGCTATAGCCGAGAGTGGAGACTTAATTCCCGAACATCAATTCGTCATCGATCTCAACAGCTCAACATTTGACGCACAAAAATAATTCATCACAACGATCAGCTTCGTTATTGGGGCTTAGATTAGCTTCAAAAGGTGGTGGGTTTAGTGAGAAGTGAGTGAAAACCTCACACTACTGTGGGCACGTGCTCGTCATGTCTATCAAGATTTCCAGCAGCCCAGGGGAAAAAAATGTTTTTCTTTTATCAACTTATCAGTCCTTACTGAGGCGATTAGTAGCTAGCTTCGTAATACTATTTTATGTGAGTGGTAGTTTTGTTTTCAGTATAAATATTTGTTTTTTTCTCTTTGATCCACAAAATAATAATAAATATCAAACTCTGAAAGGTATCTAAGGTGCATTTTCATTCTTTATATTTGAAATTTGAAGTAACATTTTTTAATAGTCAGCCTCTAGTTGCACAGATCGAAAGGCCGATACACAGAATCGCCAGACCTTGCTTTAAGTGCTTCTCCATCATTTTAATATAAGCCTTGATTACAATCTCAATCTCGATTTTATTTTCACGAAAGCAATACTTGCTCCATTAGCACCAAGTAAAAATACTTATCCATCCTATTGCTTTGCAGACATGTATGTACATATTTTGTGTTTATGCAGAAAGGGTATACTTTATTTGCCTGTAAGTTATATCAAAGAGTACTATTTGGTTATTGTTAGTTTAAAGTCCTGCGCATTCGAAGAGTTTTGAGAAAAACGAAATCAACCATAGAATACAAAATCGAATTATTCACACACATACACTCACACAACGTATATCACGTTAGTCTATAACAAATGTATACAAGTTAGATTTCCCAGTTCTGTTCCTGCACGATTTACTTCTTTCATACGCATTTATATGGTAGAGTATTTTCAGCCGACCCACCATATCCAGCAATACCTGGTAATGCATGGTAAATAACAATGCTTCTGACCCCACTTTCAATAGCATTAAGAAAGAGTAGCAGCATTTACACAGTACTCTATAATAAAGGCAACATCTTTTTTAAAGTTATTAATCGCTTCGCATCTGTGTGTACCAAACGAAATTCGGCTTTCCGATAGAAACATGAACATGAGGGAAGGCTCATCTTTTTCTCTTGTCATTCATTTTAATGTTTGCTCTCTATTAGTATCAAATCAACCACCATACCATCACTACCATCACCACCACCACCAACACCACCAACACCACCAACACCAGCACCACTAACACCATCATTTCTGGCTGTGAGTCGTGTCTCATATTTCCACCTTAAATCGAGTTGAGTCTCGATTTTGTTTTGTTTGTTTGTGTTTGTTGTGCTTCTCGTTCTCTTTGTATCTCGTTTTGAACAAAACGAAAAAGAAGAGACAAAAAAACAACACAATTTAGACATAAAAAAAACGACTCTCAGTCTAAAACGAACTTCAACACTTGCGATATTGACGGTTTCATTGACGTTAGTGCTTTATAACCATATAGAGTAATCGGTTGTACATTCTGTTAGCTACTGCGAGTTCGTTTACAAGTTTGGAAATTTCTAAATTGAGTAGAGCAAAAAATAAAGAAAAGTTATTTGTACATATATACAATATATATATCTATTACTTTCGACATTTACATGTGTGCGCACGAAAAGGAAAAAAAAACAGAAAAATCAACCATCCAAAAAAAAAAAACACACACACTTCCAAAACTTTACAAAAAGTCGCGAATCATATAAATTTCCAAACTTCTAGCACAGTATCTGTTTTAACCAAAATTTAATATTTTCCTAGTGTTATATATAACGGAAGTAGGACTTTTGCGTAAAATTGTCGAATATTTGTGAAATAATCATTAGCAATGTGTTAAATTGTGATTTGAGAGTTCTGACATTTGGAAAAGCTGTAGCCCCTGCTGGCCATGTATCACATCATCAACCTAAGCTTTATGAAAAATCGTGCACTCACTTATATCAAAGCAATACTAATCTCATGGTTTTTATTTAGTTTCTTAGGTAAGTAACAGTGTTCCTTTTGTTGGTATCATAAAAAAAAACATTGTACCTTTTTTATAGGTACAACAGAAGATTTCATTGAAATTCTATACCCTATCCCAATTTGCAAATTGAATAGTTTCTCAAATGTTACAAGTGCATTTCTACATAATATGCATTTACAATAATGTTAAGAAGAAGAATTAATTTGATAACATCTTTCGGCAGCCATCTGGCATAGATTTCCATAGCATCATCCCATTTAGAAATTCGTCTACAGTGCAGGCATTGTGTGTATCCCATTCAGAATTGTGCTAAATTGGTTTTCCATAACCATATTACCTTGAGAGTCCCCTTACTATATGCAGTTTTCATATCCACCTAGAGATTCATTCATTGGTCAGTGGGTTGGGATGTTATATAGGACTGCAACTTTCTTGTGGGCTTGGTAATTACCTATTGATAGCTATTAGTGTCGGTGATAGTGCTCTAAAGGCTCTTGTGGTAGGTACAATTAAAAATTCCATACGGAGAAGAGTAAACCAATTATCAGCCAAGCCTGCAAGGTATCAACCATAGTTTACTTGGTATAGTTATAGTTATAGTGTAGTTGGTATAGTATCAAGAGTGGAGATTTAAATTGTAATAACGGCGTTTACAATAGTTTTTATTGGTGCACAATTTCCATGCAACAATTTCGAAAAATTCATGTATTCATGTATATTGATATTTACTTCATAGATACTGGTGCGCGAACTATTATAATTAATTTGTTTGGTGCTTCTTTTGTATACATTTCTTATGTGCGATTCCGCTTATTTTCCAAAATTAAACGTTCGATTTTGTGTTCGTGCAATGAAGGTAAACATCTAAACAAACATGCTTGCACAGAGGTGGTTAAAAGAAAAAAAAGAAAGAAAATAATTTTAAATTCAGTCGGACAGCGTGAATCTAATAAAATGTTGTGATAAACAACGAAATACCAACTATCTATGTGGGTATTTATACATAGCATGCCGAGATTGTTTATATTTGAATGAAATTGTTTGGCAGCCAATTACCACACGCTTTTAGTTATTTCCTTAATTTAACTTCAAATGTTCACTAGGTATTTCAATAAATTCAGGAGCTCAGATGGTCTTTGTGCTTTCACAGATTCAGCTCTTCGAAGCAGTTTTTTGCTAACTCTTGGATGTGTTTAAATTATAGGTTTGCATAGAAGACTATTGCATTCAGGCAGTTTCTCTCAGGTGAGGCTAGCCACAACGAATAAAAAAAATAATTGACTATTCTCTTGAAATGATGCAGATAGCATAGACTGCGCCATATTTTATGTCTGTATGTAAATATTGAATACCTTTGAAATTTATCAAATGATTGACTTGAGCAGATATGTTATTGAATCGCAAAATTTGAAACAAGAACCCTTTATTCCGAAATATTGAAAATAGCTATTCAGTTGGGTTAACTTAATTTTCATGTCGACAAAAATATCGATGCTTACACGTATCGTCAACATTTTTTGACCACGGGACAGTGAGAGATCGTCGATTTGTCATTCACAAATGCCCAAGACGTTCTACTGAACTGGCTAATGCGGTAAGAGAGAGAGTTTGAACAGATATGTCTTATAGTAGCGGATTTCTTATGATGATTACCATTTGTTTCTGTATGGGTGAATAATGTCGACAGACTTTCCACGACGCTTGGAATACGGTCAAACAGTGGATAGAATAGTTGACACTGGACTTGATTACTGGAAGAAAACTTTTATGACCGACGAGACCCATTTCACACTCTCTGGGCCGTTAAAAAGCCAAATTGTTGCATTTGAGAAATCTAGAACCCACACAAGATCTATGAAATACCATTGCATGTTCGAAAAGGGCTTGTTTGTGCCAAAACCAAAAGCGGTGCCATTTGCCTTTAGAGAAGGAGAAACAGTCAATGGGAATCGATATTGAATATTGGCTCAATATGTCTCCCCACAAATGTATGAAAATTGTCTAGATAATAATCAGTGCACTTTGTGCAAAGAAAATTTGCTAGACGTGTGTCTACTGTGAAAAAGTGGCAGCATTGACAGTGCAATTGACATTTGAAAATCAAAGAGTACGCCAGCAATCCTCAGCCCAAGGCAAACAATCTTGGCGAAACCATGGGCATACCGCCACATATGTTCGAAAAAGTGATTACAAATGCATGAAAAGTATCACATTACGATTTGTTCAGTAGATATTGCTACTTGATTGACATTGTATGCAAAAGCAAGTCAATATGAATTGTAAAATACCAAGTTAAACAAAAATTGGTTAATATATGGAAATCGTTTTTCTTCGAAAAGTTCACATACCCTATATAAAGCGTGATCCATTAAGAGCTTTCTGAATTTATGTAAAAAAAAAAACAAAAAAAAAAAATGTATTGAGGAAAATCTTTAATGCATGTGTCTTTAAGTTCGGTTCATGTCTTTGTGGTTAAAGGTGATTTCCTTCAAATGTTGCCCACTACCAAAGAGTACAGATCTATAGAGTACGCATCTCATGCAACGAACATTTTATATGTGGGGTACTGATATTGATACCCTTGTGTTCACACTACTACCGCAGCATCAAACAACAGCATAGCCGACGCATACGATCGACGAAATTTCCCATTCACACCTACCGCCCGGGTGTTAAACTGTTACAATATGCCTCTCCAAATAAAGCTCGATTCTCAGCTAGCTGAATTCAATTGCGCACTCATTGCCTAAATCCTTCTTTGACATTGAATTCTCCGTCTTCATCCAACACAAATGGACGAGTTTCGGCGGAATATCAAAATTAGACATGGCTCAGTATAGTTGGTCTCTATAAATCCTGTCGTATGCGGCTTTGAAATCGATGAATAGCTGGTGGATATCAATTTGGACTTCTTGGATTTTTTCCAAGATCTGTCGAAGTGTGAAATTTGATCGGTTGTGGACTTTCCTGGCTTAAACCCACATTAATAAGGGTCGATCCGGTTTTTAGGCGTTCACATATTATGGCAGATAGGATCTTGTAGAAGTTTTGAGGTGAATCAGTAGTTGGCGCAATTCAGAGGGTCATCGTTTTAAGATTAGACAAACGATGCTGCCATCCATGAAAAACACGAGTTATGTCAGCTTTCAAAGCTTCCTAAGCTTCAATCGTTTCTTGTTTATCGACGTTGACAAGAGTTTTCACATATTCCCATAGAAAATAATACAATGGTGTCAAATCATAAAGCATTTTTTCAGACTTAAATTGGTGCAAAGTTAGTTTCCTACCTTGTTCTACTGCACAAACTGGGTTTAAAAATTTCAACTATTTCATACCGCAAACCTCACTTACCTAGCGTACAAAGCCGGTTTACTGCCAGCTGAACTCATCTCATTCTCTTACAATAAACGACAACACGCGGTTTTCCAAAGCGTTTCCATATATATGTATTAACCGCGAACGACGATGCTTGGTTTCGGTGATCAGACGACAACCGATATTTTCTTTGATCTCTTTTTCCTTTTCCTTTCACTTTTCGATTAATTAAATCGAATTCACAACTTCCCAAAAAAAAGTTTCACTTCAAAAAGAAATTTATACAAATATCGCAATTATAGAGTACGCATCTCATGCAACGAACATTTTATATGTGGGGTACTGATATTGATACCCTTGTGTTCACACTACTACCCCAGCATCAAACAACAGCATAGCCGACGCATACGATCGACGAAATTTCCCATTCACACCTACCGCCCGGGTGTTAAACTGTTACAATATGCCTCTCCAAATAAAGCTCGATTCTCAGCTAGCTGAATTCAATTGCGCACTCATTGCCTAAATCCTTCTTTGACATTGAATTCTCCGTCTTCATCCAACACAAATGGACGAGTTTCGGCGGAATATCAAAATTAGACATGGCTCAGTATAGTTGGTCTCTATAAATCCTGTCGTATGCGGCTTTGAAATCGATGAATAGCTGGTGGATATCAATTTGGACTTCTTGGATTTTTTCCAAGATCTGTCGAAGTGTGAAATTTGATCGGTTGTGGACTTTCCTGGCTTAAACCCACATTAATAAGGGTCGATCCGGTTTTTAGGCGTTCACATATTATGGCAGATAGGATCTTGTAGAAGTTTTGAGGTGAATCAGTAGTTGGCGCAATTCAGAGGGTCATCGTTTTAAGATTAGACAAACGATGCTGCCATCCATGAAAAACACGAGTTATGTCAGCTTTCAAAGCTTCCTAAGCTTCAATCGTTTCTTGTTTATCGACGTTGACAAGAGTTTTCACATATTCCCATAGAAAATAATACAATGGTGTCAAATCATAAAGCATTTTTTCAGACTTAAATTGGTGCAAAGTTAGTTTCCTACCTTGTTCTACTGCACAAACTGGGTTTAAAAATTTCAACTATTTCATACCGCAAACCTCACTTACCTAGCGTACAAAGCCGGTTTACTGCCAGCTGAACTCATCTCATTCTCTTACAATAAACGACAACACGCGGTTTTCCAAAGCGTTTCCATATATATGTATTAACCGCGAACGACGATGCTTGGTTTCGGTGATCAGACGACAACCGATATTTTCTTTGATCTCTTTTTCCTTTTCCTTTCACTTTTCGATTAATTAAATCGAATTCACAACTTCCCAAAAAAAAGTTTCACTTCAAAAAGAAATTTATACAAATATCGCAATTAGTCCCATCTGCAAGATCTCCAGTGTGAAGATATTCTCTCTTCATTGTAAGCATGCACCAAATTTCGTAAAGACTCTCAAATATCGATAAAACCGTAAAAAAATCAAAACGTATCAAATCTGAATACGTCATCCCACCTGAATCAGTCCACATGCCAAATTTATTTACACCCACAAAGAGGCATAGCCGATATCTAGCATCTCTTTGTAAAAATGTCGTCATAAGAAAAATACCGTCCTTCCTGATGGCAACACTCCAATTCCAAAACTACATCTTCATTATCACTAATCACATACAAATCGAACACTCAATCAAAACTACCTGTTTGGTTTCAAGCTTTAATTACAGGCTGCAGACATCAGACATACGCCTTCGCTAAAGTAAGCCAGTACTGTCATTTCAATGTTCAGAGGGAAATAACCATTTTAGCCACCTATATTTTACCAAATGGCGCATTCATACATCTAACAACTTTCGTTTTATTCCTTACATATTGCTTTCCTGAGCTCACTGATGAGTTTCGTAATTTGATCTTGCTCACGTACAATCCCACGTACCCAAATTTACTTATTGACCACACTTTCTTCGAGCAATCGCTGCACCAACGTACGTCTACCTTAGTTACAAGTCCTTTCGTTCAATACACACGATCAAACAGCCATCCGAAAATGATTTTAAGTTTCATTAAATCCAATTCACACCATCCCAAAAAAAGTTTCACTTAAAAAAAAACACTTACCAATTTTTTCACAAATAAAAAAAATAATGGTAAAAGTATTAACACTCAGCCACTGTTCAGAAAAAATAGTTTCAAAGTAAATTTGCTTTTTGTTAAAATCGATTTAGCTTTACTGAAATATTAAATATATTTTTTTTTGTTTAAAGTATTAAATAAAAACATTGCAATGAGATAGATGTGCCTGATGAATATTTGTTTCTGAATTTCTGGTTGAATTTAGTTAAATAAAGTCGTAAGTCACATCGCTCCGTTATTTGCAGTTAATTCATTTTGCTTGTATGTAAGATAAATAGTTCACTGAAGCCGCGCTCAGCTAATTATGGCGATGGAAATGCAATAATAAATGCAAATGCAAGTAGGGATGCGAATACCGACGATCTCAATCGAATAGAACCCACTTACCAGTTGGTGAAGCTCCTTGTCTGCATTGCACTCGCAGAGTAAAAGCTGAACGACCTTTCATCACCTTCTGCCGCCGTTGATTCGGTGCACTGACCAACGTAACCTGGTTGTAACCACCTAACTTCAAACACTTTTAGCGGTACACCTAATTTCCAGTTGTCCGTACCAATCAATATTCTGGGGCGAGCATGCTGATATGAGAGTATGGGTAGACCAACTATCGTTTGTGCAGATTCTTTATTGGTAGGTCTAGGGTACGAACTGTCCAAACATCATTCAGTTGAAATCGACGACTACCGTCAAATCTACCTGATATTGCTATAAAGACAACTTTCGATACATGTAGTATTTTAGGTGCACTGCAAAGTTCTTCAGTCTATCGGAGAGCCCAAGCACATCAGCTACTACATCATCTAAGAGAGTAAGGGATGGTCCTCCAACTCAGAACGCATACGTGTTTACGGACGTGCGACAAGCATGTAGTATCACTAGTAGAACCCGAAACAATATTGTTTGTTTGGTACGTTAGTATTCCAGTGGTTGTAGTACTTTTACTGTGGATGCATAATTGTGCATGAATGGTTGATGTTTGGCTTGGCATCCACCAGACACCCCTTAAAGCTGCTGACTAACTTGTTATTGGTATTGTCTTCATAATTGTTTCCTTTCGACCTTTGGAGGTCTTATGTCTCTTGCTTTCTCAATCAATTTATGTATGATTTGTTCAGGACGACTTAACAGCATGCGCAATATCTTAATGACAGCTGAAACCATGGCTGGTAGCATGAGTCTATGTTTGACAGCGTCCATTGCAATCCCGCGCAGACAAACTAGATTTTCTCCAACCCAGCATACTCCGTACTTTGCTGATAAGAACTATAAAATACAGGCCACTATTCGGGTTTCCATTAAACTTAGGTAAGTCTTTCGGAATGGCATTTCGCGCTGCGCGGAAGGTCCACAGACGTAGCAACACCCAAAATGATTTTTCACTGGCGCTCCTCTCGTGATGATCTGACAACTCATCCTAGTAGTATTAAATGTAGGGAATAGCTTATCTCAACTTCGCCGTTCGGATTTTGCATAAAACTGGAGGTCCCGCCATCGTGCAGTACATACGCACACAATAATAACTCTCGGTGTTGATTCAACCCACCTCATAGCAATTATACCTGCCTGATGTCGTCTTTGATTGGTTTATATGTTATGGTTCTGTTCGAGCCTTGTATCCGTGACGTTTTACACTTTGGTTAATCTTGCGAACATCTGTTGGCATTTCTTGTCAAACCAAGGGTTTCGTCCTGGTGGGCGCAATATCGGAAAAAAAAATAGAAAATAGTAGCTTTCTAGCAACCATTCATGTGTGCGTGTATACTTCTCGCACGATCTAGGGACCGCCTGTTTTATGCCAAATCCGAGCGGCTAAATTAAAATGAGCTATTCTTGACAATTTATACTACTCTAATGATTTGTCAGATCACGAGAGGGGCCAATGAAATAGTTTAGTTGTTGCTGCGGCTGGGAATAGTACCCAGACCTTCTGCGCTGCAGATCATTGCACTTACCATCGCACCATTGAGCCCGCGATATCGGAACATGTTGGAAATTTGTCTTGTATTTGATCAATTATGCTTACAGTACATGGCGTTACCATAAGACGATACCACATCACAAAGCGCTCTTTGCTAGAAAGCGAATATTATAGTGGGCTGCGGAATAATAAATATGACAAAGTGGTTATATGCTCTTGCCCACACGATACTCTCTCGATTTCTTCTTATGGGGGTACTTAAACGAAAACGTATCATCAACAAGCCAACCACAACATCTATCCTTACACACAACCTTAAAAAATTAATTGCTGAAATTAACCCAGAAGTCTGCAAATTTGCTATTCAAAATTTACTTAAAAGATCTCGTCGTATTCGTATTTCATACATAATATTCAGGCGATATAAAGATTGAAAAAAATAAAAATTATTAAATTGTATTTCACCTAAAAGTTACTGCAAAAAAAACATAAAACGCATCCTGTATTAGGTTTAGGGCTTGCAGATCAATTAATTATTCCAATTTTGTTTTGATAGAAGGAAGTTGGATTAATTGTACGAAAATTCTTTGGACAACTGGCTATGGGAATGAAAACACATTCTACTTTCGTTCAAACTTTGGGGCCTTATTAATATGTATTATTTTCCAAATTTGGAGTATATATATCCAGATTTCATCCTCCAGGAGCTTAGGAAATAGACTAGCAGTCTGACAGACTTTCATCATCTTAGTGTTAGGTTTTCTTTCATGTCAGCAATTATATACCCTTCACGAGTAAGAAAAAAAAGGCCTGCGTTGTATAGCAGCACACAGATGCCCCAATTAATTAATTATATTATAAAGAACAATCTACCGGATATAGATTGCTCTCCATCAAAAAATTGGAAAATGTTTAAGAGTTGGAAAAGTATTTTATGATAGAGAATACACACACCTACATATATGGAAAACTGCATATGGAATATTTCAAAGTCATGTAAGACTCAGTTCAAACTACAGAGATAATCTTAATAATTATTTCAACTAATGGTGCCCTATCTACATTAGGTTATCAATATTCTTATTTTCATATTTTATTAAGTCAACAAAATAACAAACATATAGCATTTGTGAGTACTGTTATTCAATCAGATCTCTGGTGAAAGTATGTTGTCTAAGCCGTGTGGGCATTTTTAAGAGAACAACGTTCGCTGGTCGCCGTGTTTCTCTGATAAGAGATCAATCGGTCCAATTAAAAAAAAACACCAAAACAAAATATGAAAAACATCTATCTAATCAGTATTGTTTTTTTTTATTTCAGAGTAACTCGTCGTCACTGTAAATAGCTATAAAATAAAATATATGTCACCAAAATTAATCCGTATCGGTAATATTTTGATTATAAAACGCAAGGTGCTCACTCGCAAAAATTCTCATCACCGAAAGTGTCAAAAAAGTGAACTGTTCCACCGGGGAAAACTAACTGAAAAGTGACTTTAATTTAAAAAAGTGAATTTCATACGAGATAAAGTTTTAAAAATGCCACTTTTTGGCAAAAAAGACTCGGGTAAAAAAGCGAAAAAAGAAACAAAGGATCTTAATAAACTAATCTCAATCGAAGATAAATATATTCTACAAGGATTACTTGGAACGTGAGTATCAGACATTTTTTATGCTGTCTTAAAACATTTCATATTTTGCAATATTTTTAAATTGTTAATTATTATTCTAAAATTCATGTGTTCGCTGCTTCATAAGAAGCCTCAGTTAGAGCTGAATGAAAAACGCTCGCGAAAAAATACACCATAGTGTCTTGAGCAGTAAACAAATCCTTTACAGCCTACATTTGGAATAGTTAGGATAATTGCATTTAGGTCAAATATCCGCCGTAATGTTTGATTTCTTGTTGCCATTTTAAAAGTAATTTTATTATGCCTATCTCATGGAAGTACTCGTTTCTATTGGCAGAAAAATGGAACAGTTGCTTACCACAAGCCTCTTGAGATTAATTTTTCACCAGCAAACTCGTTTGCATTGAACAGAAACTGGGGGTAATCACTTGCTGCCAGCTGAAAGTGTATGGAAATTTCGACCAAGCTACTGGCGACTCAATGTCGATGTGTATAGCCTGTCATTCTACTGTACTGATTAAAAACAATCTCTTCGAATTGGCGATTCCTACCTTCAGTCAGTCCAGTCGAATTGATGGTAGTATAGGCCAGAATTAAGAGCTTTACCGTAGAGGAGCAGCTCAAAGCAGATGCTTCCGCTTTCGCTTGAGGTTCAATTCTGATGCGATTCTACTTACTTAAGTTGCGTTACATGTCGCTTTACAGCTCGTATAATACTTGATTGAATCTTCGTCTGAATAGCCCGTCAACGCAAACGGGACCGAAGATTTTTCGAAGAATTTTCCTCTCGAATTGACCAAGGATTTCTTCATCCGCTTTTGATTCGGTCCAGGTTTCAGCGCCGTAAAGCAGGACTGTTATGATCAGCGTCATATATATGCTATCCTTTTAGTTCCGAGTGAGGGCTTTACTCCTAAATTTTCCTTCTAAGCCCGAAGAAACAGCGGTTGGGAAGATAATTCTTCATTTAATTCCCGACGAGATGTTGTTGTCAGAGTTAATAGCGGAGCCGAGGTAGACAAAGTCCCATACTACCTCATAGTTATATCTGCCAATGGTGACGTTCTGTAAAAATCGTCGATGTTGACAGCATATACTTAATCGTACCGTGATTTACTGTTAAGCCCATTTTTGCCGCTTCCTTCACGTTGAATCCGATCAATGATGTCAATATCGTTGGTGTATGCTAGTAGTTGCACCGACTTTTAAAAGGTTGTGCCTCTGGTGTCGGCTCTGGAGTCTTGCACAATCTTCTCCAGAATCAAATTAAAGAAGTGACACGATTTAGGGTTGCCTTGCCTAAAATATCCAAAATACTGGATGCGTGCCTCTTGTCTATCGCAATGTGATCTATTTTGTTGACCCTTCGTAGATCTGGAGACCGACATGTCCCCTTATGGCTATCGAGGTGAGGAAACCGTGCGCTGGCTATAGTAGCATAGCAATCTGTATCGAAGTCAATTAGCCTAAGTCAGTTTGCAGACGTCTTGTTGTGTAGGCTATGTTTTCCGACAGTACTGCTAAAAATGTCTTCTTTTCTTACCGCTCATAGGTTTTGTCAAGGAGCTCGTAAAAGAAATCCCTTGCTATATCATCTTTTTCCTCCTTCAGGCGTGAGCGCATATTAGACTTATGTTGGCGAATTTGGCCTTGATGCGGATTGTTATGTCTTGGAAACATAAGCTTCTTACCTATGTCTAGCACTTACAACAAATCCGCATCCCAATATTCGCCGTTTCTGCTCACAGTCCGTGGTAGGTGTTACAGCTTTTCACCCTCTTTTTTTGCCGACCCATCCCATCGTAGCAAATACGGGCTTCCGCTAGTTGCTCGCTTGCAACTCTCCTGTTCAATGTTCTCACATTCCAGGTGGTCATCAGTTATAAAATAAGTCCTTTCCGAGGCTATTGATTGCTTCGTAACACTGTTTTTTTTTGTGTTATCGTCTTTGTGTTTAATAACTATGGCAGTGCGCAGTTAGCCACTATATACTGCTTAACTTAGCTTGCATCGTTATTACGTTTTAATGTGCACATAATGGAACACAATGCATGGTCGATGAAAGCAATGTTCGTTGGTTACGATCAAATAACTTTTCAGCATACGTTCACACTTAGAAGTATCAAATAAATCGTTTGAAGTATGGAAATCAAACATTGTGAATGAATTGATAAAATGGCTTCAAATTTGACGTAGGAAACTTAATAAATAACTGTTTACAAAACAGTAGTTCTTGGACCGTTTTTGAAGGCTTAGTATTGAGTGTTAAATTGATTCTAGAATTTGCAAACAGCATTCAAAAATTAAAAAAAAAAAAACTCCGGTTAAATTCTTTCTTTCGTTGAATCGTCATTATATCATTTGTATACCCAACGCCATACCATATGCAGGAGACCAATTTTGTTTATTTTTGTTGTCGAGCCATACAAGATTTTTATAAACTGTGGGAACAATATGTTGTGACAATAAAATTTTCTATATTTTATCGCCAAAAAGCTCACATTTTGGAGACATTATTTAAAAAATGGGATGGGATAGGGTATTAAACCATTGTAGCCTTCTCATGTTCTTAAACTACTTTTACTAACATGCAATTCAACTAATTATTATTGTAAGGTATATGTAAAATATTTAATCTAGGCAGGTTATAGGATCCTCGTTTTAAAAGTCCCAACATAGAGTTGGATTTATTGACGATGACGTCAATGTGTTTATCGATCCCTGCCCTGACAGAGTATAATTACAATTTAAGATGTTATATGCTGATATTTTTTGGGGTTCAGACTCAAACCGTTCTCAAAACACCATATGGTTGAGCTATTTCAATCGGTTTGTAGTGAAAACGAATCGTTAAGATCCTCCACGCTTTTAAAAATGTCATGTCATAAGCATATATCAAAACTTTGCTCACTCGTTTACAAGATCCTGCATTGTTAATAGCAAGTACAAATGAGATTGGGCCTAAATGGTTTCCTTGTGGTACTCCAGATTGGGCAATAAAAGGGTTGGAATTAGAGCCTCTAAATATTATCTGGTAAGTTCTCAATAAGAGATATATGATGATTGATCTCAATTTATTAAACCTGGAGGGAAATCTTAAGTATAAAAATGGTAATGGTGTGTGATAAGTGGTCAAAAGTAAGTGTGTCTACAATTGACTTCTTTTTTATTTGTCAAACTATCGGAACAATGATGCATAGAAGTAAAGAAATTTGTAAAAGTGGATCTTGATGGTAGGTGGGTAAAATGGTTATTTTCCTCTGAATGTTGAAATGACAGACAATCAATGGTACTAGGGTGGTTTTGGCAAGGCATGTGCTGGACGTATGGAATGATTAGTTGAAGCTTGAAATCGGACAGGTAGAGTTGATGACGGTGTTTTACATTGACGACGTTATTCAAATGATTTGCTGTCCGCAAAGCCTCTGACCTTTGTAGTTGTAAATATAAGTGACTTTGAAAACAGATTTGGATAGATTTGAAGAGAGTGGCTGCAAAATGAAAATTGTATTTTGACAACTACTAACAGATTCATTTTATGAAATGACTGGAATAAGCATTTAAAAAAAATGTAAACATTACAAATGTGTTACAGAAAACCGTAAAAAAGCCATATTTTTAGACTCTTTCATTGTATATACTTGTATAAAGTTAAGTCACTTAAGTCACAAGTCAATGTTTGGCAAATAAACATTTATTTTGATTTGATTTTCACCGAAAATAATGTTGTATACATTTCTTCTATAATTTCGTCTATCTATAACATCTAAAACAAGTTTGGCATAAATTCACTTCAGCACAAACTCACGTTTTTACTTTTTTTGGCTTAAACGATTCGTCTCCGCGTGCTGATCATTTATCCGTTTCTAAGAATCGTCGCCCACATTTAGTTCACATGACTAAAATAAAATTGCACTTTTTTTGTTATAATTCCATTAAAATTTATTATTATGGAGGCCAATTTAGTACATCATCGAAGTCCTCTCAAAGCAAATCGTATAAATTTACGTAACAATAGGGTTGGACTCGGAACCTCTAAATTTGACTTGACAAGTTCTTAATGAAATACATGATTTACCGCAATTTATGAATCCTGGAGCGAATTCATTATTATATATATTAACACCTCCATAAAAGCATGGTGTATTCATCTCCTTCGTGAGTTCCCAAGCGTGCATCAACTGTCATTTCAACATTCAGACGGAAATGACCATTTTAGCCACCTACATGCTACCAAATGTCGCATCCATACACCTAGCAACTTTTGTTTGATTTACCTCACACACAATCCCAAATACCCAAATTTACTTATTGACAGCCACCAACAACACACTTTCTTCGCGCATGACGGTGCATCATCGTTACATTAAATTATTCTTATTTTCTCATCTCTTTAAAAAATGTTCAATAATATCAATGCACATAATACGGCGGGAGGTGATGTAGCATTACAAATATTAACACCCATGGCACCTATGGTTGCAAGTTACACCATCAGCGCTAGGGAACTTAAAAGCAGACTGTCAAAATGTTCTTGAACATTCCACTGTCTGCTGACGAGTGACAATGTGTAAAGAAGTGCATAAATATCATATAAACATTAACAACGGTCTTATAGTTATAACTTAAAGTATATGGACCGACGCATTTAAGCATTTAGGTAGCTAACGAAGAAGTGTACACATAAATACCCTATCAACAATTAAAAAAATAAATTTTAAGTAAAACTTATTATGGCTTAAGTATATACGGGAACTGCCCAAAAACAACTTCAAAAACTATAAACAATATATATTACCACGCAGCCAGAAGAAGTATTAACGCCTATCCACAACCCTGATCAAAAACATCTTGGCTTTTTTTGCGCTTTTTTGCTTCTTTCTGAAAACCCGGTGTCCTTCTCATCTTCTATGCCTTGTAGGCCTTATTCTTGACTGCGAGCATATTTCGGCATTCCTCATCAAACCAGAGGTTTCTTGTTGGTGGGCGCGAGAATTTGATCTAATGGCTTGTCGGCATCGTTGCCATTGTTTTTCGACATTCGATGCTAGTGGTATGGTGTCAATCGAGAGGTAAAGGGATATGCGTTGCGCGAAGGGTTTGGCGGTCTCTTGCTATTGCAGTTTTTCGACATTAAATTTTTTGTACAGTATTTCTGGATGGTTGAGGCGTGTTGGATATCCGCATTTTTACTTTGGCTTCAACAAGATAGTAGTCCAATGCAATGTTAGCTCCTCGGAATGTTCAGAGATCCAAAATACTGGATGCGTGCCTCTTGTCTATCGCAATGTGATCCATTTTGTTGACCGTTCGTTGATCTGGACAGCTGCCGTTTTGACATGTCGAAATATATTATTAAATGTACTCAAAAACAAAATGGCAGATGATTCCCATGCTTCAGACGTTATGGGAAATTAAAGATTTAAATAAAAATTAGAAAAAATGCATTAAAAGTATTTTAGGAATTTGAAATTCGTATGTATTATTCCTATTCGTATTAGAAGTATATATATTTTAAGGCAGAACGATCTAACGGTTGCTTTGACCTGGTACACAATAAAATACCTTAACACGCGTGAGTAAAAATATATAGAAATTTTTTTAAATATGTGAAATCTGCTGACTATTATATGGAGTAATATGACTAGAATCAATAATATTAATTATGGGAATAATGATACCTATTGTCATAAAAGGGACTATGCGGTAAATCGGCCCTCGTTCTACAACACCAAACAATCATTCAGTTTTGGACGCGCTTTATTCTTGGGAACATTAATTTTAAGTATGGATTTGATAGGGTATTAATAACAATAACAATAACAATAACAATAACAATAACAATAACAATAACAATAACAATAACAATAACAATAACAATAACAATAACAATAACAATAACAATAACAATAACAATAACAATAACAATAACAATAACAATAACAATAACAATAACAATAACAATAACAATAACAATAACAATAACAATAACAATAACAATAACAATAACAATAACAATAACAATAACAATAACAATAACAATAACAATAACAATAACAATAACAATAACAATAACAATAACAATAACAATAACAATAACAATAACAATAACAATAACAATAACAATAACAATAACAATAACAATAACAATAACAATAACAATAACAATAACAATAACAATAACAATAACAATAACAATAACAATAACAATAACAATAACAATAACAATAACAATAACAATAACAATAACAATAACAATAACAATAACAATAACAATAACAATAACAATAACAATAACAATAACAATAACAATAACAATAACAATAACAATAACAATAACAATAACAATAACAATAACAATAACAATAACAATAACAATAACAATAACAATAACAATAACAATAACAATAACAATAACAATAACAATAACAATAACAATAACAATAACAATAACAATAACAATAACAATAAAACCCGGTGTCCTTCTCATCTTCTATGCCTTGTAGGCCTTATTCTTGACTGCGAGCATATTTCGGCATTCCTCATCAAACCAGAGGTTTCTTGTTGGTGGGCGCGAGAATTTGATCTAATGGCTTGTCGGCATCGTTGCCATTGTTTTTCGACATTCGATGCTAGTGGTATGGTGTCAATCGAGAGGTAAAGGGATATGCGTTGCGCGAAGGGTTTGGCGGTCTCTTGCTATTGCAGTTTTTCGACATTAAATTTTTTGTACAGTATTTCTGGATGGTTGAGGCGTGTTGGATATCCGCATTTTTACTTTGGCTTCAACAAGATAGTAGTCCAATGCAATGTTAGCTCCTCGGAATGTTCAGAGATCCAAAATACTGGATGCGTGCCTCTTGTCTATCGCAATGTGATCCATTTTGTTGACCGTTCGTTGATCTGGACAGCTGCCGTTTTGACATGTCGAAATATATTATTAAATGTACTCAAAAACAAAATGGCAGATGATTCCCATGCTTCAGACGTTATGGGAAATTAAAGATTTAAATAAAAATTAGAAAAAATGCATTAAAAGTATTTTAGGAATTTGAAATTCGTATGTATTATTCCTATTCGTATTAGAAGTATATATATTTTAAGGCAGAACGATCTAACGGTTGCTTTGACCTGGTACACAATAAAATACCTTAACACGCGTGAGTAAAAATATATAGAAATTTTTTTAAATATGTGAAATCTGCTGACTATTATATGGAGTAATATGACTAGAATCAATAATATTAATTATGGGAATAATGATACCTATTGTCATAAAAGGGACTATGCGGTAAATCGGCCCTCGTTCTACAACACCAAACAATCATTCAGTTTTGGACGCGCTTTATTCTTGGGAACATTAATTTTAAGTATGGATTTGATAGGGTATTAAACGATCCGAACAGTGGATTAACAAAGAGAAATTAGTTCAACGGATTTGCCTGAAAGTATATGTATCGACTCACACCATCATGTCTTTTCGTTTTATTGACCTGGGTTTTCGGCCTCTTGGAGTCGTGTTTGGTTTTCCTGCCTCAGGTCTTCCATTATATTTGCAAAGATAATATATGCAGTTTCACATGCTTCATTTGTCGGTAGATTATGCGTAATGAGACTTTGTGGGGGCCTGTCCTGCCTATTTCACTTTCTAGTGATATTCTTGCATCTTAATACTTTTGGCATTCCAGCAGCAAGTGCTCGACATTTTGGAGTTTTCGATTGCAATGACCATAAAAAGGGTCATCAGCAGGTCTAAACCTATTAAGGTATTCCCTTCAGCTACCGTGTCCCGTTAGTAGTTGGAATTAATAGAAATATACTTTGCCGTACTTTCTCTTTTCCCACTCTTCGATGTTCGGCAGTAGTTTGCACGTCCATCTTCCGTTTAATAGTGCCTTACACTGTCTTTGCCATTTCATTTTGGAGGCTTCTCTAATGTAGAATCGTTCTGTGTTTTCGATATTGTTTATTGACGCCGAAATTTGTACCTCCAGCTTGATAGGTATTCTTACATCACACTTATTGCATCGCCAGATACAGGTCTGTATACGCAGCATACTCTTCTGTGTACAGAATTACTTAGGTCCATATGAGGACTGCGTATAAAAGGATTGAATTGATTACAGTTGCAAGCAGATTTCTTATTTGCTGCCGTGGTCCTCCGAATTTCGGCATGAGCATTGATGTTTTGGCTACTGCCCGGCTGGCTTTTTTACTCGTGGGCCTTAGGTGTTCTCTGAAGTTAAGTCTGGTATTCTATGTAGGGCTTCGACTCGATTGTGTACTCTCCCACTTTTAGCCTTAAGCATTCAAGTACCTTACAGCTGCTAATGAGAACGGCCTCCGTTTTATGGTCCCCCAGTTCCAACCCTGACGTCTTTGATTTTATTGCAATTTTGCTTCCATTCCTGAATGGTATTGGCCACTACTATCCACTACTACTGTTTTTCGGTAAAAATTTAAGAAAATTCGAAAGATATGTTTGATGAAAATAGTTCTCTTAAGCCCGTATACACATTTGGACTATAAAACATTTTAACTCCCGCTTAGTTTTTGTTATCGTTTTTCTAAAAAAAATCATTGGAGAAGGCTACAGTCCACTGTGTGGATCGTTTTATACCCTATCCCGTCACATCCTTAAAATTGATATCCCTTAAATGTGGGGTTTATGTCAATGAAATTTTTTAAATTTGAAATTGTCGCAACATATTGTTCAGACAGTTTATCAAAATCTTGTATGGTTCGAACAAAAATAATGTTTTTCTCCTGCATATGGTAAGGCGTAGGATATACAAATGGATTTTTCTTATGAAAACGCCTCCAAAAAGTGACCGTTGGCAAAAAACTTTGTATAGACGAAATAGAGACATTAAGATTGTCTAGATATGTTGTTCAGACACTTCTTTAAAATTGTGAGTGGTTTGGCCTAAAACTACGTTTTTCTAAAAAAGGGGGCGTGGCAGTGGGCAGATTTCAAAATGTTTTACACTTGTTCTGCTGGAAGCAACAACAAACGCGTATACCAAATTTAATTATTCCAGCTCAAAATGTAAGGCCCCAAAAACTGGTGACGTACGGATGAAGGGACGGACGGACGGACTGACAGACATGGCTTTATCGACTCAGCTAACGATTCTGAGTCGATCCATATACTTAAAGGTATACCTAGCTAAATTATTTCACTATGTAACAAACTATGTATCAAAACTAATATACCCCTATGGGATAGGGTAAAAACAATCCACTGTGTGGATCGTTTTATACCCTATGCCATCCCATCCTTTAAATTAATATCCCTTAAATGTGGGTCTTATGACAAGGAAATATTAAATTGAAATTGATGCAACATATTGTTCGGGCAGTTTATTAAAATCTTGTATGGTTCGACAAAAAAATGGTAAGAAATGGTTTTTATACAAAAAAGCCTCCAAAAAAGTTGGCGTCTCTAAAAATGATATATGGAACAAATGTTTACATTACCAAAAGCAGTTATTTGGAATCAATTTTTCTCGAAATTTTTAAAATTTTACCGAAATACATTTTTAACTGAAAACGCCCCAAAAAGTGGGCGTGGCAAAAAACATTTTGTACAGACGAAATATAGACATTACGATTGTCTATATAGCTTGTTCGGACACTTTTTTAAAAATTTTAAGGTTATGACCTAAAATTCGGTTTTTCTAAGAGACGCCCTCTCTGATTTTAAAAATGTTTACTTACACTTGTTCGAACAGCACGATAGGTATAAAAAATTGTATAATTGTATAATTGTATGTATGTTACATAGCATATACAGTAGTTTATAAGCCCGTACTAAAAATACTTGATATACTTCAATGCAGGTATGTAGACCGACTCACTAGCTGTCTATATAGTCATATCTGTCTCACCGTCCGTCCGTCTGTCTGTTCGTCACCGATTTTTGGGTCTTATATTTAGAGCTATGATGATAGATATTTTGAAAAAGTATCTGAACAACATATGTAGACAATCTTATTGTTTATATTTTGTTCATAGAAAGATAAACACGTTTTTCAGCAAAACTTGAAACATTTCGAAAAAAGATGCTGATGCAAATTTATTGGTAATATAAACATTTCTTCAATATGTATTTTAAACCCACGCCCACTTTTTGGTGTGGTTTTCATACAAAAAACTTTTGTATACAGCATAAACAGGCGAAAAATGTTGTTTTTTGTCGAACCATAAAATATTTTGATAAAGTTTTTAATACAGTTATGTTCTGTACATGGATGGGATGGGGTAGGGTAATAAACGATCCGCACAGCGGATTGTAGCCTTCTCATATTTTTTTTAGTAAGGATGGGGTGGGATAGGGTATTAAACGATCTACACAGCCTATTTATACCATATCCCTTAGGGGTATATTAGTTTTGTAACAATGTTTTTAACATAGAGAAATAATTTCAATAGATATACTTCAAATGATACTGATCGACTAAGTATCGCCAGCGGAGTAGATCTAGCCATGTCTGTTTTTCCGTCCGTCCGTCTGTTTATATATAAAGATGAAATTTGGTATATTGACTCTCTGTCCGACGATGCAGAACATGTGCAAACATTTTTGGAATCCGCCCTCTGCCACGTTTTAGAAAAACATTTTTTTTTTGGAAATATTATTCCGGTTGGAACTTACTTTCGTTTTGGAAATTCTTCTGATTGTATACCACGATATGGCTAATAGTTTGTAGAATAGAGAAAAGGTTAAAATAGACATATTGTAAACAAATAGACATATTGTAAAAATTCGAATCATATGAGTTAATATAGAAAGTTTAGTTTATCAAGTACTGTCTGTCTGTGTCTCAACGATTTTCTTGGTTTTTTGGTACATCAATCTTTTAAACGAGTCAGAGGACGTGTAAATGAATCGCCAAAAAAACTTGTTTGAACTTTTTTTTCGAAATTTCTTAGGGCTTGGTCCAAAAGGACGGTAACATAAAAAAAAAATGTATGTGAAAACTTTTTTTTTGGCAATTTTTTAAACTTATGCCTATTTGAATTATTTCCCAATGATTTTAATTAATTCCATCTTTGAAGTCATTCTGCCACAGAGTTTAACGTTGAAGGCAATGTTGCAATAAGGAATATTTTGGGTTATTTTGTTTGTTCACTTGCAACGCTTAAACAATTTGCTATTTTGATTGAACTATTTAATTTTACATTTAATTGAATTAATTTTTAACATAAATACTTATTGCTGTTTTGGCTTTCTTTTTCTATTAATGATGGCAGTGGTGCCTTTTCAGAAGTACGATTAGCCGAAAGCAAAGAAAATCCTGGACAACATTTTGCCGTCAAGATTATCGATAAAAAAGCGCTCAAAGGCAAAGAAGATTCTCTCGAAAATGAAATCAAAGTGCTTCGAAGGTGAGTGCCACATTTTTTTTCAAGACCAGTTTTTTATTTCTAAATGACATTTTACAATTAAAATTAAATTCTATACATATATTTAAACGTATGTGATTTCTTATAAAACAAACCAAATATATGTTATTTAACAAAATTAAAAAAAAAACTATATGTAAACTAGCACACACATTTAAAATAAGTATAGTCATTACTATTGTATGATTGCTACTTCCAGTTTTTAATTGCTATTTTATGCTTATTTATTAATTAGTTATATTACTTTCGATCTATTTCTATTATATTCAGTTTTAGTTAACGGTATTCAAACTAAATTCATAATTAAAAAAAGGCCCTGAGTTCACACGACGTAGAAGTGAAACTGTATTCTGCTTAATTTCTCGCTCTCACATTTTCTCTTTTTACCACCTACTCATTCGAAATGAGTTGAACTGACATACTGACAACTGCAAGACAATTGCAGATTCGCTAGCCCCTGGGCTTATGTGAAAGTTATATGCAACTAATTTGATGTTGACTGTTTGAATTACAAAACGCGTATAAGAGCCGTATGACATACAATTTTGCTCAGACATAAATTGGTTAAAAATATATTTTGATTAGTTTTCAACCTTGCTCTACCGAACAAACACGGTTGAAAAACTTCAACTATTTATTACCCCGAACCTCATTTTCCTTGCCTAGAAAACTGGTTGTATGCCAGCTGAACTCATCGCATTACAATAACCCAACAACACGCGGTGTTCCTAAGCGCTTCATATCTAATATCTATCCGCGACCGATGTTGCTTGGTTTCGGTGATCAAAAGTCAACCGATATATTGTTTGATCTAATTTTCGTTACACAATGGATATGGTTTTCCAAGTGTTTTACTTGTAGACTTGTAACTACAAGTACAAACAAAGTATAGAATTATTATATGTATTGTGTTCCATAACCAATTTTCCTCACTTGTCAGATTGGCAGATTGAAACTATAAGCGTAGCGATCAAAGTACTACAAAACTAGAAGACTATTAATACAAGTTAAAAACTATTTGCGAAGAACTACAAGTCTGCAACATTTATCATTATTCTTCTTTCTTTTCTTCTTTCTTAGTTACAATTACTTGAGCCATAGTAAAAAGACTTGTGCATATACGCTATACGTATACAAATGGTATTTATAAGACTACGCCTCCAAAAAGTGGGCCTGAGTTAAAATGATCTAAGGGTTAAATGTTTTTATTGGCATTATTGAAGAATTTGCATCGATTATTGTACGTAATTCTTTAATATATGACCAGAAAACATTTCTTAATTAAATTGCCCACAAAAAGTGGGCGTGGAAAAAAAATTTGGGAATACGAAATATCAATGTGAAACTTCGATTATCCGTCAGGCAGCGGACCAAAACCTTGACGGATAATTAAATAGAGGATTAATGGAATGTATGGACATTTTTCGTTTTTTTCTGTATTGCGAGGCTGAAATAAGTACAAAGTATTAAGTCAAAAAGAATCAAAATATTAAAAATTGCTGGCCAAGTGTGACGTTTAACTGGAGTGACGATTAGTTGGGAGACGGATAATCGAAGTTCCACTAGATTGTCTAAATATATTGTTAACACTTTTCAAAATTCCCCACCAAAGAAATACAAATACCATTTTTGGCGCAACAGCCTCTTTATTACCCAGGGCCGAGCTTTCTCACAACTATTCTTGCACCATGGCGGGTTCTTCTGTTTTATGCCGACCTCGTACTTTGAATTTGAGATTAGCTTTTCTCGACAATTAATATTACTCGGATGATTTGTCAGATCATCATAAGAGAGACTGTAAAAACTCATTTTAGGTATTGCTACGGCTGGGAATCGAACCCAGACAGTTAATCGCACAAACCATCGCGCCACTGAGCCCGCCCCTACCGTTTGACCAAAAATAATGATTTTTCTAAAAGTGGGCTTTGCTGTCGGGAGATTTAAAAATTTTTGACCTGTTCTGATCCATCGGACAGAGTATCTATATACCAAACATCAACACTCTATCTCAAAATTGAAGGCCGAAAAAATCGGTGACTAAGACTGGCATAGATTCTGAGTCGATCCATATACTTTGAGGAATATTTCATATTTCATATATTTCTCTTTGTTACAATCTTAATATCAAAACTAGTTTTTATCCCTATAGGACAGCGTTTACAAAAAACTTGATCTGGAAATTGAGAAACTGAATTTGTAAAACAAATTGCTGGAAAAAAATCCAGTGTTTAAAAAAACTTTGTTTTACGAATTTTGTATACGTTGTCTACGTGTTATCCTTCCTTTGTGTGAAGTGATTTCTATTAATAGTGCACTTCATCATCATCTTCAATTCGTCCTTTTTTGTATATGTAAAGTTAGATTACTTACATGAGCTCTTAATATATTGCAAGCGTATATTGAGAGCCTTTACCTAGCTAATGCAAGGTAAATAAAATTTGCTGTTTAAATGACAGATCATGATTACGGTTATTTTCATGTTGTATTAACAATGCTTCTTAGCAATTCATCAAAAGCATAGAAGTCAATTTCTATTTCTATATCCTATCCAATAGGGGTATATTAGTTTTAAAACATAGTTTGTAACATAGAGAAATAATTTAGATAGATAGATATTTTTGGGCCTTACATTTTGAGTTAGGATAATGAAATTTGATACATGTGATTCTTGTACGTGCTGTTCGAACATGTGTCAAAAATTTCAAAAACCGCAGACCGCCACGCCCACTTTTTAGAAAAACGTTGGAAACAGTAAGGAATTTTGAGAAAGTGTCTGAACAACATAATATGTAGGCAACCTGAATTTCTGTATTTTTTTCATAAAAAGGTTTTTGCCACGCAGCCTTTTTAAAAGCGTTTTAAGTAAAAAACTTTTTCCGGTAAAATTTTAAACATTTCGAAACAAAATATTGATTAAAAATTATTGGCTTATTTCTTCTGTATATCATTTCAACCAAAACCCACTTTATAGCGTGCGTTTTCATACAAAACCCATTTGCATACACAACCTCATAGCGAAAAACGTTTCTCGTTGCCGAACCATATAAGATTTGATAAACTGTCTGAACAATATATTCTGACAATGACATTTTCTATATTTTACCGCCTTAAAGCCCACATTTAAAGGAAATTAATTTTAAGGATGGGATGGGATGGGTACAAAACGATCCACACAGTGGATTGTAGCCTTCTCATATGATTTTTTTATTAAATGCATAATATTTCAAAACTTTAGAATTGATACGCTCTCGCGGTTTTCTTTTCTGACTGTTTTCGTAGTCACTATCATCACTGCTTGAGATCATTTTTGTTTTCAACTTCTTAAAAAATCATTGTGTGAGCACTATTTTTGAACCGCGAATAAACATTTTTTTTTCAGAACATAATTTTATTAGTCCCTCTACTCTTGTAAGAAATTCACTTGTAGTTACAACTTCGTCACTAATAATTTCTTGCACAAATAATATTAAGAAACAGAAAAGTTTGCGGCAGTTGTAAATTCACTTGTAGTTACAAGCCTGGCATACTTGTAGTTATTTGTGAATTGCGGTTTATTATGACATAAAAATTTGCACATAATTTAGAAGCTACAAGTTAATTCACAAATAATTAAAAGTATTGTAATTTTATGATATAGGCCCCTGGACTCACTGATGGTTTTCATAACTTGATCTTCCTCACACACAATCGCACAATCCCACCTACCCAAAATAACTTATTGACAAACATCACACTTTTTTGTTTGTATACCGGTGCACGACTGCACTGTGGTTCCGCTCCCGAACAAATCTGAAATCAGTTTTGACGTATCTTGCCACAATTTTGAGATACATTCGTTAAAATGGTTCAAGATCCGTTTACTCTACAAAACTTTACAAAATTCTGGTATAGGGAACATATTATATTTATTTGAAAACAATTTTACTTTTAAGTATTCACTGTATATAGTTATTATAATGATGTATTGTAAAATCATCAATACACTATTAGTAAAACGGAAAAAGAACTGTAACATTATTCAAATTAAGTTCTTTTCTTATTTAGGTCTATTTATTATTTTTTTTAAATAAAATAAAGATTAATATATGTATGTAGAAATAAATATGTACAGAAGATAAGGTGATGAGTATTGCGTTACATTGCGTTACGCTGAAGAATATTCTTATCGATTCTCAAGGGGAGATTGGGGCATTTGCAACATATTTACGGGCCGTGCTTCAATCAATAGAAGTTCCATTTCAGTCATAAGGAATATGTTATTCTAACTTCAATGATATCTATTTCCAAAACAAATGGATTGATACTCGAAATTTGATTTTTAGTATACGAGTCCTCTTGCAAACAAAGCATTTTCCTTTGCAAATTTGAAACGAATCGGTCTACAGGATTGCGTAGGTAAGGGGCGTGGATTTAAAAAAAAAAAAACTTTATTTCATGCTGTACGAATAAAACGTAAAGGAACAAATTACGTCACAAACGAGCTCCTGTCATCATCGAGTTTGGATCTACAAATTGCTGCTTGTATTAACTTTTTCCAGTTCTGCCATCAAACTGCCAATTTCCAACTTAAACCATATTAGCAAAATCAGGTGAAAAACTTTGCAAAACTCATTTTTGCGACCCAAGTATAAGCTTGCAGAACTGGACGCCAGATAAATTTTATTTTCAGAAACAATTTTGAACAAGAACACGTCGCTTTTGGTATTTTTATACCAACAAACATACGTTTTTTTTTCAAAAATATACGATTCTAGTGCCTTTTTCAAAAATATACGATTCTAGTGCCTTATAATCTGCACGTAGAACGGCATCTATAGACTGCAAAGGGCTGTCTTATATTGAACGGGACTTTTTGCTTTTCTTTTGAATGCTAAAGCAGAAATTGTCAAATTAAAAAAAAGGCCTTAGTCTTAGTCTTAGAGATTATTTAAAAGTGAAACCGCATGTTTCCGCAATTGACTCTAATTGCATTACGAAGAAGAGGAAATTACCCTTCTAGCAATACATGGGGCCTAACCATTAAAAGTTTAAAACAAAATATTTTAACCATAATCCACTCTTATAGAATGTTTTTTTCAGAAGTATAGAAAAAAGATGAGATTTTTTTAAATTGAAATGGAATTTGCTTTATTGGGAAAATAATCTTCTGGCATTATAGTTTAAACATGATTTCTAGCATATGACCGACACGGCTGGCTTGGACGTAGTCTAGTCTGGTGGTTCAATTTTCGATGACTTTTTCCAACATTTATGGTCGTATATTGGCAATAACGCGGCGAATGTTGTCCTCCAAGTGGTCAATCGTTTCAGGATTATCGGCGCTCACCGAACGTTACCTTCAACAAATCAATTGTGGCACGAACTGTGTTACATGTTTCGCCATCTTGTTGAAACCACAGCTCCTGCACATCATGGTTGTTCTATAGCGGGCACCATTGACTGTAACGTTCTGGCCAACATCGTTTTTTTTAAAATAAGGAACAATTATTCCATCAACGAATAAATCACACCGAACAATCAGTTTTTGTGGATGTAACGGTGTCTCAACATACGCTTGAGGATTTTTCCGCAAAATCTTCAACAAAAAGGGTAGACTGATTCGGGCCTTCCTCTACGCCAGTATCTACAGCAGCAATGATTTGTGCTGTACCTGTACGGATGTTTTCTTTCATCTGTTAAATCTTTTTGAACCATTCCCAATTTTGGGGACTTTTCGTGAGGATGGGATGGAGTAGGGTGTTAAACGATTAACACAGCGGATTATTCTATAATGATTTTATCATTATACATATATATATACATATATATATAAATATTATAGTTAGATTGAAATACTCAATAATTTTTTTTACTAAGAACTAACTAAATCATTTATATCTTACCACTATGCTTAACGGCTACTTGGATGTTTGCGAATTTACTGTCTGCTTAAAATAAGTATTTCAATAATAATACTATAAACATTTCGCCTATAGATCATTTTAACCCAGTCGTTTTCTTAAAAAAAAACAACTTTTAAGTTGTCCCATAGCATAGCCATAGAACAACGCCTTATTTTTATGGAACCTTAAAAGATTTAGATAAACTGTCTAAGCAAGATGTGGTGACAATATCATATTCTATATTTAATCATCATTCAATTTTAGCCAAGCCCCCTTTTTGGATGAGATGGGATAGGATATTACACGATTCTTGTAAAATTTATGTTATCGGCGACCGCGTCGCGTGCGTCGATCGGTACTGTTTTCTCCAAATGAGCCTTTGTTCTGGTAGGTCCAGAGTTCACTAACCCAGCAAACTGAAGACTCTGATTTACAATCGGCAGAATTACATTTTCAGTTTGTTAACAACTTATTTCAACTATCTGATGTGTATATCCGTGGTAATTTCCTCTGGAGAATATTGGAAATGATTACAAAATTATCGACTGATGATTTAAAGTTGTGGGAAATAATCCAAATGTGGGAATTCCCTGGTTTCGGCACCAAAAGGTTTCCTGAAAGTTTTCAGGAGCAAAATATAATTTTTCAACCAAGATTTATTTTATTAATAAATGAACTAAAACAAGACTTTAATTAAAATTTACACGCTCTACAATGGAAAGCTAATCAGCAGATTAAGACTTAATATTCTCTTACAATGTAGCTATTTGGTATCATTAAGAGAATGTTTATAGGACTGAAATACAGGTACTTTAATTCGCACTTTGTTGGATTTTATATATTACGATTTATGTTGAAATAATCAATTATTATAAAACAAGCTAACCCGGCAAATGCTGCTTTGTCTTCAAATTTTAAATCGTGTTTCTGGATGATCATTTATATTTATATGGTTTGGGGTGTATGTTATTAACATTCGCAATCGCAATCAATCTCAAGGTGCTTTATTTACATTCCGATTGATAAATTGAAATTCAATATAAATAATAATAATAAGCAAGATGTGGTGACAATATCATATTCTATATTTTATCATCATTCAATTTTAGCCAAGCCCCCTTTTTGGATGAGATGGGATAGGATATTACACGATTCTTGTAAAATTTATGTTATCGGCGACCGCGTCGCGTGCGTCGATCGGTACTGTTTTCTCCAAATGAGCCTTTGTTCTGGTAGGTCCAGAGTTCACTAACCCAGCAAACTGAAGACTCTGATTTACAATCGGCAGAATTACATTTTCAGTTTGTTAACAACTTATTTCAACTATCTGATGTGTATATCCGTGGTAATTTCCTCTGGAGAATATTGGAAATGATTACAAAATTATCGACTGATGATTTAAAGTTGTGGGAAATAATCCAAATGTGGGAATTCCCTGGTTTCGGCACCAAAAGGTTTCCTGAAAGTTTTCAGGACCAAAATATAATTTTTCAACCAAGATTTATTTTATTAATAAATGAACTAAAACAAGACTTTAATTAAAATTTACACGCTCTACAATGGAAAGCTAATCAGCAGATTAAGACTTAATTTTCTCTTAAAATGTAGCTATTTGGTATCATTAAGAGAATGTTTATAGGACTGAAATACAGGTACTTTAATTCGCCCTTTGTTGGATTTTATATATTACGATTTATGTTGAAATAATCAATTATTATAAAACAAGCTAACCCGGCAAATGCTGCTTTGTCTTCAAATTTTAAATCGTGTTTCTGGATGATCATTTATATTTATATGGTTTGGGGTGTATGTTATTAACATTCGCAATCGCAATCAATCTCAAGGTGCTTTATTTACATTCCGATTGATAAATTGAAATTCAATATAAATAATAATTAAAATAAAAAAATTGTTTTTTTTTATTGCTTACAGTAATATAATTTTGTTCATTGAATTTCTTTAAGATACACGACATTTTTTGATGGTGTTCCGACACGGGAACAGGCGACATACAATTGAACATTCGATTTTCATTGCTAATTCCGCAAACAAGCAATGACAGCCCTTTAGATTTGTTAATTGCCATTGCGACTTTTATCCGCTCCGTAAACTGCGGGCGTTTAAAATGCAATGACAAGTCAGTCGGAACCATTGCGACTCGTGGTATCAAAACTTCTTCCCCTTTATACTTCCCTTTAAGTATTGTTGCTTCGATGACGTTGTTCATCACCTTTTTCACCGAACATGACTACTGGCTTCTTGGCGTTTTGCTATGACTAAAAAGCGTTATTATTACCATGAAAGCAAAATATGGTACTTTCTAGTGCATGTTTTATGTTCAGAAATTGAGGAGGGCTGAACATCTTCTTTGTGTCCTAACGATACCGAAAAACATCGCATTGTGATCTGGCAAATTATATGACGAAAAGTATTTGTCAGCAATAACGGTTCTACCGCTGGCCATATATTTGTATACCCTATCCTATAGGGGTACACTAGTTGTATTACAACCACTGTACCCCTATAGGATAGTTGTATCACAACCAATGTACCCCTATAGGATAGGATAGTTTGTAACATAGTGTAATAATTTAGCTAGGTATACCTAGGTTTACCTACCTAGATGGATCGACTCAGTCGATTAAGCCAGTTCTGTCAGTCCTTCCGTTCGTCCGTCTGTCTGTGTGTAACCGGTTTTTGGGCCCTAAATTTTGAGCTAGGATAATTAAATTTGGTACATGTGATCCTTGGATGTGCTGTTCCAACAAGTGTAAATTTTTTTGAAATCCGCCCACTGCCACCACCCTTTTTTTTTGTAAAACCTTGAAATTGAGGAGGGCTGAAGATCTTCTTTGTGTCCTAACGGTACCGAAAAACATCGCATTGTGATCTGGCAAATTATATGACGAAAAGTATTTGTCAGCAATATCGGTTCTACCGCTGGCCATATATTTGTATACCCTATCCTATAGGGGTACACTAGTTGTATCACAACCAATGTACCCCTATAGGATAGGATAGTTTGTAACATAGTGTAATAATTTAGCTAGGTATACCTAGGTTTACCTATATGGATCGACTCAGAATAGCTAGCTGAGTCGATTAAGCCAGTTCTGTCAGTCCTTCCGTCTGTCCGTCTGTCTGTGTGTAACCGGTTTTTGGGCCCTAAATTTTGAGATAGGATAATTAAATTTGGTACATGTGGTTCTTGGATGTGCTGTGCGAACAAGTGTAAATTTTTTTGAAATCCGCCCACTGCCACCATCCCTTTTTTTTAAAACCTAATTTTAGGCCAAACCGTTCGAAATTTTGAAAAAGTTTCTGAACTAGATATCTAGACCATCCCAATGCCTACATTTCGTCCATACAAAGTTTTTGCCACGCCCACTTTTTGAGGGCTGTAATAATATCAACATTTCGTCTATACATCATCTTAACCCACGTCTACTATTTGGAGGCGTTTTCATTCAAAAACCATTGGTACACCCTACGCCATACGATATGCAGAAGAAAAACGTGTTTTTTGTCGAACCATACTATTGAACAATATTTTGCGATAACGTCAATTTTAATATTTCCTTGCCATAAGGCCCACATTTTAGGGATATTCATTTAAGGCATAGGATGGGATAGGGTATAAAACTATCCACACAGTGGATTGTAGCCTTCTCATATGTTTTTCCTCATCAATTGCATGACATGGTTTTATGGGTTGTCTCTCCTTGGTATCTTGGTGGTTTAAATACATCGAAATCCTATTGGTTACTTTTCCATTATGTTCACCTTTCCTATTTGAAGAAGTTATGGACTGTAGTTACTCAGAACTACCAAGAAAAAAAGTTAAGCGCTTTTTAAAACCTATTTGATCAGACCCATACGCTTATCAGAGGGTTTATACCTACAAAGACTTTTTATGTACCATTGAACACTCTTCCCAAACGTTCATTTTGATTTGCTGCAAAACATTGGTAATCGCTCTTCGAAAAATTGCACGTTGGATTTCCACTGATTTGCATATTTAATGGGAATTTGAGTGCTGAATGATCAGTGTGGCTGGCTTTCAATAATAGAGGTGCAATTCCCTAATGAAGCTAGTGTAACCGCAATAGAATACTGCGAGCGTAACGTTGCCAAAATCTTTTCTTTTTTTTAGTTCCACCGGGACAGTCCAAAAAAATATCGCTCCAGTTCCCTCGCTCACAACTTTCAGTGTCTTACACATATTTTTGTTGTCAATTCAAAAGTGGAAAGTTCATTTACGAGTTTATCGAGTTTGGGTGTATTCAAAGTTTAAAAATGGGTAGGGCAGCATGCTGCCTTATCCGTATTAAAACTTTTCATACACCTAAACTCACACTCAGTTTAGGTGTATGGATGTGTGTAAAGTATGCATCCCGTTCCCTCTCAGTTCGGCTTTATTTCAAAAGCAATGTTCGCCGTTATTTCACTTTATGGTTGTGAAATAACGCCGAATTTTCGAATTCGATTTTATTTCGCTTGGCTTTATTTCATGACACCAACAATTCTTCTCAATAAATTCTCTTTGTAGTTACAAGCACTAGTTCAGACCTCGAAAGTGACACCTACGTTTTTTTTCACTGCTCCACCTCTTGCGAAAGTCTGACATACTTCTAATATTAACGCTTTCATGAGGAGCTTTTGAAATTTGAAAGTTCGGATTAGCCGTTGAGCAGGAGTTCCTCTTCTTTATCGCGGAAATAATAAATTCTCGTTGTGGGTGCAAGCCCTTGTTAAAACCTCGAAAGTGAACGTTTTTCACTGCTCCACCTCTTGCGAAAGTCTGACATACTTTCAATAGTAACGCTTTCACGATAACGTTTTTAAATTTGCTATTTAGGATTAGAAGTTGAGCAGGAGGCCCTCTTCTTTATCGCAGAAATAGCCACTTTGCACACACAAAATGAAGGGATAAGCTAGATTCATATGCCGAATACGTAATATTTCAAATTCTCGGTTTTAAATATGTTAGCAATATCCTCCAAAGTTTTTAAACCATAAAGTAATTCATTTTGCATATATGACTGATATGCAAGGTTTCAAGCATGAAAGAGCTGTCAATGACTTAATAACAATTATTTTAGAGAAGAAAATTTGTATTTGGACCAACCGTTATAATCATTGTGGTGAAATAAAATTCGAATCAATTGTGTATACTTGATTAAGATAATGTTGATTCCTTTGTTTTAATTTATTAGTAATTTGTTTTACATTTTTGTTAATTTATTTTATAATTTCAGATTCAGGTTATTTTTTCTTTGCTTTCTCTATTGTATATCTTCATTCTTCCTGTAGCACATTACTTATCTTCCTAACACTTTCTTTCTTCTTCGATAAAAATAAACAGATTTTTTCCACAAATATGTACTATTTGTTTAATATCTTATAAAATGAAAACCTGAAACCATGCATGACTATTGTTCATTCAGTAACATTTATATTTCCTCTTTTGTAGTGTAGAAAACCGAGTTTAAAAACAAGGAAAGCGCTCTTACACTTTCCTAAATCTTTTTATCCTAACGAAACGGTTAATATATGGAATATATTGAAGGCAGGTCACTCTACTCAATTTTATATGAAAATTTGGTAATCTTGACGTTATTAGTTAACGGTGTAAGTCAACGGAATGGTGTTCTATATTAACCTGTACAAAATAACCGTATTCCATCCCTCCTCAAGTGGTTGCTTATTTATTTATTTATTTTGTTACTATTCATTTTCAAGATAAGTTAATCGAATTTATATTTTTTGTATTGTTTAACATTAAAAGACACTAACCCATTAAACATGAAATTCACAAACAAAAATTTCAGTTCTTTTATTTCCAACTACTTTCCTTTTTCTTTCTTCTCTACTTTTTTCATCTTTAGGTTCAGTGCTAATCAAAATGAATCGGATGGACCTAGTGGACCCCGGTGAGTTTGTAATTTAAAACATCAAAACCGATGTTGGGATTTAACTAATTGATATGTCTACAAAAATTTTGTTGGTTGGTAGCCAATGATATACATTTTTTATTTTAATACATTCATTTGTACGCATAATAATATAGATATGTACATATCGAATACCTATGCTGCACGTCAACATAATATCCTTAATAGACGTAAAAACATGTAAATGTCGATCACATACCCAGGAAGACTCTTTTATTATTTTTTTGTCTTTGATTTGCATTATGTATTGTTACATTCAAAAAATAGAAAAGATAATAAATGTTACCAGTAAAAACTCGTTACTATAATCCTCCGCCTTCAATATATTCCTTTGATGACAAAATAGTTCTGTTTCAAACCTTCGATTAAAAATATTTCAATACATACATAATTTGTTCGTAAACGGCTAAAAAACAAATAAAATCTACTTGTTTTCCAATTTATAGAAATGCTAACCCTACATTTGTTTCATTAATTTCCTTTTTGCTGTCGACTGTAACCTCTTAAGTCATCTGTTGTACATCACTTTATTGTATTTTGCACCGCATGTTTTTTTTTTTTTGGCATGTATTTATATGAACTCGCTGTAATATAAACTTTATTATTTTCTTTGACAGGCTAACGCATCCAAATATAGTGCAGCTATTGGAAACATATGAGGACAAATCGAAAGTTTATTTAGTTATGGAATTGTAAGTCCTGTAATCATTTTGAACGATTGGTTCGTAATCTAAGTTTCACTGAGGTAAATCATACTGAAGAGGTGGTCATATATACCGGACCCCGACAATTAATAATATCTTTGCTGAACCCCAATTCATTCTGCCATTTCAATCCACTTTAAGCTTGAAGGATATGATCATGTTGTTGTCTACGAGTGCAGAGTGATAATATTTAATTTGAGCAAGACATTTTTCTTTCAGATCAACATTTTTATATCCTATCCCATAGGTTTTATTGATACATAGTTTGTAACATAGAGAAAAAATTTCGCTAGATATATCTCAAAGTATATGGAGAGACTGAGAATCGATAGCTGTGCCGATTTAGCCATGTCTGCACGACCGTCTGCCTATCCCTTTATCAGATTGTGTGTCCGTCCGTATACCAACACTTGTTGGGCCTTAAATTTTGAGCTAAAATGATGAAATTTGGTACATGTGTTCGTGTTTTTGGGAGCGTTCTCATTTGGGTAAAATTTTAAAATATAAAATTATACTGATAATATAATAATTTCGTCCATATATCATTTTAACCCACGCCCAGATTTTGATTAACTGTCTGAACAATATTTAGTGAAAATATCATTTGCAACATTTTGTTCCCATAAAGCCTATATTTCGGTATATCAATTTTTAGAATGGAATAGGATAGGCTGCCTTCCCATATGTTTATACTCTATCCCATAGGAGTACATATATTCGTTTTAATACATACTTTGTAACATAGAGAAATAATAAGGGTGGATATACCTCAAAGCATATGGATTGACTCAGAATCGCTAGCTGAGTCGATTGACACATGTCTGTCTGTTCGTCACCGATTTTTGGGCCATAAATTTTAAGATACGATGATCAAATTTAGTACATAGAACAAGTGCAAAAACTATTAAAATCAGTGCACTTCCACGACCACTTTTTATTAAAACGTTGTTTTTAGGAAAACTTTACGGAATTTTTAAAAATTGACTGATAAAAATATGTAGTTTGAAAATCTTATACAAATGACTTCTTGCCACACCCACTTTTTGGGGGATTTTAAGAAAAAAAAAAAACGTCTTTTGGTCAAATTTTAAAGAACGCGTTTAAAGTGATGCGTTTTCTTACAAAAACCATTTGTTTACACTACCCTATAGCTTATGCAGGAGAAAAACGTTGTTTATTTGTAGTTATAAAAGATTGTAATAAACTGTCTGAACAATTCGTTGTGACAATATTTATTTCAATATTTCATTGCTATAAAGCCCACATTGTGGTTATAATAATTCTTAGGATGAGGTGGGACAGGGTATGCAATCCCCACAGCGGTTCGCAGCCTTTTGAGCGATTTTTTTTTATAAAAAAAAGATCAAATATATCAATAATTGAGATTGTAACTAAAAATATGTTTTTCAGACAATTTTTCAAAATTCGTTTGGCTTAGCTGGGGGCAGCAACATGTACGTGTACCATAATTTATTCAAAATGTAAGGCCCAAAAACCACTCACGTACCAAAGGAAGGACTAAAAGCAGCTGTTTAGTTGTGTCAACTCAACACGCAAATTAAATTAAACACCATTGAAAGAATACACGTTTGCGTCAAAACGATCATTAGGTAATTTCTTTTCAGAAATTGAAAAACTGTTGTTTGCTTCTGTGAAAAAGCGCTAAACAAAAATTGTGATTTCTGTAATGAAAATCCCCTGGATATCTGCTGCAAAAAATAGCGACTTTGAGTGACCATCCAAATTTCCAGATTTGATCCCTCTGGACTTCATTTTGTTTCGTTATTTGAAAAGTAAAGTGTACGTTAGCAGAACGGCTAACATTTGTGCCGAAATCATTGCTATACGTTCTAGAGAGAGTAATATTCGCAGTGTTGTGATGATCTGACATGTCATCCGAGTAGTACCAATTGTCAAGAAAAGCTTATCTCAAATTCACCATTCGGAGTCGGAATAAAACAGGAGGTCCCGCCATCGTGCAAGAAGTACACACGCACACATGAATGGTTGTGATAAATTTCGGCCCTGGGTACTAACGAGCCTGTTGCGCCAAAAAAATGTAATTGTATTGTTGTGAATAAATTTGATTTGAGTTGACTAACCCGATTTTTCGTGGTAGTCGATTGTGCGTCGCTCCAAATAACTCGGCCTTTCGCAGACCGTAACTTTCGCATCGTGACTTGGGGGTGCACTATCACAAAATTCAACCGAATCAGGAGCTAAAGGTAAACGACAATGACGAAGAATGGGCAATGGATCAGTTAGAAACTGAACCTAATTGAATGGGTACGTCAACCTGCAAAATTGTAGAATTTGAGAATATAACAATCCAAATGAGATCCAAGTCCAAGAGCTTCCAAAGCATTTCGAAAAAGCTGTCGGCGTTGTCGGTCCATATTGCTTTGAGGACGACCAATAGCGTACAATGCATCCCGAAAAAGGCACTGTTTAGTGTGGGTTTCTGGCTGACGGCGTCATCGGTTCATATATCTGTGAGAACGATGTTGCCCAAAACGGCTAGCTATATAAGTTGATGATCCCCAGTTTCTTTTGAACTGAATTTGATGATATGGACACCAACGACTTTAGGTTTCAACAGTAGCTATGTCATACTTTGGAATTTTCATATCGTACTCGACTCTCGACTTCTCTCCGTTCAAATTCGTGCTCTTTTCCTTTACGAGCTCAAACTGGGACATAATGCGTCTCTGGCAGCCAATGCGTTAAATGGCGCATTCGAGAATGTAGTGGTGAACGAACCTACCGTTCGGCATTCGTCTTACGGTTTGGCCAAAAACTAGGTTTTTCCAAAAGGGGAACATGGCAGTGGGCGGAGATCAAAAATGTTTACACTTGTTCTGCTGGGAACAACAAAGAACGCTTAGACCAAATTTCAAAATTCTAGCTCATATCCTCAACAAATTCTTCTGACAGTTTTTTAATCTCTTTTATGGATCGACGAAAAACAAGGTTTTTCTACTGCATATACTATAGGGTAGTGTATGAAAATGTTTTTTTTTTAACAAGGCCCCAGCAATTGGGCGTGGGTTAAAATGATCTATGGACGAAATGTATCTTTTTACAAATACCAATGATTTCGTATCGCTTGTAAGAGAAAGTTAAAATTAATTTAAAGCACATTTATATGAGCGTCCGTTTTACACTATTCATAGTCATTTAAAAATCGCTACTAATTTAACAACAATTCAGTAGTTTTTATAAATGGTATTTCACTCCTTTTTTCTATTTATAGAGCCCAAAGGAAGAAGTGATAATTTTAAAAATTATGGCATGCTCTTTTAGAGGTCCTTGCAAAGATCATAATATGGGCACTCTGCATTCGTTACTTTTACAACGTTTGGTGTTAAATTGATTGTTTTTCTGTTTGTATTAATCTTTCTCTTTAGAAAGAAAGAATAAAAGGAAAGGAAGATTAATGAGTCTATTCTTTTATTTAATTTTTCGCAATAGAGTTACTGGCGGTGAACTTTTCGATCGTATCGTAGAAAAGGGATCATACACAGAAAAAGATGCTGCCGATTTGATTAGACAAGTTCTAGAAGCTGTAGATTATATGCACGAACAAGGGGTTGTACATAGAGACCTAAAAGTAAACAAATTTCGCAATCGCATCTCCAGCTAAATACGTTAATTATTTATTCTTATTTTAATTCTAGCCCGAAAATCTTTTATATTATAGCGCAGATGAGGATAGTAAAATTATGATTAGTGATTTTGGATTATCGAAAATGGAGGATTCTGGTATAATGGCTACTGCCTGTGGTACACCAGGCTATGTTGCCCCAGAGGTATTAGCGCAAAAGCCCTATGGGAAAGCAGTAGATGTATGGAGCATAGGTGTCATATCATATATCTTATTGTGTGGTTACCCACCATTCTACGATGAAAACGATGCCAATTTATTTGCTCAGATATTAAAAGGTAAGTGCATGAAATTTAAACATCCTGAAGAATAAGTAAAGCTGAGGTCGATACTAAATTAAATTGAACGTATGTTTTGTGGTTTGTTACAACCTCAAAGTAAACACTTTTAGTGGTGATGTTGTGTCCAATTCGTATCTTGCATATGTTTGGTGTAACCAGCTTATACTTCTTAAACTCATTTACTACTTGCCACTACTTTTGCCACTAGTTTCTCAATACTAGGAAAGTGGCGGTGAAATGACGTTGAGTCTGACTTATGATGCCAATATCGTCGGCGCATGCTTGTAGTTCCACCCACCGAATTATAGACGACTGTGCCTCTGGTGTTGGCTCCGGAGTTTTGAACAGTCTCAATATATTTTTCTACTGAGCTTAACCCTTGATTTATCTTGTTACTTAAGTGGCGAAAGTTCGGAATGCACAAACGTTTAAAAGAAGTACCAAAAAAAATCATTGCAAGTGCACATAGTATTTATATTATACACCTAATTTTTGTAACCAAAACATATACTCATCACTCACTTGCTGTTAAACTAACATGAGGATAATAATAGATATACCTATAGTATCTCATCGGGGAGAATAACTTATGAAATTTGTGTTTCTTTGATATTTTTCCTTTTGCCGTTTTGTCACAGTACACAATTGGAAAATAAGTTTTAAGTGTTTGCCTTTAATTGAATGTATTGAATGATTCTAATCATGAAATATGATAAACAAATAAAATAAATAATATAAAATATAGTTTTTTTATGAGTCCTTACAGAATTACATATATTACATGAAATGGTGCAAACAATGTTATTATCACAATCACCATAAATTGGATCTTAAATTTTATGAAATGTACCTACAAAGCGATGAGATTTTACATAATTTATATAAACTTTTACAGAAAATACATTATGAATAGATACATAATATTCTATGAAAAGAAACATGAACCATATGTAAAAGCTCATAATCCATAGGAATTGATACTTATTTTTTCTGAAATTTTACAAAACGTCGCCCCAACACTGGGTTGGCGTAAACGCCATTTGAGTATTTTTGGGAAATCGCATTCAAAGTTTTGACAGCCTGTTGCACGAAAACCAACTGCTGGCATTTTTTTTAACTTTTTGATACGATATTCATACGGAAATCCTTTTTTATTACAAATATGTCAGAAATTATCCGAAAATACATTTAGTTTCTAAGGTATTTAAAATTTATTACAAAATGAGTTTGCCGTACACGCCACTAAAATCAATATTTTCGTTAACTCATATACAAAAATTTTGCACATAATAAATATGTAAACAAAATATATTTGCTGAAAGTCAGGAAGTATAACACAGGTTGTTGCTTAAAACATTTGAGAAGGTTACTATCCGCTGTCGGGTCGATGAAAACCCCATCCCATCCCATCATTAAAATTAATGATCCCAAAAATTAGGCGTGACTTAAAACTGAATGGGAAATTTTCATTGTCAACACATCCTGTTCCCATAGTATCCAAATCTTTTTTGGTTCGACGAAAAACGACATTTTTCTATACTATACATAAACTAGATGTAAGAATTCATATAAGATTCATATTAACTGATGCTTATAATTCAAAAAATTATACATAAAACGAAGGTTTCCACAATTTCTGAATATCGTTTTAACATTCATAGATTTTATGAATTGTTCATACGCCAGTGAGAGCATTTATACGTGTATGAATTATAATTCATAAATGGTATGAACGCGCACAATGGTGCAAAATGTATGAAATGTTCATTGTATACATGAACTTTTTCATATACATTAGTACGTTTTTGGTTCAGGGCAGCCACCTTAAAGGCCCAATGCGGAGTTTTGTGACAGAGGCATGTCGCTGTACAGCTCGTATAGTTCTTGGTTGAATCTTCCTCTTCATAGCCCGTCAACACAAATGGGTGTGAACATTTTTCTAAGAATTTTCGTCTTGAATCGACAAAGAATTTCTTCATCCGCTTTTGATACAGTCCTTAGTAGTTCGAGTGAAGGCTTTTCTACTTAATTGCCTTCTTAGTCCGACGAAACAGCGGTTGGCAAGAGTAATTTTTCGTTTAATTTCTGACGAGTTGTTCTTGTCAGAGTTAATAACGGAAGCGAGGTAGACAAAGTCCCGTACTACCTCAAAGCTATATCTTTCTTGTTGACAGCATATACTTAGGCTTACCCTCATCCACTGCTAAACACATTTTTGCCGCTTCCTTCTCTATACTAGCAAACGAGGCTATGATATCACGTTGAGTCCTATCAATGATGTTAATATCGCCGGTGTATGATATTAGCTGCACCGATTTTTGGAAAATTGTGGATTGTATAAAAAAAACTAGACAAATCGATGAACAGGTGGTGGGTCATGATTTGGACTTCTTGGGTCTTATTCCAGGATCTGCCGAAGTATGAAAATTCGAACTGTTGTGGGCTTTCCTCCTAGAAGGTTGTTATTAAGCGGTTCCACAGTTCAGAGGGTCTCCTTTTTTGTCGATGGGGCAAACGATGCTGAGGGTCAATTCTTCAGGCATACTTTCATCCGACCAGATTTGGCTTATGAGTTTGTGGATGTCATTTACCAAGTCATCTCCACCGGCCTATAAAGCTCAGCGGGAAGGCTATCCTCACCTCATTTAGGTAAGGGTGGTTGGCTTTTTTCACTGTCGTTGTCAATATTGAATGATTCGTTCTGCCTAACAGAGGAATGTTGTTCGTCACCGCCCTTTAAAAGTCTGCAGAAGTGGTTATTCCATACCCGAATCATTAACTGAGTCTCAACTACGATCCTTGGTTTTGACGTTTTACACTTTGGTAAAACCTGCAAACATCATTTCTGGAGTGGCACCTCTCTATATCCTCGATCCCGCAATTTTCTTGCGGTTTTTCATCTTTCTTAAGTGCGCAAATCTGGCCTTGATGCCGATTGTTACAATGGATTCGCTAATGTCTTGGAAACTCAAGACTTCCATCCTAAGTCTGGCACATATAACAAATTCACAGACGAATAGTCGCTGTTTCTGCTCACCTTAACATGGTCCGTAGTAGATGTTACAGTTTTTCATCCTCTTTTAGCCTGCCCATCCCGGGCTAAATGTGTGCTTTGTTGCAGTTTAGGGCCTCCGCTAGTAGTTCCTCTCCTGTCTTATGTTGTCGCATTCCAGGTACAGATACGAATGTCGATGGTTACCACTTGGAGGTCAAAATAGGCACATTTGATATGTAATCAAAGTTACAACCACTGGGCAAAAATTAAAATATAATCTTGTTATTAAATTCATAAGCTTTGTGTGTTTTAAAAGTCGCCAATGATTGAATTTATAAGAAAGTCGCAAGAATTTAAAGAAAATTTCCAATGAGGCTTTTGATGATAGCTTTTACTGGATCCTAATGCCGCAAACACGCATTGATTGATTTGTTAATTGTCATTGCAGATGCAAGCCGTTCCGGAAATTGCCAGCGTTGAAAGTGAAATGGCAAGTCAGTCCGAACCAGTTGAATTGCTGGCAATGTTTGATGAGGATCACAGACTTTTTGTGTGCCGTTGTAAACTTATCACAAACGATCAGTTTTCTTTGCTGCATGGATTTTCATTTATTTGCATATTAATGAGAATTTGAGTGCTGATTGAGCAATTTAACTGACTCCCAACAATGTAAATGCAATTCCTCATGAAGGAATTGTAACCGCAATTGCATTCTGCCAGCGTATCGTGGGCAACATCAATTTGATAAAAAAAAATGTTGTCAGTTCCACCGGGAGAGTCAAAAATAAATTCTCTCCAGTTTCCTCGCTCACAACTTTCAGTGTCGTTCGCAAATTGTTGTTGTCAATTGAACAGTGCAACGTTCATTCGAACTGATTCCCTCATTATTATTATTATTTTTCTCGTCGCAATCCGTTGCGGAAAAAAATAAATGAAGCATACATTCGCGTACGTTTGACAATCGTGTCAGCTCTGTAATTTTATAAATGTGAAAAGTGAGTGAGTTCTTGTCGTTTTTTTCTACAGCACAATTTTGGAGCAATACACTTTTTTTTTATTTATTACTTTACTCACAATTTTAGGGTGGTTTCCATTTTCGTTAGAATTCCGCCATAATTTTTTGTCGGAGAATTTCCGAAGAAATTCAAAGCGAAACTGTCAAAAATTGTTGACTTAACGCATTTAGCCGTCACGTGACGGCTAACTGCGAATCGAAATGCAAATCCGAACGGATACCTCGATAGGGGTGAATACCTTGCCCGACCTCAGTCAATAAAAGCCTAGTTGTGAATTTCCTCGTTTAGTTATATTTGGATGTAATGCTGTAATACGCATCTGATGCAAAATATCACCATACATCCTGGTATTTACTTCATAAATTAGTCAGTTTGGATGGGAAGCATGTTCGTATTTGATGATCCATTGACGAAAGCACAACATTTCCGAGGGCGTAATTCCAATGAGTGTTATCCTCTAACAATCATAAACGTTGGCACGCTTCTGTATACGTGCTATAGAATTCACCATTAATAGTTCGCACATCTTGGTATGATCTTGAGCCAGGAAATTTTACTAATGGTTAACGCAATCAGAAACAATTTTCGTTTCTTCTGGACTATTTCAAACATTTAAGAGTTCATCGATTTTAGATGTCTCAAAAAGTGCACGTAAAAATGGGTGTGGTCAATTTCTTTTCCCTAAAAACTTAAATTGGATTACTAACGATATTAGAAAAAATATCCAAACCGGTGCAGCCGTTTTCTGATTAAGATAAATCCAAAACAGTGTGCGTGGCCAATTTTTCTTTCGGTAAAAACCTAAGTTCGCTTATGACGACGATTTAAAAAGAAATAATTAGCAAAATTGCTGCAACCGTTCCCCGGTTTTAGATATATCAAACAAATTAAAACCCTAAGTTGAAGTATGACGAACATTTAAAAAAAAATTAGTAAAATTGGTGCAGCCGTTCTCCGTTTAAAGATAAATAAGTGAGCGTGATCAATTTTTCTTTCTGTAACAACCTGTGTTGGGTTATGACAAAGGTTTAAATGGGTTTTTTTTTGCCAAATCGGGGCAAAAAAATTAAAAAATATAAATTTTTGGCGCAACAGGCTCGTTAGTACCAAGCCTTTTTTTTCTTACAACCTTTCATGTATGCGTATGAACGGCGAATTTGATATAATATTTTCTTGACAATTGATAATACTTGGCAGTTTTGATAGATATTGCGTAACATTAAGAAATAGTTTAGCTAGATATGCCATAAAGTATACGGATCGACTCAGATTTGCTAGCTGATTTAATTGAGACATTTCTGTCAGTCTGTCTATCTGTTCGTCCCCAGTTTTTGGGCCTAAAATTTTGAATTAAGATAAGGACTTTTGGTATATAAGGTAGATAGGATATACACAAAGAGTGTACACATTTTCAAAATCCGCCAGCTGCCACGCCCCCTTTTTGGAAAACTTTGTTTTTTGCCAAAAGTTAGAGAAGCGTTTTTAGTAAAAATCATTGTTTAGTCGATTTTTTTTTACAAATTTGGAAAAAATTTCAATGCAAATACTTTCAGTATGTCAATACAAACATTCTCTATCTATCTTTAGATTATTTTAACACCACCTACTTTTAAATAGCGTTTTAACTTAAAAACGTTTTTCGGTAAAATTTTTTAATACTCGAAAAAACTTTTGTGCAAAATCACTGGGTTTGATAAAACAAATATTCAGCTTATATAACAAAACCATATAAAAAACCATTTGCTTAACTTATATAAAAAAGCATTTGTTTAACTTACTCCATACCATATGCTAGACAAAAACGTTTTTTTTTTCGAACCATAATAGATTTTCAACAATATTTTGTGACATTGTCAATTTTATTTTTTTTTTTTTGCCATAAAGCCCACATTTTAGCGATATTAACTTTAAGGATGGGATGGAGTTTTAGTTTATTACACTCGTTTTAGTTTCTTTCCATTCAGTTTTTCGTCACGCCCAATTTTTGTGGGTATTTATTTAAAGGATGGGAATGGATTGGGTATTCAACGATCGACACCGCGGATCACTTAAGGAAAGCGAAATAACGCCGAATTTTGGAATTCGGTCTTATTGAACTTTGCTAAAGTGAAATTGAGCCGAGTCGGCCTTATTTCGCTTTTAATTAACAAAGATATTCAGATGGAGATTCCTAACTAATTGGTATTCTTAAGAAAAATATAACGGTAATAAAAATATATTTAACCAATACCCAAATGTGTTAAGCTAGATGACATTCGAATAAAGATAACTAACTGATTTTAAATTTGGATCCCTGGAAATGCACCGTTGAATTGATTCACACATACTGTATCCCTCAACAGCGCTTGATGTTCTCATTGGAGACCTGAACACGACTACAGCTGAAGGAGTTTCCTAAACATACAAATATATATGTATGTACACCCATGTTTGCATTTAATTCGCGCGAACAGTGCTACATTAGTCGACTAAGCAGGAAGTTGGTAAAATTTGGAAATTTTTATAAATTCTTAGACTGCCTCCTTGATGAAGACGTGTATCACTCAAAGTTTATCAACTAATGAGATGATTGTCATTCGAGTTATAAGTTACAACCAACAAACATTGATTACGCTTGATTATCACTTATTTTTCTAACAAGTGCAGTTGGCTTTACAAATTCTTTTGCCTTCTCTCTGAATTCGGCTTAATTTCACAAGCAATGTTCGGCGTTCTTTCACTATATCATTGTGAAATAACGAATTTTGGAATTCGGCTTTATTTCGCTCGGCGTTATAATGGCACCACAAATGCATATGACATTCTTTTCATTTATCAGTTACTTCTATGAAAGGCAAATTTGATGTATATATGTATGTATCTGCCACGAACTTTCTGAAACTATTTAACTGATTTTAGTGAAGGTTTCTCCTGTAGATTCAGAATCGTTCACGTGAATGGTTACGGAGCAAAATATTGGCCCTGGGTATTAACGAGCCTGTTGCGGCATACATTTTTCAACATGTATTGATGTAGCGCTACTTAAATTAATTTCTGGTTAGATCAGAGTGCAGAAATGGCCACACTGCTTGAAGAATTAGCGTAACCTTATGTATATAAAACCTATACCTATATAAGGTTTTATTTATCTTACTATTGAAAAAATTTCATATTACTATTAATTTCGTATAACTCTTACCACAGGTGAATTTGAATTCGACTCGCCGTACTGGGACGAAATAAGTGAATCTGCTAAACACTTTATTAAAAACTTAATGTGTGTCAACGTTGAAAAACGATACACGTGTAAGCAGGCTCTGTCGCATGCATGGTATGAAAACATACTAAATATAAATAATCATTTGTACTCATGCTGAACTGTATTATTCTTACAGGATATCTGGCAACGCAGCTAGTAATAAGAATATTCATGGAACCGTTTCTGAGCAACTTAAAAAGAATTTTGCAAAATCTCGCTGGAAGGTAAGTCATTTTAAACATACCATTACAAATGCACTGTAATTTATTTCGTTTTAACCTTCAAATAGCAAGCTTATTATGCCGCAACTGTTATTCGTCAAATGCAACGTATGGCTCTAAACAGCAACGCCGCCTGCAATAGCAGCAATGCCTCTAATCCAGAGTCTTCATCAATGTCATCTACAGTGACAGCAGAATCAAGTGCAATGACTTCTGACTTTGTGGTCAGCACAGATACAGCCGCCGTGTCAGCGTCCAGCAACAATGGTAACCAAGATGACAGTCAAATGGAATGTACTGATATAAATTCAATTGTGAATGGGAGTACCCAGCCAAAATAGATTAAATTATCGACTTAACTTAACCATTCTCTTAAAGATTTACAATTATATTTTATTTTTTGAATATTATTATACTTTTTATCGGAAAATGTTTTATCTGAGATTAATTGTTATTCGTATACCAGTTCGTTAACTTTATTGTTGTTCGAATGTATTGTGTTTACTATTAATATAATTTTGTACGTTTTGTTTACATATACCTATATCTCATTCAATATTATGTGAGAGATATTCAAAAAATAAAAAAAATTGTTCTGAACTTACTAATGCTGCTCTTTGCCCAAAAGCTGTGTCTATTTTTCCTTGTTATACAGAAACTTAAAAACATACACACACACAAAAATGTCTTGATATATATTTAACAAAAAAAACAACTGCTTACTCAGAAAAAAAATAATTTTTTGGGAAGATATGCAGTTTCTTAACTTTCTATACTCAAGAAGTTAATCGAAGGGGTTCTATATTAAATGAATTATTATAACAAAAACAAAAAATTAAATAAAATAAAAAATATTTAAATACCAATTTTTACTGTAAATAATCGATAATACACACTTTTTGGCCTAAATCTTCAAAACAGCTGATAGCGAAAATCTTTTATCTATAGCTTTAGCTATAAGAAATTACATTTTTAAACAAATACAAAATCTTAAATAAAAAAAAACAAAGCTAAATTTAATTAATGAAACAATCTTCAAAAATATTAATATATTGTTGAACTATTTAAAAGTGAAGTTTATTTTATAAATACCTTGTTACACATTTTCATGGGAAAGGTGGGTGGACAAAATAACACAAGGGTCAAGTAGCAATATCTCAAGATTTTATTGCAGCGAATAATGAATGTGAAATGATGGAAGATCAAGAGAGAAAGTATATTCATATGAACTTACTTTTTTTTACTTAACGAGATCCAGATCCATTGAGGGTCTCTGTGACAAGGCAGCCTTCCATCCTCTTCGGTCTTGGACACATTGCTGTTTCATACCAATTCTTTGGCATTAGCGGTCGCTGGATCCCTAAACCAGAGTTTATATATGTCTCGCCTCGAACCTGAAGGTTGTAGTTTAAAGACTCCTTTGACTGGAGAATTATAATTCATACGCTCTATATTTTTAACCAATTCTATAAAGTTTTTTTTAACTTTTGTAGTAAATCCTTATTTTGGAAGAAGTCGCGTTTGTATATTTTCCTCTATTCGACTTCCTTGCATATAGGAGCAAAAATTCGACGAAGAATATTTCGAAAGTGCCTTCTTTTGCTCAGCTTTTCTGTTTATTGTCGACCACTCGGCGCCGCATAAATGTTTCTATAATATCAAGATGGGAGTGACCAATGATTTTGATGTCTTCTGCGTTCCTCCCATATTAACTCCTTTCCTACGCACTATCTTTTTTTGCACGATATTGAAGAAATCACATGATAGAGCTTCTCTATTTCAGAAACGGGTTCCTTTTCTGGAAAAGCTCAACTGAACTTCTTCCATACTGAACGGTTCATCGCGTATCATCTCATGTTAGGTGACACATCTGTATCAGTTTAAATGGTGTACTTAATTCCACCATCGCATTATAAAGTACTATGCGCAATGGATGCTTTCATACGCGGCTAGATATGCCCCGGTAGTTAATGCAAGTGTACCAAAACTATCAATATGTAACAAGTGCGTAGAAAGTTGCAGGAGTCTTAATAAGTGTCTCATTTCGCTTTTAAATTAGATAAATTACATTGTAATATCGAACGGTCGACGTTAAACAATTGCGTGTGTGTATTGATGGTGACCTTCGAAAGTTTGATTGGCTAATAATTGGTAGTCTCCTACATACCCACAAGCAGTGTTACCAAATAAGTAGTGCAGCTACTAGTCTTGAACCCACTCAACTACTTGGCGATGGTGACTTTCTTGTTGACAGCATATTCTTCGTTTTGCCAACATTTACAGCGAAACCTATTTTTACTGTACTCCATGATAGCAAACGTGGCTATGAAATCACGTTGGGTCCTACCAATGATGTCAATATCGTCGGCGTATGCTAGTTGTTGTACCGATTTTTTGAAAATTGTGCCTCTGGTGTGTGCTCGTGAGTTTTGCAAAATCCTCTCAAGAATCAAATCGAAGAAATCACATGACAGCGCATCGCCTTGCCTAAATCCATTTATGGTATCGAGTGTGTTTGTGAGGTCGTTTCAGACCCTGATGGAGCAGCGAAAATTCTTCATCGTTATCCTACTCAAACGGACGAGCTTGGGTGGTATACCAAAACTAGACATGACTCTGTATAGTTCGTCTCTATAAATGCTGTCGTATGCGGCTTTGAAAACGATGAATAGGTGGTGGTTATCGTAGATATGAGATATAGGCGTAGTGTGAAAATTTGATTGGTTGTGGACCTTCATTGCATTAAGCCACACTGATAACGGCGATCAGGATGTTGGTAAACTGTTTCAGGCGTCTTGGTGGTCTCTTGCGATTGCAGTCTTTCGACATTAAATTTTTCACAGTATTTCTGAATTGTTATGGCCTGGTGGTTATCCGCTTTCTTACCTTGGCTGCAACAAGGTAGTCCGATTCGATGTTAGCTCCTCGGAATGTTCGGACATTCAAAATACTGCATGCGCGCCTCTTGCCTATCGCAATGTGAGCAAACAGACCTTTGCGTTAAAATCTCCCAGCATGCTTTTAACATCGTACTTTGGTAGTCGCTCATAGGTTATGTCAAGGAGCTCATAGAAGCAATCCTTAGCTATATCATCTTTTTTCTCCGTTTGGGCGTGAGCACATATAAGGCTTATGTTGGCGAATTCGGCCTTGATGCTGATAGTTACAATGCGTTTGCTAATGTATTGGAAACATAAGACTTCTTGCCTAAGTCTGGTACTTATAACAAATCCGCATCCGATTAGTCGCTGTTTCTGCTCAGATGTCACAGTTCTTCATCCTCTTTTTGCCCGGCCCATCCCATCGTTATTCCTAGATTTCAGTTATGTCTGCTTTGTAGCAGCTTAGGGCTTCGGCTAGTTGTTCGTTGGCACCTCTCCAGTTTTATGTTCTCAGATTCCAGGTGCAGATACGAACGTCATTGTCCTTTTTTCGTTTAGCAGGTTCTACAATAAAATCAGTCATTTCCGAGGCTGTTGGTTGCTTCGTAACAAATTATTTTTCCATGATTGCGTATTTAACCCAAAACACAAAAACCCCAACCTGGAGGGCCAGTTGCAGCTTATAAGATACCCCTAGGACACGGGCCATCAGTATCCACTACGGGATTAAACGCTGCCGTTGGCCTTACGGTTCATTCGCCGCCATCTCTGTTCAAGGGGCCACACTAACCCTTGAAACTCATAGACAACGTGTTGTCCGAAGATGTCGAAGCAGCTTGTCTAGGTTGGCCTGGGACAGCGGCCGGTATTCTTTTTAAAGTGTTGCTGTTTTTCGTCGTGTTATCAACAATCGCGCTTATCTTTTAGCAAGTCAAATCGGGTTGGGTGAGACCAGTACCCGATGGTTACCACTTGGAGGTTAAAAATAAGCCAGAGTTACAATCATTGGGCATTGCCAAGTTTAAGCCAATCGAGATAGAATTGTAGGTGCCAGCGTAAGATTCCGACAACTCCAATATGAGAAGGCTACAATCCGCTGTGCGGATCCCCAAAATGTAGGCTTTTTTGCAACCACAAATTGAAAATGTCATTGTCACAACATATTGTTCATAATAAATGTATAAAATTGTACAGAGAAACGTTTTTTACGACCAACATTCTGCATTCTACATAGCAAATTTTAACCCTCCAGCCCAAAAGTGAGTCACACACAGACGGACGGATGGACTAGAGATGGCTAGATCGACTGAGGCAGCTATTCTTAGTCGATCTTTATGTGATAGGGTATAATTAAAGGAATTGATGGAGAGAAGTAAAAGTGCTTCTAAATATATTTACTATATGAAATATATATGAAAGCCAAAGAACTTAAAAGTACAATAATTGAAAACCCATTTGAGAAGGCTAAAATCCGCAGTATGGATCGTTTAATACTGTATCCCATCCCATCCCATCCCATCTTTTAAGCTAATATCCCCAAAAAGTGGACGTGGATTAAAACTTTATTTGGATGAAATATATTAAATGATACTGTCCCAACAAATTGTTCGCACGTTCACAAACGTCCACAAAAAGCAAGCGTGGGTTAAAATGATCTATAGAAGAAATATTTATAACTATTAATATTACCAATGATTTTGACCGAAAAATGTTTTTCAGAAGGACGGTTGGGCGGAATATACATAGTAAAATTGTCTACATATGTTGTTTATATATATATTTTTTAATTTTCTACAGTTTGACCATAAACTATGTTTTTTCTAACAAAAAAGGGCGCGACAGAGGGCGGAATTCAAATATGTTTATACTTGTGCTGCTTCGTTAGACAGAGTGTCTATATACCAAATTCCAACACCCTAGCTTAAAGTTTATGTTCCGACTTAGCTAGCGATCCGGAGTATATTCATATACGTTAAGGTATATCTTGCTTACTTTGCTTCGATATGGTGCAAACTATGTATTAAAACTAATATACCCATACGGGACCTGAGAAGGCTACAATACGCTGTGCGGATCGTATAATTCACTATACCATCCCATCCTTAAAATGAATATCCCAAAAATGTGGGTTTTATGGCGATGAAATGTAGAAAATACATTTTGTCACAACATATTGTTCAGACAGTTTATCGAAATCTGTTATCGTTTTGCTCCTGCATATGAAATGGCGTAGAGAAAACGAATGGTCTTTGTACAAAAACGCTTCCAAAAGGTGGGCGTGGGTTAAAATGATATCTTGCAGGTGGCCATGACTCAGAGGAATGCGTAGTTGACTACTGAGCCAAGCGCTGCGGGTTGAAGCCCCAGCTTCGGCAGCATTTGTTTTCTACGAAAATTGCCAGCTTATCTGAGGCCACCTGTGCGATAACATGAGACAATATAAATCGATGTCTCCTCCTCTGTGCTACGTAGGTTTATGTTATATGTCTTGATCTGTCCCAGCCGATGGCCTCAGTCGCCAGTGCTGTTTTGTGTCTGTAGTTCGTTGCATTCATGTGCGAACTACTGTGATGTCAATGTCAATGTCAAAAAATGATATATAGACGAAATGTTTATATTATCATTACCAATTGTTTTGCATCAAAAGTTTTTTAGAATATTTCAATACCATTTTGCCAAAAAAACGTTTTTCCTAAAAGTTGGTGGATTTAAAAAAAAGAACACTCGTACTGCTTCGTCGGATATGGAGTCTATATGAATAATTTAAAAACTCTAGTTCACTGCCACGACCCCTTTTTAAAAATACCCAATTTTATCTAAAAGTATATAAACAATCCTAATGTCTAAAATTAGTCTAAACACATTTTTTTTCCACGACCACTTCTTGGGGCCGTTTTCAGTAAAAAACGATTTTCGGTAAAATTTTAAACATTTCGAAAAAAAATGTTAATGCATAATTATTGGTAATAGTAATATCAACATTTCATAGATATATATATATAGCATTTTAGCCCACGCCTACTTTTAAGAGGCGTTTTCATATAAAAACCAATTGTATACCCTACCTCATAGCATAACAACGTTTTTCGCTTGATTATGCCATGGGGTAGAATATACAAATGGTTAATTGTACAAAAACAACTCCAAAAACTGGGCATGTGTTAATATGTTTATATAAAAATGATATTATGCGAACCAATTATTTTGCATCAAAAGTTTTTTCGAATAATGTACAATCTGACCGGAAAAGGTTTTGACTAAGACCACCCACAAAAAATTGGCTTGAAAAAAATGTGTATGGAAGAAATATAGACAATAATATTGTCTTAATATCTTGCTCACAAACTTTTTCAAAATTCTTAACCATTTCGCCAAAAAAAAAACATTTTTCTTAAAAGTGGGCGTGGCAGTGGGTGGATTTTAGAATTGTTTACACTTGTTCTGCTTCAAAACTCTACCATTAAATTTACGGCCCAAAAATCTGTGACACATAGACGGACGGACGGACGGAATGACGGACAGACATGGTCGATTCAGCTAGCGATTCTGAGTCGATCCATATACTTTGAGGTATAGCTAGCGAAATTATTGCACTATATTACAAACTTAATGTCAAAACTAATATACCCCTTTGGGAAAGTGTATAAAAACGATTTTTCTACCCTATCCCATATGGGTATATTAGTTTTGATACATAGGTTGTAACATAGTGAAATAATTTAGCCGGATGTAGCTTGAAGTATATGTATGGACTCATAATCAATAGCTTAGCCGAATTAACCCTGTCTGTCAGTTCGTCTCAAGTTTTTGGACCTTTTTTTGAGCTACGATAATAAAATTTGGTACACATGTTTGCTGTTGCTCTCAGCAGAACAAATGTAGTAATTTTTGAAATCCGCCCACCGCCACGTCAACTTTTTAGAAAAACCTAGTTTTAGGCCCAAACAGAGATTTTGTAAGAGTGTCTGAACAGCATATCTAGACAACCAAAATGTCTATATTTCACATATACAAAGTTTTTTGCCACGCCCACTTTTAGGGGGCGTTTCCAGTAAAATAAACTTTTTCCGATAACATTTTAAACATTTCGAAAAATAATGTTGATGCAAAATCATTGCTTATGGTAATAATAATTATAAACATTTCTTCCATATATCATTTAATCAATACAAAACCCATTTTTTTTACGCACGCCATGCATACAATATGCAAGAGAAAAACGTCGTTTTTTTTCGAACCATTACAGATTTTTGTAAACTGTATGAATAATTCGCTGTAGGCGACTTGCCTTTCTCCTAAAAAAAAGCATTAAAATACTTGAGTAAAATCTTCTCACGGTTTTGCAGACTACTCTTAGATATTCGAAGACTTAGAGCAATTTTGTGGGTGGCCGCGGTGTAGTGGTAATGTGTTCGTCTGTTGAGTGGAAGGTTGCGCGTTCAATCCCAACCAAAATCCATTTCACTTTTATTTAAGAGAAATAAAAGGTCGGTGTAATACCTAAAGTATGCACACCATCTTGAATTTCTTCAAATTTAACGAACACAAGAAAAAGTGACTCCCCGAAGCTAGTTCGGACACCACCCATGGAGTTAAGTCTCCACTACATCCAAAATCTTTCCTATCCTCTCTTTCTTCCCCTTCTCTAACGCTCGTACTATGGTAACATATAAAAGGGTATTCATAACTCCTTGAGTACGTGTAAATTATATAAATAAAAAAAATCGCCGAAAAGCCGACATTTTGGGGATACTTATTTTAAGGATAGGATGGGATAGGGTATTAAACGATCCGCACAGCGAATTGTAGCCTTCCTATATGTTGAAAATGTTTGTGAACAAGATATTTAGATAATCAAATATACATATTTCGCCTTTACAAAGTATTTTGCCACGCCTCCTTTTTGCGGGAATTTTCAGTAAAAATCATTTTTCGTCCAAACTGTAAAATTTTCGAAAAAAAAACTTTTGGTGCAAAATCATTGGTTCTGATAATATAAAAATTTCGTTTATATAGTACCACGCCCACTTTTTGGAGGCGTTTTTGTATAGAAACCAAGAGAAAGGCGTTGTTTTTTGTCGAACTACTAGAGATTTTGATAAACTATCTGAACAATATGACGGGCTCAGAGGCGCGATAGCTGGTGCGATGAACCGCCGCGCAGAAGGTATGGGTTCGATTCACAGACCTAGCAACACTTAAATGATTTTTCACTGGGCTACCTCTCGTGATGATCTGACAAATCATCCGAGTTGAATCAATTGCCAAGAAAATCTCATCTCAAATTCGCCGTTCGGAGTAGCCATGAAACAGGAGGTCCCGTCATCGTGCTAGAAGTACACATGCACACATGGTGGTTGTAAGAAAGCTTGGCGCTGATTACTAGCGGGCCTGTTGCGCCAAAAAATTTGTATTTATGTCTAAACAATATGTTATGATAATTACATTTTCTATATTTTATAGGCATTGATTCCACATTTTGTGGATATTAGTTTAAGCGATCCGCATAGCGTGCTGTAGCATTCTCATATGTTTTATACCCTTCCCCACAGGGGTATATTAGTTTTGATATATGTACAGTTTGTAACATAGTGAAATAACTTAGCTAGATATAGTTTAAAGTATATGGATCGACCCATAATCGATAGCTGCGTCGATTTAGCCATGCATTTCACTAGTTTTTGGGCCTTAAATTTTGAGTGAGTATGATGAAATTTGGTATGCGTGCTTGTTGTTCCTCCCAGCAGAACAAGTCTAAAAATATTCGAAATCCGACCACAGCCACGCCCCTTTTAAAAAAAAACCTAGTTTGAGGCCAAACCATTAGAGATTTTGAATAACGGTCTGAACAATATATCTAGACAATCCTAATGTCTGTAATTCACCTGTTCAAAGTTTTTTTTTTCATTCCCACTGTTTGGGGCGTTTTCAATAAATACGTTTTCCGGTAACATCTTACACATTGTGAAAAAAATGTTGATGCCAAATAATTGGTTATGGCAATATAAACATTTCTTCCATATATCATTTTAACCCACGCCCACTTTTTGGAGGCAACTTCATCCAAAAACCATATTTGTTTTTGAACCATACAAGATTTTGAAAATCTGTCTGAACAATAAGCTGCGACAATGTCAATTTTTATATTTCATTGCCAATAAGCCAAAATTTTAGGGATATTAATTTAATGGGATGGGATTGGGTATAAAGCGATGCACATAGTGGATCGTAGCCTTCTTATATGTTTAAATAGTTTTTTGTATATTATTGTAAGCACATTGTAAACAAACTTATCGAAATATATTTATATGTAACTTATGGTTTGTATCTAAGTTTATAAAAGGAAGAATATATTGAGAATGTGCTCTCTTTCATTGTAACCTTTACTGAGCAACAATATAGTTTAATTTCAAACTCGTTGCTGTTTTTTCGCTTAAGTAATTGGTTGAAGTCCAAAACACGCTTTGGACACCTGAAGAAACGAACACGCTGCTCCATCATGGTCGGAAATGACCGCTACGATACATTCGAAGGACAAAGGTTAGGCAATGCGCTGTAATGTGGCTTTTTTATTTAAATTTGGAGAGGATCAATTTTCCAATCGATGCAATTACTAGCATACGACGACGATATTGACATCATTGGTAGAACTCAACTTGATGCCATAACCACGTTTGTAAGGATAAGACTAAGCATATGCTGTCGAAACGAAAGGACACACAACATAGAGGAATTGGACAAGACGTCATTATTGACAGAAAACAATATCTCATCAGAAATTAAACGAAGAATTACTCTTGCCAACCGCTGTTTCTCCGGAATAAGGCAATTTAGTACTAAAGCTCTCACTCTAACAACTAAGGAGATCCTATATAAGACCCTGATCGTCCCCGTCATGCTCAACGGCGCTGAAGCACGGACAATATCAAAAATGGGTGAAGAAATTCTTGGTCGATTCGAGTTGAAAATTCTTGGGAAAATCTTCGGTCCCGTTTGCTATGGAGACAAAGATTTAACCAAGAACCATACATTTGGGCGTTAACGATGGCTAGGACATATAGAACGAACGAGCACCAATACTCCGGCTCGCAGAGTCTTCGTATACAATTAGAAACCGACCTCAAACCACTTGGAGTGTGCAACTGGAGGCAGTTAGCTAACGACCGGGCCACTTGGTGAGAAATGTTGGTGGAGGCGCAGGTTCATTCTGAACTGTTGCGCCACTTAAGGCAGAAAGAAGTAGCTCAAAAGTAAAGGTCTGTATACGCATAAGAAAGGGCTACAGTTCGCTGTGCGGATCGTTTAGTACCCTATCCAGCTCGTTTTATACCTTATCCCATCCCATCCTTAATACTTATATCCCCAAATGTGGGATTTATGGAGATGAAATATAGAAAATGACATTGATACAACATATTGCTCAGAATTTTTATCAAAATTTGTTATGGTCCGACATATAGACGAAATATTAACGTTATCATGACCAATGATTTTGCATTAAACTTTTTTCGAATATTTTAAAATTTTATCCCAACATTTTTTTCGCTGAAAACGCCCAAAAAAGGGCGTGGCAAAATAAGTATACGAAATATAGCTACTACGATTGTCTACATAACCTGGTTTGATACTTATTGTAATATCCATACCGTTTGATCAAAACCATTGTGCTAATAAGAAAAAAATAAAAAATAAACATATGAAAAAGCTACAATCCACTTGTTTCGATCGTTTTGTACCCTGTCCCATCCCATGCTTAAAATAAAAATCGTCGGCTTTATGGGGATGAAATATTGAAAATGTCATTGTCATAACACATTGTTCAGACGGTCTAACAAAATCTTTTATGGTTCGACAAAAAACAATTTTTTTCGCCTGGTTATGCCAACACTTTTTATACCCTATCCCATAGGGGTATATTAGTTTTGATACATAGTTTGTAACATAGAGAAATAATTGAGCTAGGTGTACCTCAAAGTATATGGATCGACTCAGAATCGTTAGCTGAGTCGATTAAGCCATGACTGTCTGTTCGTCCGTCCGTACGTCACCAGTTTTTGTGCCTTAAATTTTGAGCTAGAATGATGAAAGTTTGTAAACGTGTTCGCTGTTGCTGCCAGCACAACAAGTGTACAATTTTTTTAAATCTGCCCACTGCCACGCCCACTTTTCAGAAATTTTAGGCAAAATCGGTAGGGATACTGAAAAAGTGTCTGAACAACATATCTAGACAATCATAATGTCTATATTTTGTTGGTACAAAGTTTTATGCCACGCCCACTTTTTGGGGGCGTTTTTAATAAAAAACATTTTTCGATAAAATTTTAAACATTTCAAAAAAAATGATGAGGTAAAATCGTTGGTTCTGTTAATATAAACATTTCTTTTCAATATCATTTTTACCCACGCCCACTTTTTGGAGGCGTTTTCATACTATAACTATACATACTATATACTACCTCACAGCATAACCATGCGAAAAACGATGTTTTTTGTCAAACCATAAATGATTTTGATAAACTGCCTGAATATTATGTTCTGACGATGACATTTTCTATATTTCATCGCGAAAAAGCCGACATTTTGAGGATATTTGTTATGGGATGGGATAGGATATAAATCGATCCACACAGTGAATTGTATCCTTCTCATATGTTTTTGTTTGTTTACAATATAAATTTCAACTATAAACTGTCGCGGGAAATCCGGAAATATAGCAAGATATCAAACGTAATTCGAAAACTTCGTGAGAACACCTTTTTGGGAATTTGTAGTATTTGACAGTTTATTCATAATTGCTATGGACTAGGATTTACAAATCGTTTATTTTTTAGAACAAACTCCCCAAAAAGTGGGTGTTGGTCAAAGTGATCTATAGACGAAATGTTCATAGCGTTGTTTTCAAAATATTTGTATCTACAGTTTTTTCAAATTTTCCTAAAATTGTAGTGAAAAATGATTTTTTCAAGAAAACGCCACGAAATTTTTGCTCTAAAACAACCTTTAAGTTATAGACGACATTTTGATATTCAGATTTTTTATCTTTATTGTTCAGATAGTTTTTCAAAACTCTTTACGCTTTGGCCAAAAACTACGCTTTTCTGAACTATGTTCTTGGCAGTGGACGGATTTAAAAAAATGTTTACACCTGGTCTGCTGGGAGCAAAATTCTAGCTTATTATATATGGCCCAAAACTGGTGAGGTACCGACTGACGGATGCACAGACATGGCTTAAACGTTCCAGTTACCGATTCCGACCTCTCCCACCCACCCTTTTTCAGAAAACGTAGTTTTAGGCCAAACCGTTAGAGATTTTGAAAAAGTAACAGAACAATATAACTAGACCATCCTAATGTCTATATTTCGTCTATACAAAGTGTTTAAAACGTCAGGAAATCGTTATTTTTTTTATTTTGTTTATTTATTTAAGTCTGCCATTTTATTTACTACTTACAGACTATATATATAAAAACTCTTTAAATAAAAAAAAAATATATTTTTCTAAAGTTTTTAATAAAATAATTAACTTAAAAATCCGGGAAAAAAATGTTACGACAAAAAAAACTCTTCAATTGAAGAGAAAAAATGCACTAAAATTCTTAAAAAAAATGTTTGAAAAAAAATATAATTTAATTATTTAATTAATCAAAAAAAAACTTCAACTTAATGCGGAAAAATAATTTAATAAATTACCGTAAGGGAAAAACATAAATACAACTAAGTTATTCTAAGAAAAATAAAAAAAACCAAATGCGCAGTTATAATAATTCAATTACCTAGGGGTAGGTATATTAGTTTTGATAAATAGTTTGTAACATAGTGAAATAATTTAGCTATATATACCTCAAAGTATAGGGATCGACTCATAATCGCTAGCTGAGTCGATTATGCCGTATCTGTCTGTCCGTCCGTCTGTAGGTAACCGGTTTTTGCGCCTTAACTTTTGAGTTAGGATAATGAAATTTGGTACATGTGATCCTTGTACGTGCTGTTCGAACAAGTGTAAACATTTTTCAAATCCGAAATTTTGAATATTTCATTCATATATCATATATCATTTCTTCCCACGCCCACTTTTTGGAGACGTTTTCATACAAAAACCATTTGTATACCCTACGCCATACCATATGCAGGAGAAAAACGTTGTTTTTGGTCGAACCATAGAAGTTTTTGATAAACTGTCTGAACAATATGTTGCAACAATTTCAATTTTAATGTTTCTTTGCCATAAAACCAACATTTAAAGGATATAAATGTAAAGGATGGAATGGGATAGGGTATAAAACGATCCACACAGTGGATTGTAACCTTCTCATGTGCTTTTCAATGCGATTCCGTTGATAGAATAATCAGTATTGGAATCAACGGAATTTCATATTATATAAAAATTCCGCTCATTTTTTTCCTTATCTCATTGAATGATTAGATTCATAAAACAAGCCATGCTCATGGAACAGTATGTTCTGAATATTTTTTCTCGTTTCCAAGGACTTTAAGTTTAATATCCGACATCATTCCTCATATCTGGGCATTTCTACTGACCCATTAAAGTCACGAAGGCAATATCCTGAAAAAAAAGACCAAATAATAGTACAGTATTCCAAAACAGATTTTACAAAAGAACAATGTAGGGTTTTAAGTGTTTGTATCTCTGAAAAATTCTTGCTATTCCGTTTAATAAACCCAACAAGGGCATTTGCTTTTGATATTGTACTGTATATGTGTTTATTGAAATTTAATTTCGAATCAAACGTAACGCCTATGTCTTTAATTTCTTCAGCTCTAGTTACTATGTGCCCAGCTATGGAATACCAATACCATAGGCCACCTTATGTGAACAAAGTATGAAACCTTATGTTTATATTAACAGAGCAAATGATTTTGCAGCACCATTTTTTTCGAAATGCTTAAAATGTTCCCGAAAAAGGTTATTTACTAACAACGCCCCCAAAAAGTGGACTTGACAAAAAACTTTTTATGAGCAAAGTGTATTTATTATCATTGTCTATATATGTTGTTCAGAAACTTTTTCAGAATCTCTAACGGCTTGGCCTAAAACTATATTTTTCTGAAAAGGGGATGTGGCAGTGGGCGGATTTCAAAAAGTTTTACACTTGCCCTGCCAGGAGCAACAACAAGCACGTGTACCAAATTTCATCATTCTAGCTCAAAATTTAAGGACCAAAAACTGGTGACGTACGGACGGACGGACAGGCATGGCTAAATCGACTCAGCTATCGATTCTGAGTGGATCCATATACTTTCTGGTATCCTAGCTCAATTATTTCTCTATGTTACAAACTATGTATCAAAACTAATACATCCCCTATGGGACAGGAAATAATTAATATAGATGGTATACCATCAAATGCCGGACTTGATTTGGCTTCAAGTTTTTGAGATGATGTCAATACTTCATATTCAGTTAAGAAAAGTATTCCCAAGTCGGTGATAGGAGAAATATCATCGTAATGGTTAACCACAGAAATACTTTGTTTAATTTGAATTAATAAAATCTTTTTTTTTTAAATTTAAATTAATAAAAACCCAAAAAGCTTTGCTGTTGTTTTTAATTCTCGATTCCACTAAATATATATATTATTTGTACAAACATTTATTTAGAAATTAGTATTCCTTACGAAAACGAGAAAAAAATTTAAAAGTCTTCTGACATTTCGGTCAGTTTATATTTTTTGAATGCTTTGTTCTTGATATTCTTCATTTCAGAGAGCTGCCTATAGAAACATGTAATTCGATCCCAGTCTTTACAACTCAAATGAACTAACTGTACATTTTCGATACATTTGAAACATCAAAAATGTCATTCCACAAAATTGAATTTGAATACAAATTTGGATTATTGTAATCTGCCTTTGAGAATTTATACTCGAACTGAGCACTTTGAAATGGCAAATAATTGTCAGTTGTAATATTAACAAAATATGCCTAATGGTGAACAGATGTTGGAACATACACAACCACTGCTCCGTTCTTTCTAGTGAACACTAAATAGAAATACCTATGAATAGAATTCTGATACCCGCTTCACAGTCTGAATTTACTTGGGAGGGAATCATATAATTTTCTTCTCTATCCCACTCCCAACAAACGTGACTTAATTTGAAATCACAGGCAACACACAACATTTGGTTTTCTCGCCAATTATTTGCAAGAAATTCGATGTTGTTTGTGTGTGAAAAATACAGTCAATGGCAAAATTATTTACACATTGCATTGATAGCACTTTAACCAACCTATAAAGCGATATAACTTTTGAAATAAGAACAAACTGTTTATTAGCTTTTCTCATTTCTAATGTTTGCAGTTTTATTCAAACAGTATCTAAAAACATTTGAGAAGGCTACAATCCACTTTCTGGATCGTTTTATACCCTATCACATCGCATCCTTAAAACAAATATCTTCAAAATGTCGGCTTTTTCGCGGTGAAATATAGAAAATGTCATCCTCAGAACATATCTTAGACAGTTTATTAAAAGCATCTATGGTTCGATAAAAAAACATCGTTTCTCGCCTGGTTATGCTGTGAGGTAGTGTATCGAAATGGTTTTAGTATGGAAACGCCTCCAAAAAGTGGACGTGGGTTAATTTGGTATGTAAAAGAAATTTTTATAATAACAGAACCAACGATTTTGCATCAACATTTTTTTTTAAATGTTTGAAATTTTATCGGAAAATTTTTTTACTAAAAACGCCCCAAACGGTGGGCGTGGCAAAAAAAATGTGTACAATATAGGCATTATGAATGTCTAGATATGTTATTCAGACACTTTTTCAGATTCTCTAACCGTTAAGCCTATAATAACGTTTTTCTGAAAGGTGGGCGCGGCAGTGGGCGGATTTAAACAAATTTTGCACATTTTCTGCTGGGAGCCACAGCAAATTCGTGTACCAAATTGCATCATTCTAGCTCAAAATTTAAGGCCCCAAAACTGGTGATGTACGGACGGAAGGACAGACATGGCTTTATCGACTCAGATATCGATTCTGAGGTGATCCATATACTTTAAAGCATACCTACCTCAATTATTTCTCTATGTTACAAACTATGTAACAAAACTCATATACCCCTATGGGATAGGGTATAAACATATGAGAAGGCTACAATCCACTGAGTGGATCGTTTTATATCCTATCCCATCCCATCCTTAAAACAAATATCCACAAAAAGTCGGCTTTTTCGCAATGAAATATAGAAAATGTCATCACCAGAACATGTTCAGACAGTTTATCAAAATCATTTATCCTTCGACAAAAAACAACGTTTTTCGCCCTGTTATGCCGTGATGTAGCATATAGAAATGGCTTTAGTATGAAAACAACTCCAAAAAGTGGGTGTGGGTTAAAATGTTATATGAGAGAAATATTTATATTAACAGAGAAAACGACTCCAAAAAGTGGGTGTGGGTTAAAATGTTATATGGGAGAAATATTTATATTAACAGAGACAACGATTTCGCATCAACATTTTTTTCGAAATGTTTAAAATTTCATCGAAAAATCGTTTTATACTAAAAACGCCCCAAAACTGTGGGCGTGACAAAAAACTTTGAATAAACAAAATATAGACATTATGATTGTCTAGATATGTTGTTTAGACACTTTTTGATTATCTCTAACGGTTTGGCCTAAAATAACGTTTTTCTAAAAAGTGGGCGTGGCAGTGGGCGGATTAAAAAAATTGTACACGTGTTCTGCTGAGAGCAACAACAAACACGTTTACTAAATTTCATCATTCTATCTCAAAATTTAAGGCCGAAAAACTGGTCGTCACCAGTCCGGACGGACGGACGGATGGACAGACATAGCTAAATCGACTAAGCTATCGATTCTGAGTCGATCCATATACATTGAGGTATACCTAGCACAATTATTTCTCTATGTTACAAACTATGTATCAATACTTATATACCCCTATGGGATAGACTATAAACATAAATCGAATTCCAACAAGTAACAGTTAAATTCAAAGAAAACAAAGTGTCACAATTATTTACACATCCATCGAACAGAAGCAAAATTATCTACACAAACCCAGTTTTTTTCCATTTCACTATATCTGGAAGCAAACAAGATAAATATTTTAAAATTTTAAGTTAACTGTTATTTAAAGTAACAATACTTATTAGGTTGTGCTTCCTCCTTTTGCTTTTGCCGCAATAACTCCTGCAAGGCGTCTGGGCATTGGGTCTATTTAGTCTTGAACTTGCGCTACTGGAATAGAACTCGAAGCCGTTATAAAATCGTTCGAAGTATTGTCGGCAGTTCTGATAATGTTTTCAGGAATTTTAGATTTTACAATGTGCTAAAGATTCTCTATTACATTAAGGTCAGGACTTTGCGGGGCCATTTTAAAACTTCTTGACCCACTTCTCCCCAATAATTTTTTATGTTCCAGGCAGTTTGTATCGGTGCATTATCATGTTTAAGGATAAAATCGCTAAATATATATCTTGAACCAGCAACCAGTGCATCACCATTTAAAATGTTTAATTAAATTGACTGTTTCATGTTATCAGAGCACCTTACAAGTGGACCTACTCTACTATTTGATATGCAACTCCATATCATTATCTTGCCTCCTTTGGAATGTCGCGTGGGTTGAGTGACGGGTTGCTTGGCCTTAATTTTAGGGGTGGAATAATAAAACTTACGAACTTATGTACCGTCCAAGGAGCAAGCTCTTTCGTCCGTCCAAAGAATGCTCCTCCAAGACTCTGGTGGTTTTTCGATGTTGTCCCTTGCAAATTGTAGCCTAACTTTCTTTTATGGGTGTTATATGCGACTTTTTCTGGATAACGTTAGCATTTATTCCGTTTTCTTTTAATCTTCGTCGCAATGTTCTCTCATTTATATTATTATTTTGGCGATCTTTGTTTATGTCCATAAGTACACTTTTAACACTTTCACGTGGGTTATTTTTGAAGGAGCGAACAATCTTACCATCTTCCTTTTTTGATGTTACCCTTTTTCTGCCTCTACCAATTTTATTTTTTACACGTCCACATTCGCTAAACTGAGTAGTTATATAATAAATGGTTTTCCGTGTACAACCATTTTTTAGAGAGTTCCACTGCCGAAACACCCCCCATGGAATTCTGCAACAATGGCTGCTCTTTTTTCAAGTGAAAGCTCAATAGTTTTTGGCATCTCGTACACCTTTTCCCTATTATGCCTTTCAAAACTGGGGGCAATATTTGGACACCAAGCAAGATATCATTTAACAACAGAAATTTAGAACCGTTACATTCCCAATGCAGTTATTTGCACTTTTGTAAATAATTTTGCCTCTGTTCGATGGATGTGTAAATAATCGTGCCACTTTGTTATACCCTATCCTATAAGGGTATATTCGTTTTGATACATAGTTTATAACATAAAAAAATAATTGAGCTAGGTATACCTCAAAGTATATGGATCGACTCAGAATCGATAGCTGTGTCGGTTTAGCTATGTCTGTCCGTCCGTCCATCCGTACGTCAGCATTTTTTGTGCCTTAAATTTTGAGCTAGAATGATGAAATTTGGTACACGTGCATGTTGTTGCTCCCAGCAGAACAAGTGTAAGCATTTTTAAATCCAAGCAGTGCCACGCCCAATTTTAAGAAAAACGTAATTTTGGGCCAAACCGTTAGAGATACTGAAAAAGTGTCTGACAAATATCTAGACAATCAGAATGTCTATATTTTCTTTATTAAACATTTCTTCCATACATCATTTTGACCCACACTCACTTTTTGGAGGCGTTTTCATACTAAAACCATTTCTCTACACTACCTCACAGCATAACCAGGCGAAAAACGATGTTTTTTGTCGAACCACAAATGATTTTGATAAACTGTCTGAACAATATGTTCTGACGATGACATTTTCTATATTTTATCGCGAAAAAGCCGACATTTTGGGGATATTTGTTTTAAGGATGGGATGGGATAGGGCATAAAACGATCCACACAGTGGATTGTAGCCTTCTCATATGATTTATACCCTATCCCATAGGGGTATATCAGTTTTGATACATAGTTTTTAACAAAGAGAAAGAATTGAGCTAGGTATACTTCAAAGTATATGGATCGACTCAGAATCGATAGCTGAGTCGATTAAGCCATGTCTGTCCGTCCGTCACCAATTTCTGGGCCTTAAATTTAGAGCTAGAATGATGAAATTTGGTACACGTATTTGTTGTTGCTCTCAGCAGAACAAGTGTTAAAATGTTATTAAATCCACCCACTGCCACGCCCACTTTTCAAAAAACCTAATTTTGGCCAAACCGTTATAGATACTGAAAAAGTGTCTGAACAACATATCTAGACAATCATAATGTCTATATTTTGTTTACACTATTTTTTTTTGCCACGCCCACTTTTTGGGGCGTTTTTAGTAAAAAGCCGTTATAAAATCGTTCCAAGTTTTGTCGCCAGTTCTGATAATGTTTTCAGGAATTTTAGATTTTACAATGTGCTAAAGATTCTCTATTACATTAAGGTCAGGACTTTTCGGGGCCATTTTAAAACTTCTTGACCCACTTCTCCCCAATACTTTTTTATGTTCCAGGCAGTGTGTATCGGTGCATTATCATGTTTAAGGATAAAATCGCTAAATATATATCTTGAACCAGCAACCACTGCATCACCATTTAAAATGTTTATATAATTTGACTGTTTCATGTTATCAGAGCACCTTACAAGTGGACCTACTCTACTATTTGATATGCAACTCCATATCATTATCTTGCCTCCTTTGGAATGTCGCGTGGGTTGAGTGACGGGTTGCTTGGCCTTAATTTTAGGGGTGGAATAATAAAACTTACGAACTTATGTACCGTCTAAGGAGCAAGCTCTTTCGTCCGTCCAAAGAATGCTCCTCCAAGACTCTGGTGGTTTTTCGATGTTGTCCCTTGCAAATTGTAGCCTAACTTTCCTGTTTATGGGTGTTATATGCGACTTTTTCTGGATAACGTTAGCATTTATTCCGTTTTCTTTTAATCTTCGTCGCAATGTTCTCTCATTTATATTATTATTTTGGCGATCTTTGTTTATGTCCATAAGTACACTTTTAACACTTTCACGTGGGTTACTTTTGAAGGAGCGAACAATCTTAGCATCTTCCTTTTTATTTTATTTTTTATTTTTATTTTTATTTTTTAATTTTATTTTTTACACGTCCACATTCGCTAAACTGAGTAGTTATATAATAAATGGTTTTCCGTGTGCAACCATTTTTTAGAGAGTTCCACTGCCGAAACACCCCCCATGGAATTCTGCAACAATGGCTGCTCTTTTTTCAAGTGAAAGCTCAATAGTTTTTGGCATCTCGTACACCTTTTCCCTATTATGCCTTTCAAAACTGGGCGCAATATTTGGACACCAAGCAAGATATCATTTAACAAAAGAAATTAAGAACCGTTACATTCCCAATGCAGTTATTTGCTTTTGTAAATAATTTTGCCTCTGTTCAATGGATGTGTAAATAATTGTGCCACTTTGTTATACCCTATCCTATAGGGGTATATTCGTTTTGATACATAGTTTATAACATAAAAAAATAATTGAGCTAGGTATACCTCAAAGTATATGGATCGACTCAGAATCGATAGCTGTGTCGGTTTAGCTATGTCTGTCCGTCCGTCCATCCGTACGTCAGCATTTTTTGTGCCTTAAATTTTGAGCTAGAATGATGAAATTTGGTACACGTGCTTGTTGTTGCTCCCAGCAGAACAAGTGTAAGCATTTTTAAATCCAAGCAGTGCCACGCCCAATTTTAAGAAAAACGTAATTTTGGGCCAAACCGTTAGAGATACTGAAAAAGTGTCTGACAAATATCTAGACAATCAGAATGTCTATATTTTCTTTATTAAACATTTCTTCCATATATTTTGACCCACACTCACTTTTTGGAGGCGTTTTCATACTAAAACCATTTCTCTACACTACCTCACAGCATAACCAGGCGAAAAACGATGTTTTTTGTCGAACCACAAATGATTTTGATAAACTGTCTGAACAATATGTTCTGACGATGACATTTTCTATATTTTATCGCGAAAAAGCCGACATTTTGAGGATATTTGTTTTAAGGATGGGATGGGATAGGGCATAAAACGATCCACACAGTGGATTGTAGCCTTCTCATATGATTTATACCCTATCCCATAGGGGTATATCAGTTTTGATACATAGTTTTTAACATAGAGAAAAAATTGAGCTAGGTATACTTCAAAGTATATGGATCGACTCAGAATCGATAGCTGAGTCGATTAGGCCATGTCTGTCCGTCCGTCACCAATTTCTGGGCCTTAAATTTAGAGCTAGAATGCTGAAATTTGGTACACGTATTTGTTGTTGCTCTCAGCAGAACAAGTGTTAAAATGTTATTAAATCCACCCACTGCCACGCCCACTTTTCAAAAAACCTAATTTTGGCCAAACCGTTATAGATACTGAAAAAGTGTCTGAACAACATATCTAGACAATCATAATGTCTATATTTTGTTTACACAATATTTTTTGCCACGCCCACTTTTTGGGGCGTTTTTAGTTAAAACCGTTTTTCGATCAAATTTTAAACATTTCAAAAAATGTTAATATAAACATTTCTTCCATATATCATTTTAATCCAGGCAGACTTTTTGGAGGCGCTTTCATACTAAAACCATTTCTATACACTACCTCACAGCATGAAAAGACGAAAAACGATGTTTTTTGTCGAACCACAAATGATTTTGATAAACTCTCTGAACAATATGTTCTGACGATGACATTTTCTATATTTCATATATTTTAAGGATGGGATGGGATAGGGCATAAAACGATCCACACAGTGGATTGTAGCCTTCTTATATGATTTAATTATGAATAACATAGATTTCGCAGCGACTATTCGAGTTCTAGTTCAAGTCCTCAATCTGCCTGACCATGCGTTACACGAGTGCAGTGATAACTTAAGGAGAAAGTAAAACGGCCTTTAAGACTTTTGATATCGAAAGGGCCAGCAAAGTCAACCCCTTTAGGAGGGAGATAAAAGGTACAACGCTCGGAAAGTCAAACAGCCTTTAGTTGTAAGATCATTGCACCCTATCGCTTAAGGTAAAAAATCGTAGTTTTTGGCCAAACCGTAAGGAATTTTAAAGAGTGTTTGAATAACGTATTTAGACAATCGCAATATCTATATTTTGTCTACACAAAGTTTTTTGTCACTCCCACTTTGTGAGGCGTTATCAGTAAAAACTTTTTTTGGTATAATTTAAAAATATTCGAAAAATCTCTTAATGCAAAATCATTGTTTATGATAATATAAACATTTCAGCCACATATTATTTAAACCTACGCCCACTTTTTGGAGGCGTTTTCATACAAAACCATCTGTATACCCTTCCCCATACCATATGCAAAGAAAAACTTTTTTTTTGTGGAAACGATTTTTGTGAATTGTTATGGCAATGACATTTTCTGTATTTCATCGCAATAAATTCCACATTTTGGGATAGTAATTTTAATGATGGGGTTGGATAGGGTATTAAACAATCCGCACAGCGGACTCTAGCCTTCTCAAATGTTTTTTTGTTTATGAATAACACAGATGCGTTCCACGAGTGCAGAATTTGGCAAGGAGTATGATAGAATGATAGGATGACGCTGATTATATGGCAGTTTAGCGTTAGATAGGCTCTCATTGCAACGAAGAGTTTGATGGGAAATAAGGTAAGGAGAAGAAAGAAGCCATTTCGAACTGATTTGTTCTTCCTTGGAGAAGTAATGAATTCTGTAGAAAAGTATCTGCTTTGTGAAAAATAAATAAGTTGATGCTTTAGCAGCTCCACTTCCTGCTGGAACAGAAAAATCGTGTTAGGACATAAGTTACGATTAGAAAATCGATTAACATAAGAAATAACTCTAAGTGCTCTTGCAAATGAACAAACTTAGTTAAACATCTACATCTACATTACCTTTTGTGACAAATGTTTTAAAGGCTTTCGTCTCCAAATGCGTTTCATCCGCTAGATTTGGAAGACTAATAAGCCAAAAAAAAATTCTGTTTTGTGGAGACACATTGGCCGCTACCTCTTAGGAGAATTGATTGTCAAGAGATTTGAAATATCTCAACTTAGTATTGCCCTCGTTATCTATAATGGTAATAAGCAACAAAAGTCTTCCATGTCCAAAGTGATTTATTCGAACGAGCTAGAACAATCGATTAATCAGTCCAAAAACAAAGATTTTAAGAGGAAACCAGAAAATGATGAAAATAACACTTAACAAGCTTAGACAGAAGAGCAGGACCACAAAATTCTATGCGCAGTTATGATATTTGTTTACTAAGTGCTACTTTTGGTGATTACGATGATTCTTTACAGTTTAAGTGTCAAGTAAGGTTTTAGAGAATTACTAGTGCAAGCCATCCTGCATGATCGAACAGACGGGCTATGCTGAGAATATTTCACCTTAAGCACTACAAGGAACGCCAAAAGTTTTTTCCGTGCTATCCTACTTGAGATTAAGAAAACTATCAACAAGATCTGAAAATGCAGCAGTAGAAGTAGCTTCAACCAATTCAAGTTGATAATTTTGAATTGCAATAAAAGCATATAACCGGACATCAAATCATCAAATTCGTCCTTGATATCCTTGAAGCGATTGGGTACTTGACTTTAGCGTCTTCAGGTAATTGTGGCATCGTATGGAGTGTAATCGTAAGGTGCGCAATTTACACCGAAAGTAAAGGTCAGAAGCCATTGCAAATTATGGATGAAAAATCGCGATACCAAGTTTTTTTTTTAAAAAACAAAACTTTTCTTGGTTAAAAAATAAAGGCTTGTACTTATCTTAAATTACCTATTAGATAATATGCCGAAAGGCAGTAGAATTATGTTGTTAGCGTTTAATTTAGAGCGCCCGCAGAGGGCAAGTAAGTTAGTTAAGTAATGTAGGCTAGTTTTTCATGAATTTTAGTCTAGCATGTAACTTAGTTTTAAGATGATGTAAAATAAAAATCAATTAAAAAAAAGGGAAGATAGCGTTAAAGAGCAGGTTTAGCATTCAACAGGTTGCTAAGACTGTTTCCATTAATGGATAAAATTGAGCCGGTAAATACTCAATTAAAGTTAAGGATTCTTAGAAAGTGATTTTGCAGAGCGCGTAAGTTGATTTAGGGCAATGCATCGCGAGAAACTAAGTTTATAATATAGAATAGATTCATAGATTGTTAAGTGTTAGTTAAGTATTGTTCTTATAGAGTTAACATGTATAGTAAGTATGAATTAAGAAAACTTGTTTACAATACTAAAGTAGAAATGAAATAAACAAATCGCTTTAACCTTCATTCGGCATGTTGGTTGAGGCTCAGGTTCATTCCGGACTGGACTGTAGTGTAATATGAAAGAAATCGACTGTTTGCTTTAGAGGTTCTTTATTGACAAATAATTGAATTGAATAATAATCTTATGCGGCCATGCCGCTAACATAATGTGTCTAAGGGAATCTTATCATATAGTTACTATATCGCATGGTTTCCAATGACGAGCAAATAAACTACTCGTGGCCGATTGGAATGAGCTGACGCAGCAGCATGGTTTCCTATGACCAGCAGACTAGTTGCCCGTGGGATTGGAATGCGTAACTTGAATTATTACTTAATGTAGTGTAGGCAAATTCGCGCTACACCTCCCTTTTTGAGAAGAGTAAATTTATTCAATATAAATTTAATCTTAAATTCTAAATTTTATTTGGTTTGCAAATGAATTAATTCTATATAAATTTAATCTTATTGTTCTTAAATAATTATTCTTAAATAAAAAAAATGTAAGTTATTTGCAATATTCTTTTGTTTCGTAACGTCTAAGTCGGTCTTTGTGCACAATTTTCATCTTGTCGCTGTCGTTTTTTAAGGCTACATTGTTCCTATTGTCTATGTTGACTACCTTAAATGGTAATTTATAGATATTGTCCAACTTATGTCCTATTTGTTTCACTAGAACTAGATCTCTTACTGCTATATCTAAGCTATTACTATACCTGTCGTATAAGGCCTATTCTTTATGCTTTTTGCTTTTTATAATTTCTACGGCCCTTTTATGATCCGTTTGGAGTCGAAATTTGACTTCCTTCTCATACGCGTCTACATTATAAATGGGGTCTTCCTTTGAATCACAAAGAAAGTCGCAATTACCTGGGGATTTACCAAATACTAATTCAAATGGGCAATAGTCGTGCACCATCACCGATGGCGTAGTATTGTAGCAATACGTGTAGTATTTTAGCCACTCGTCCGAGTCAGTTTTTTCTATTGGAGTGTATGAGCGAACATACTCATTAAATGTTCTGTGGTTTCTTTCCACAGTTCCTAACGTTTGGTGATGGTATGCCGTAGAGGTGACATTTTCCACTTTCAATAGTTTACGTATTTCGTCGAATATTTGGTTTTTATATTCGGTGCCCATATCTGTGATTATTTTCCTCATAGGACCGTAAACTAGTACGAAATGGTCAAAGATTGATTTGGCAATTGTCTTTGCACTTTTATCAGCGATGGGTACCGCTACCAGATATTTAGTTAAATCACATATTACTGCGACTGCATACGCATTGCCACTTTCTGATCTTGGTAATGGTCCAATGGTGTCTATCAGTACTACATCAAATGCTGTTGTTGGGGTATCAGTTATAATCATTGGTTCTTTTACGTTTTTCAGTGACTTATTTCTTTGACATTTGTCACATCTCTTAACGTATTTTATAATATCCCTAGTCATATTTTTCCAATAATATTTTTGTCGTATCTTTTTTAATGTACGAGTGATCCCTGAGTGGCCACCACAGATTGGATCATCATGGTAATTTTGTATAATCATTTTTCTTTTGTCATCAGTTGTTATTTTTATAATTATAGGCGTCAGTGCAATTCGAAGGTTTGTTGGAGCTCTATTTCCTATTTCTTTATATTCATTGATCCGGATCTTTTCAAAAATATTGCCAACTAGTGACTGCTGCAGCTTTCTTAATCCGTTATCACTTGCTATTTTTTCAAGCAGTAGAAATAAATGATCCAAGTCAATTTTTCAATTAGTAATAAGGTTATTTATTTCTATAGTGATCACTTTTTTATTCTTAATAATTTTTAAACAGTCGCCATTAATAGCTAGCCGGGCGCTGTTTCTTTTACTTCTACTACTGAACGCTTCATATATATTTATCTTATTAGATGATCTTTCTATTTTGTCGGCTGTTGGTTCTACGTTATTTTTATTTGATTGCAGCCTGGTTGTGACTTTAAATAGTTTTTTGGCTGAATTTCTTATATTTTGAATTTCGTTAAAATCTATGCCCGACAATGCGTCCGCTGCATGATTATCTTTTCATGCGTGTTAATTTAGAGGACGGGTTTTTCATAGCAAAGAGATACGATAGTGGTCTATGGTCGCTTCTAATCAAGAATTTAGTCCCATATATGTAGGGTCTGAATTGATTGATTGCCCAATGAATAGCAGCTAGTTCTTGTTCAATAGTGGATTTAATACTTTCACCTTTGGTGAATGATCTGGAGGCATATGCTACTGGAAGTTGGTATCCATTGCACTCTTGACTAAGTACAGCACCGCATGCATATTTGCTTGCATCGGTGGTTATGCAAAATTGCTTCCGGAAGTCTGGATACTGCAAGATGTGAGGGCTTAATAGCGTTTGTTTTAAGTATTGGAATGCATTGCCACATTCTATGGTCCATTCAAAGGGGGTATTTTTCTTACAGAGTCTCGTTAAGAGCCTTGAATGTTCAGCGAAATTTGGAACAAATCGTCTGTAATAGTTGCAAAATGCAACGAATCGCTTGACTTCATCTGCATTTTTGGGTATTGGATAGTCTAAGATAATCTGAAATTTGCTATCATCTGGAAGAATGCCTTTGTCTGTGCATTTATGACCTAAGTATGTCACTTCATGACTGAAAAATGTGCACTTGTCAGGATGTAATTTTAGATTGTATTTTCTACACGTTTTGAATACATCGGTTAAATTTTTTAACATGTGTGATTCTGAACGGCCCAGTACAACTAAATCATCCATATATAAGAATGCTTGCGTTGGTGATAAACCAGAGAACACAATTGTCATCATTCTTTGAAATGAGTTTGGTGCTATCTTTAGGCCATAGGGTAGACGCTTGAATCGGTATGAACCTTTATCAGTTGAAAATGAAGTGATGTCCCTTGAGTTTTCATCTAATTCAATTTGATGAAATCCTGATGTTAAGTCTAGGCAAGAGAAATACTAAGTTTTGCCTAGTTGGTCGAGAATATCATCTATTCTTGGCAACGGAAATTTGTCCACAATTAGCTTTTTGTTTATACTCCTATAATCCACTACTAATCTCCAACGTTTTTGATGATTAAAGGGCAACGATTTTTTCGGTACCAACAGTATTGGACTGTTATACTCTGATGCGGATGGTTCCACTATATCGTCTCGTATTAGTTTGTCAACTTGTTTTGTTATTTCACTTTTATGAACGTGCGGTATTCTATAGTTTTTTATATTTGTTGGATCGTCGGTTTTTAAACGAAGCTTTTGTTTATAAAAGTTGTTAACCGTTATTTTATCTGTTTCTAGCGCAAATATATCAATATACTCTGAGCAGAGTTTATGTAAGTCAGACTTTATGAAGTCGGGAAAATGTTTTGACAATTTTTGTAGCTTAACGTCACTGGGATCGGCATTTTCTATTGATATGTTTTCATAGTCGTTTAGACTTTCTGTTTTTAATGTAACGTTGTGTATCAATACATTTTCATTTGTTGTGTTTATTACACGGACAAATGCTCTTGCACTTTTTGCGATTGTATTTGCCACATATATTCCATCTTTAAGTTGCTGTTGTGGAATAAGCACTTCTTTTTCCTGACATTGGATGTTGACCTGTCTGATAACTTCTGATCTTGCAGGGATTGCTATTGCATTTTTAGCTGGTAAGCAAGACATTGGTATTTCAATTTCCTTAAAACCATCTGGTCTTATTACTGTCCAATCTTGATTTCTGTCACAGTTAAGTGTACAATTATATTTCTTGACAAAGTCAAGTCCAATTATTCCATCGGATGGAATTGGAAAATCATCGCTAACGACATGAAATTCATGAGCTTATAGTATATTTGCAATCTTTAAATCAGTGTAAACTTTTCCTAGTGTTTTAGTTATTCCCTGACCTATGCCGTATAGGCTTGTTGTTTCGTATTTGTTAAAAGTATGAATTTGATCTATTTGGCTTTTCTTTACTATAGAAATGTACGCGCCTGTGTCGATAATGAACGATGTTATATCATTATTTAGTGAAGTCTTTAATGCTATGAATGATGTTAAGTTTAGTCGTATACGATAGATTTTACTACTTATGTTATTATTTCCTAGTGAGTACTTGGAGTTGGTTCGTTTTCCGTAACCTGTTGTGTCATTCTGACGTTTCTACTTGCATTGTTGTGGTTATTTCTGGACTGGTTATAATAATTTCTATTACCGTGGTTATTATAATTTCCGCGTCCACGTCCACGACCTCTGCCGCGTTCGCGAAATTCGTAATTAGTTCGATTATTGTTATGATAATAACTATTACTCCTACCTCTATTATTTCTAATATGCAGTATTGCATTTGGCTGGCCATAAGATTCTGTACAGCAGTTCACGAAATTAGCCACTGCTTCATTCATGTTGTTGAACTGACCAGACTCCATAATAAGTTTAACCTTATCATTGTTGGAGTTCTTTATCATGGCCCTTATGGCAGCCTTGATCGCGTATGTCTCAGCCAATTGAGGCATTAGTCCGTCCGAAACATATGCGCTTTGCAATTTTTTGGTGAGGTCTTCAACCTCTTTTGCATATTCATTTGCCGGTTTGGGGCTTTGGCGGATGTTCATCAACTTTGCAGTGATGACGTCTACAGACTCCCCTTTAACTGTGGTTTTTAATTTTTGAACTACTTCTGCTACGGTTATTTCCGAACCAGATATTTGATTTATAGCAGTTCCTTTAAGCTTTGTTTTTATTAGATTAATAGCAACGATATTATTGCCATCGTTTATGCTATTTACCGATTCTAACGCAGCTAAGAAGCTTTGCATTTCGTCTGCGTTACCATAGAAATCCGGGAGGATTTTAGATGCTATGTTTAGAAATTCCACAGGTGTTTGCGGCATTTTGTTTGTATTTGAAGTATTGGTTATGTTACTAATAATTTCTTGTTTCTTCTCAGTATCGATGAAAACTTTCTCGTGGAGCGAGACAGGTAATTTGAGGTCTATTGAGTGACGTGAAGCTGCTCTAGAGACTTTGTCTCTGCATTCGTTAAAGAACTTGTGAGCATTGTCTTTATGTTGATTGGTTAGCCTTGAGTAATTAACGTTTAGTATTACTCTAATGTTTTCTAGGCTGGTTACCAATACCTTCAAGTGTCTGTTTAGAGTTTCTTTACCTATAGGTCTATCTTGGTTGATGCATATGTATGATTTATCGAGTACTTCTTTATTTTGCCATACTTTCTCGACAATCTTTAGCCATTCCATTTAATTGGCTATGGCACAAATATAAGGAATTCTTGTGAATGAGTAGACTGAAGAACATTTTCAAATTATAGATTCGGAGAAGAAAAAAGTTTAATGTTTGTGGTCATAAAATCAACTTTTATTTTTTTTATTATAGGTACACTGTATGTCGTCATCGTAAAATCGTACATGTTACCAAAGTCGTACATGTTTCATGTAATTTATTAAATATTGATAAATTGAAATAAAAAAAAATAGTGTTGATTAAATTTGTGCAATAGACTGTGCTCTTGCCATATATGTTTTTTTTTAGACATTTTTTGTGCATTGAATACAGTTTTAGTGCTAGATGAGCAGCTAAAAGTACAATGATTACGATTAAGTACATTTCGTTATTTGATTTTTTTTCGGTTATTTCTACCTCATTAATCACGTTTGCACTTGGTCTCTCTATTTTGGACTGTTTTTTGCCCATTTTGGATAAAATTTAAATGTTCTTTACATTTATCTATTAGTTATATTTACTTTTTATTTTTAGTTACCTGCATGTGCTTACAATTTTAAAGGCAATTTACACCATTATTCTACTTATGAAATAAGTTTACGTACATGCATGTACTATTTTTTTTTCACTGTTTCTAATTTGTTAACTAACGCACCCAGCGTAAAACGCAGTTGAAGTGCAAAAAAAAAGTAAATAAAAAGTGTGCAAATTAATGCACTACTACCTACTTCTTCCTGCGTCTATGTAGCAGGGAATTTGGTTCGGCCAACTTATCCTTAAGACTTCGTTCCTGTGATAGGGTGAGCTTCTTTTCCTTCAATGTCTTCACAATTACCGCTAGTTGTCGATGTTTTCTTGCCCTTTTTCCTCCGCGTCGTTTTGGTGGCGGTGTCGTTTTCGGTATCTTCGTTAGTTTTTCATCTTGCTGGCGAAGCTTTTCTTTTTCACGTATTGTCGTTGCTTGTCTGGACTTATATTCGTTTATTGTTAATGGTTGTGGTCCAGACATTTCATTATGTAGTGAAATTTTTAGCGTCTTCGCATTATTTTGCTGGAACTTCTTTAACTTCTCTATTGTTTATTTATTTAACCACTGAGGGAAATTTTAAGCGTCTTCGCATTATTTTAATTTCACATGAGACAACTTATAGCTCCTGGCAAGATCGCCATGTAATATGAAAGAAATCGACTGTTTGCTTTAGAGGTTCTTTATTGACAAATAATTGAATTGAATAATAATCTTATGCGGCCATGCCGCTAACATAATGTGTCTAAGGGAATCTTATCATATAGTTATATCGCATGGTTTCCAATGACGAGCAAATAAACTACTCGTGGCCGATTGGAATGAGCTGACGCAGCAGCATGGTTTCCTATGACCAGCAGACTAGTTGCCCGTGGGATTGGAATGCGCAACTTGAATTATTACTAAATGTAGTGTAGGCAAATTCGCGCTACAGTAGCGCCACTTAAGTAAGTAAGTATCGTGTATTGAATATTAAATTTTTGCTTTTAATATAATTGGTGGATTATAAGCATAATGTTTACTTAAGAATATATGTGATTCAGTTCTACTATCCAAAAATTAATTTTGTAAGAGAATGGCTGGACACGAAATATTCAATATCAGTTATTGTGTTTCGAAAGCGAAGAAATTTCTTAGAAGCCAAAATGTGGCTCACAGTGGCTTGTTAAAAGATTGGCTTAATATTGTAAGTCTCTACAGCAATTTGACGACTCTATGCTTATCAAATTTGTGGTTGGCTTTGAAGGAAACATTTTTGAGCGTTTATGCGAAGAAGACGAAGGATTCAATTTGAGCGATGCGTTGAAGAAATTGCTTACACAGCAGCAGCAGCAGCAAACAGAATAAGAAGTAAAAATTGTTTACAAAAATTTTAACTTGGTCCAAGCAGCAGCGGCTTTAAGTATAACAGATTAATCTTGGGTAGCAAAGATAAGGCGACTCCGTGACGTTATTCACGTTATGGGTGTAGAAGCCATACCAGCTAAAAATGCAAATTCAAATCCAGCACATGCTACAAGGGCGGTAAAGTAGGTTATTTGGCGACCATCTCCAGTACAAACAAACAAACAAATCAATTTGATGGATGTATTAAAAGGGTTAATCAATGTAAGCAATACTCTGATAACGTTGTGAATACTTCAAAATTGTCTATTTTAGTGTTTCTGGAGAATGTTTCTGGTGAAACTGGTATAGCCACCCATTCACACTAACTGCGAATTCTAATCTTGTCTGGCTCGAGTTTGTGTTGGATGCTAACGATGCTTGTTCAATATCTAGTTTCTTTGTGAATTTTTGAAAGGCTTTTTGATCGGAAGAAATTGAAACCGTGCGTCGATCAGTTTTGTGCATACAATGTGGAACCAAAAAAAATTGTTGGTGAGCTCGAGGACATGTTATATATTTAGTATTGGCTTATCACAAATTAATTTTATTCAGAGCGAACACAAGCAAACCGAAATAATTAATATTAAAAGCAAATTAAGCCTTGTTTGTTTTTAAGGGAAAAATGTGAGAAGGCTGCAATCCGCTGTAGCAAAATTGGGCGTGGGTTAAAATGATATATAAAAGAAATGTTTGTATTGCCATAACCAATGATATTGGATCAACATTTTTTTCGAAATATTTAAAATTGTACCGAATTTTTACTGAAAACGCCCTCAAAAAAGGGCGTGTCGAGAAACCTTAATGAACAAAATATAGATATACAAGTTGGCTACATATGTCGTTCAGACAATTTCTCAAATGTCTCTACTGTTGCCCAAAAATCACGTTTTTCTAAGAAGTGGGCGTGGCAGTAGCCGGATTTTGAAAATTTTTATACTTGGTCGATTAGAACATACTAGGATCACACGTACCAAATTTTATTATCCTAGCTCAAAATTAAAGGCCCAAAAACCGGTTAACTACAGACGGAGGACCGACCGGCGTGAAATATAGAAAATGTCATTGTCAGAACATATTGTTCAGGCAGTTTATCAAAATCTTATATGGCTAAAAAAAAAAAAAAGTTTTTCCCTGTTATGCTATGAGGTAGTGTATTAAAAATGTTTTTTTATATGAAAACGCCTCCAAAAAGTGGACGTGGTTAAAATTGATAAGTAGAAGATATGTTTATATATGTGTAAGACTTTGCCGAAAAACGTGTTTTTACTGAAAACGTCCCCAAAAATTGGGGGTGAAAAAAAACTTATATGCACAAAACATAGATATTTAGGTTAACTACATATGCTGTTCAGGCACTTTTTAAAAATTCGCTACTGTTTGTCTAAAAATACCGTTTTTCTAAAAAGTGGGTGTGCCAGTTGGCGCATTTTGAAAATTATTAAACTTGCTCCAACAGCACGTACAAGGATAACATAATGGTTTTTGTATGAAAACTCCTCCAAAAAGTGGGGTTGGCAAAACATTTTGTGTGTACGAAATGTAGACATTAAGATTGTCTAGTTATTTTCTACAGACGCTTTTTAAAAAATTTTAACGGTTGGGCCTAAGACTACGTTTTTCTGAAATTTTAATTGGAAGGAATATTTACATTCCCATAACCAATGATTTTGCAACATTTTTTTTTTTCGATACCCTTAAAATTTTACCGCAAAATGTTTTTTTTGCGGAAAACGCCCCAAAAAGTGCCCCTGGCAGAAAACTTTGTAAAGACGAAATATAGACATCAAGATTGTCTAGATATGTTGTTTCCTATACGTTTCAAAATCTCTATCGGTTTGGCCTAAAAGTTGGTTCTTCTAGAAAAGGGGCATGGCAGTGGGCTGATTTCAAAAGTTTTTACATTTGTCCTGCTGGGAGCAACAACAAACACGTGTACCAAATTTCATCATTCTGCTTCATAATTTGAGGCTCAAAAACTGGTGCTGTACGGATGGACGGACGGACGCAGAGACATAGCTAAATCGACTCAGCTATGGATTCTGAGTTGATCCATATACTTTAAGTAATACCTAGCGAAAACCCCTATGAGATGGGTTCGCTTAATATCCTATCCCATCCCATCCATAATATAAATATCCCCAAAATTTCGGCTGAATGGCGATGAAGTATAGAAAATGTCATTGTCAGAACATATTGTTCAGACCGTTCATCGAAATCTTTTATGCTTTGGCAAAAAACATCGAAATGGTTTTAGATGACAACGCCTCCATAAAGTGGGAGTGGGTTAAATTGTTAGATGGAAGAAATGTTTATATTACCATAGACAATGATTTTTTTTAATGTGTAAAACTTTGCCGAAAATCGTTTTTATTTAATGAAAACGTCCCCAAAAATTTGGCGTGGCAAAAAACGTATTTAGACAAAACATTGATAGTCAGGTTGACTTCACATGTTGTTCAGTCATTTTTTAAAAATTCGCTAATTTTTGTCCAAAAATACCGTTTTTCGAAAAAGTGGGCGTGGCAGTTGGCGGACTTTGCAAATGTTTACAGCAGACAGAGCGGTATCAATTTTAAGTATTTGAGCTATGTGATTTTAAACTCACACGAGCAAACAAAAACGCGACGAACCACAGCAAACCGGCACACATAACGTATGGTCTTCTGCTCTCATTATCAATCAATGAGATCTTTAGTACAAATTACTGCAGTTCGCGTAAAAAAGATCGAAAGGTACAAGGAAGACAACCTGATAGCCATCGTAGTAATCAATCACGCGTAACATACTACCATATCAATATCGTAGCATAGCATTATAGGGTCAATAAATTCAATATTATATATGTTATGTGTGCAATAATGTGTTGTCCTTCAATGTTAATAATGGTACTAAATATTGTTTCATTTCCATGTTGTTCCCCCGCTACAACTGCAAGAAGCTAAGATCCCCTTTACACGTAATGGAATAAATTGCGAATTACGTTCACAGCCGGGGAGAATGTTACTCACTCAATTATTTCTGAAGTCAACACAATCTAAATCAAATTCTTTATTACTTTCATATTGTTTTATAAAGTTGCTATAATTTTGTATACTTACCATCTGTCAAACTATATGTTTAGTTCTATTACACTAATCACTTTAAAAAATAATGTCATAAATTAAAATATCATTTTAAACATAACCGCCAATAAAGCAACACGATTATACGAAACCGAAGTTCTTTATATTTTTAGATACGATAATTATTTTTTTGTTTGCGGGTAAAATCTAAAAGTGTCTACAGATTTCCGAATAAAGTAAAAAAACTGCACCCAACACACAGATAACCCCAAAACCCTACGGACTATTAATTTAACAAACAAACAGTTGATACTCCAACATTTGGTCCTTCGAGCCGGATTAAGTGTGCATTTTTAAAGTGCTATAAACATTAAAACACTTAGAACAATAGAAGCAGTGCATAAATGCATTTAATATCAGTTTGAACTATAGAAGTGCGTAGGTACATCAATATCGATATTTATTCTAACTATACAGTCCACTACCCTACACATATTGAGCAAATCGAGATATCCGCGTCGCGCAATCGGCTTGGAACAAAGAAATTTATCAACCGGTTTTAAGACAAAGAAAAAAATCCGTAAAATGTAAAACAGCTAAATTCACTAATAGTCAATAAAGATCTGTTTCTAGTAAAAAGTTGAAAGTTGTTTTTTTTAGTTCCAACCGTGGAAAGTAATTAAAGTGGCGCAGTCGGTAAGATTCCTTTAATACTTGAACTACATTAGAAACAAGTTTTGAATATTGTTAGTAAATAGAATTAAACATGTTAGCAGGAATTTTTTTCATAGATATAAAAAATAAATTCGACATACACAAAATTAAAGAAATTCTATATTCCTATGTAGGGTATGAAGTGGAAATCTAGAAAAAGAACCCGTAAACCAGGATAGGCGAAGTTTCGGACATCCTAGTAATAAGTATGAGAACAAGAGAAATTTCGGTAGTAATAGTCAAAATGTCCATAGACAAAATTCAGGGCAAAATAACCATTATCAGCTAAAGTCAGGACAATTTCCACAAAACTTTCAACAGACGCAACACAGACCAAACAACCAACACCAACAAACGTCTGGCCGATATCGACAAAACAACCATCAAAATGGACAGTACGGATACAACAATCACTACCAACGTAGGCAACATGTCTTCAACCCGTCAGGTCTGTTTAGGAACGCCCATCAAGAACCACAACCAATGGACATATTCAGACACATCGAAATCGATATCGTAATCAACAAGAAGAAACCGTTGTTGAGGAGGTTTATAACATAGAACCACACCGCAAAAACTGCGTTTATAACGCCCAATGGCCTCTATGAATATTTTAGAATGCCTTTTGGACTAAAAAACGCACCGGCGATCATTCAAAGATTAATGAATGATATACTGAGAGACTACGTTAATAAAATTTGTGTTGTCTACCTAAACGAATTAAAAATTCAATTTCATAAGTGCTCCTTTATGAAAAGGAATACGGAATTTCTAGGCCATGTGTTGACGGCAGAAGGGATGAAGCCCATCCCAAACAAAAGTAAATGAATTCAGGAATACAAACTACCCAAAACAGAAAAGCAGTTGAAAGGTTTCCTTGGGGCTACAGGCTATTATAGGAAGTTTGTAAAAGATTATTCGAAAATGGTTCACCAATGATTAAGTATCTTAAGAAGGATAGAAAAATTAACGTCAATGACCCTGATTATATTTAGCCTGAATATATTCAGGCGTTCGAAACACATAAATTAAACATTAGTAGACACCCAATATTAAATTTCCCAAACTTTGAAAAACCGTTTACATTATTCACTGACGCAAGCAAGAACGCAATAGGGGTAGTCCTAATGCAAGATGGCCAACCTGTTTGCTATTCATCTAGGTCATTAAACGATCATGAACAAATTATTCAGTAACCGATAAGGAATTCTTAGCGATCGATGGGCAGTGACTTACTATAGACCTTATCTTTGGGGAAGAAAAAAATTTAAAACTATCACCGATTTTATACCGGAAAAGAATTTAGTGTGAGAAACCAGCGGTGGATTTTAAAATTGCAGGAGTACCAATATGATATAGAGTACCTAAAAGGGAAGGAAAACCGAACAGCAGACTTTTTAAGCAGTATCCCGTACGAAAATAATAAAAACAGTATCCCTGACCAATCAGTAAATAATATCTTAGAGAGTGTAACAATTCATTTCTAAGACGAGCAACAGTTAGATCACATTCCCAGTAAGGAAGTTATAGTTGATAAATACAAAACTCAACTTATATTAACCAACACGGTAGATAGAGAAATAGAAAACCTACACGGAAGAAGAATCGTTTCTCTTGATATGACTTAGGAAAAAGAATACTGGACAGATGTTTTACGTAAGTATATTAAACCAGGTATTACAGCTATATTTACAGAATTATCTTACCACGAGTTCAGCAAAATACAGCAATTACTAATAGAGCTATTCAGCCATGACAAACAGGTAAAATTTATCAAGGCAATATTAAGAGCACAAGAAATCATTAATTTAGAAGAGGCACAGAAACAAATATCAATATACCACACTCAAGAAAGTCTTCATAGCTGAATTATAGAAACCTACCTTAGCCTAAAAAACAAAACATATTACCCCAAGTAAATCAAAGAAATAACGAAAATCATAGATAACTGCAGAATATGTACTGAGACAGAGTACGAATGGAAACCATTTTAAGCCAAGTTTGAGATAATTGAAACACCTACTAGACCAAATAAAGTAACGGGTGATCCAAGTAGAGATACCTTTTTCAGTAGCCTTTTTTGACAGATCAAGTGTGAGTCGTGTCATGCTGTCATGTTATTTTTGCTTAGTATTGTTTGGCATTTCATAATGGAAAGACTTACGCGTGAACAACGTTTACAAATTGTTCAACTTTATTATGAAAATTCACGTTCTGTGAGGAATGTGTTTCGTGCACTTCGCTCAACTTATGGTCAACATAATCGGCCTACTGAGTGTACTATTCGCAACACCATCACCCATTTTGAGACCCAGCATTCATTATTGGATAATAGACTTTTTTAGACTTTTTCCTGTGGGGATATGTAAAGTCAAAAGCTTATGCCGACAAACCCGCTTCGATTCAGGCCTTGGAGGAAAACATCACGCGTGTCATTCGCCAGTTACCAGTCGAAATGCTCGAACGAGTGTTCGAAAATTGGACTCAACGGATGGACCATCTGCGACGTAGCAACGGCCAACATTTGATAGACATAATCTTCAAAAAATAAATCCCAAAGAATGTTCTTTCAAATGATAATAAACATTCTCCATTAAATTTGAATGTTCTGTGTTTTTTTCTTTAAAAAAGTAGGGAACCTCGAAATGGATCACCCTTTACTTTGCATGGACATATATTATTTTATGAAGCAGGCTTTTTTGAAACTGATCGACAAGCTAACCAAAAGAGCTTACGTGTATCATTAGCCCAATAGGAATTTGACGAAGAAAATAGAAATATTAGAAGAACATTTCTCAAAATTTGGAAAACCTGAAAAAAATTAATGCAGATAATGAATTTAAAATAGTAAATTTTAGGGAATACTTAAGAGAACAGCGGGTAGAATTACATTTAACTAAACCCAATACGCATACGGGCAACATCGACATCGAGAGATTCTACTCAGCACTACAGGAGAAATTAGTAGCTATAAGACAACTAGATTTAATATTAATTCAGAAGATACATAGGGCAGTAAATAGTTACAATAACCGATACCATTCCACGTTAAAAATGACACCGGAGGAAGGAATGTTTGCAGGCATGGCAACATTAGTAGAGGCAAATAATAATAGAAAAAAAATAGAATTAGGAAGTTAAATCAAAGTAGAGAAGAATATAAGGAAACAAAGCAGGTAATACCAGTATAAAGTTATAAGCTTAATTACTATAAGAACGAACCTAGGTATAGATTTAAAACATTAGATAGAGAACACCCCATTAACATAAAACGACCTCGGAAATTTTCAGATGATAACATTAGTGTATCTCACATGAAACTAACGCATGAAACTATAGCAACATTGCCAATAAATCGACTTACAACAGACAATGGTTACACAACTATTAACATGGTACAGACAGAGATAATCAAAGATGCCAAAATCATATTACATATTTTTAACCCACCTCTTTCCCTCTCCTTTTTTAATTCAATATTAATAATACTCTACACACTTATGAATCTTATAGTTTTAACTTCCATAAAACCGACTTCGTTAAGCAACATCAACTTCAACGATGTTTTTGAAAACCCGAATATTACTATTCATACTGCTGTAACGATGTTCTACTCCAAAATGTTTAACTATTTTAATCAGTCAGTACTGAATTCTTCCAATTCACCACCATGGTTCACCAAAGAGTTACGATCACTTCGTAACACAAGAAACAAACTCTGACGAGTTCATCTTAAATCTCGTTCGGACTATGATTTTTTAAATTACTCCTAGGCGTCTTCATATTTCAGCGACCTCTGCGAATCTCTTTATCTCCAATTTATAGACCACATGCAATATAGGATAATTTCCAACCCCAAACGGTTTTGCCATTTCATTAACTCAAAAACGAAATCAGATAACTATCCATCTACTTTAAAATCTGCTAATACATCATCAACCGATCCCAAAATCATTGCAAATTTATTTGCAAACTATTTCAGCCAATCGTTTACCAAGGAAAGGCTTGAAGTTGATGTTGATTATTTTTCCTACATGAGAAATTGTCCCCAAACTTCATTAAACTCATTTGAAGTATCCGTATCTCTCGTAGAAGCAAAGGTAAAGAAACTAAGGAGCGAATATTCCCTCGGCCAGACGGAATTCCTTCTATAGTTCTGAAAAATTGTATCAACTACCCCTTACTGCTCTTTTCCAACACTCAATATCACATAAAAAAGGCCTAAGAACGAAATTTCTAACTACCGACCAATCGCTAAACTCTTTGCATACCGAAGCTTTTTGAAAGCATCGTTTATGATACATTTTTTAATTGCAAATCCATCTTTTCTCCAAACTAACACGGATTTCTTAAAGGTAGGTCAACCACTACCAACCTAACAGAATCATTCTCTTTAAACTTAAGGTACTTGGTTTTCCACCGAGCTTAATTGCTCGGATTAAATCCTATCTCTTTGAACGCCAATATATATTGATAATATCATCAGCAGAGCCAACTCCGCACTTGGGTTTGTTAAACGCTGGTCTAAGGAATTCTTGAACCCCTATGTCACAAAATCTCTCTTTTTCACATTTGTTAGACCTATCCTTGTATATAATAGCCAAGTATGGTCGCCTTATCACAATACCCATTCCCTCCGTATTGAGAGTATCCAACGCAGATTTATCCGTTTTGCTCTACGCGGTCTCCCATGGGTAGACAGTTTTAATCTACCCCCCTACGCACATCAGTTTCTGGCAGGTAATATTGATTGCCCCGCTCCGCTAGAAATGATTTCCCTCAACGCCAACCCCAGAAATCTAAGATCTGTCCCCCTCTTCCGACTGAAATTCCACCGAACCAACTACGGTAACAACGAGCCAATGACTAGAGTACAACGTCTGGCTAATGGGCATAGCTCCTTTGATTTTCACTGTAGCAAACTTGATCTACGAAACTCCCTTATGTCCTCCTCATCTACCACTACTCCTTAACAATCTTTCCCATAATTTAATTTAATTTAGAATAATTAATTTAAAATAATTAAGTCTTATGTTCAGCTTGTACTAAGCTTAAATAAATAAATAAATCAATTAACACCAGGGAAATAAGGGAAACAGTCAATTTATTAGAAGAAAATACAAAAAAGTTAATATTAGCCAAGACGTAGTCATAAGAAAAGAAATATAAACTTTATACACAAAAATAACTGCAATAGAACCAGGAAATAATTCAAGATAAAAACGGGGAATATTTAATATAGTCGGGACTGTACAAAAATTGATTTTTCGTACCATGGACGACACCGACCGACAGGAAATAGCAGACCATATAAAAATAATAGAGGAAAATGATGAAAATATCGTAAACAAGCAAGTTGAAATCAACTCTTACCTTAATGAAAGTATAATACAACTTAGGTATGTCATAGAATCAGACAGGAAAGAACTAAATAGAGCATATCAGTAACTAGCAGCAAATTAAGAAAGATTTATACTACAACAATTAAAATTAGTCCAACTTATGAAAATAAAAATGTTAGAAGAAAAAATATATCAAATAATATACAATATAGCGTTAGTCAAGCATGTATTAGTTCGTCCTAGTATGTTGACAGCAACGGAGATAAACGAAACAAAACTAGACTTCTAAAATATAAAGCAGGTACATTAATACTTGCAATTAAATACAAATTAGTAGATCTTAAACTTATCACTGCAATACCCACAGAAAACAAAACAGAAATTATAATAAAAGACCAATATATTGTAGAAATAAATAAAAAAAAGTACACATATAACGATAATATTCAATAAGAAAATGATTTAAAACCCATAAGCAACTGTATTGTACACAACAATTGTAAGCTTGTAGAAAATCAGTTAGTAGAAATTAAGAAAATAGATGATAGTTCCATTATTTGCAAAAATATAAAAGAACATGAACTATCAAATCAATATGACGATCGAAAAATTAAACAAAGAAATAAAAAACTTAAATTATCAATTACAGCCTTGGGTCAAGAAACTATAGTTCCCTATAAAATTCAGGAGAATTTTATCAAAGGAGGGGAGAGGTTACATATCCAATAGAACAGTCGCGCTTCTCAATTTTCGTCTCTTAAGAAATGTAAAATTATATCCATTTTTTGTTTGCTTGTTGTTCAAGTTTCAATGTGCTTCAGGCAAATAACTGCGACAGCTGAGCTTGCAATAACAGTAGAATTAAGTTAGATATAAGCATGTTTAAGTTTCCTATTAGAGTTAGTCCGTAGGCAGCTCGAAAGAAGTCAATAAAGATCTGTTTCTAGTAAAAAGTTCAACGTTTTTGATTTAGTTCCAACCGTGGATGTTGAGGAACGCAGCTTCTACTATGTTTTTTGATACATATTTATTATTTTGATTTGTTTTCCATATTGAAATTTTGTTCTAACTTTTGTTATTATTTGTATATGTTACCAAACATTTTGTTAATCACCCTATGTTCGACCATATTCCCTATATGTATTTGTCTACTATTTTTTTTCTCTGTAATGATTGTTTTTTTTTTGTGCTTCTTTAACGTTACAAACATTGCAGTATCCAACACGCTTGCTGGAACCGTTGCTCAAACACTGGGTTTTAGTAAGCGTTATATAGCCTACTGCTTCTTAAACAGAATCAATAAAAATCACTTTTGTAGCAACCACTATACCAGTCGGTCGAGCCATAGGGTTATACACCTATAGATTTTTTTTTGTGTTTTTTGTAAATAGTCTTGATTTGAGAGTTGCGGTTATTAATAAAATAATTAAAACGTTTAATGAAAAAATTATTGAACCTTGTTTGACGCATTCGCAATCAAAGTTGGTCCTTCGAGCCGGATATAATTGAATCGCGCTATATTCGTTAACTGGTTGGTGGTTGCTAGACTTTGGATTCCTACACAGATGTTTATTGAAGCTGATTTGTTGGTTGGGCTTGATTTGCTTAAGCTGTTAGTTTGAATATCTAGTGGAAGTTGGTGATATTGTGAAAGGAGCAGGAGTTTTGGTGTTGTTCATCTTGTGTTGGATCTTGAGCCTCGAATAATCTACGTGATCGGTAAATTGAGAAATGGAAGCCTTGAAACAAGCACGTGGTCATTATAAAGGCTCAATTACTAGGGTTTTTAACTTTACTCAAAATATTCCCGACAACATCGATATTTTAGAACTGGAAGTGCGGCTAGAAAGGTTAGAAAAACCCTGGAAAGACAATTGCAATAGTCAATCGGCTCTTTTTGCTTTTCATGGTGAAGAGGGATACGGAGATCCCGAAGAAGAGTTTGAGGTCGTTGAATGGAAGTACATTACGGCAAAATGTGTTCTTTGCAAGCGTTTAAAAGAAAAGGCTCCACTTCGCGATGAATCCCAAGACACTTCGCTTAGAGAATTGGTTGTTTCGCAAACTAAACTCTTACAAAAGTTAGGACAACCAGGTTCCTTCAGTAATAGTAACAAAGATTCTTCGGTTGTGTTACAGCCCATGCATATTACACCATTTTCTGGTGATTATCGTGAATGGCCCGGTTTTCGTGATGTTTTCGTGCAAACGGTAGACAGCAGTAGCAAACTTTCCGGTGCTCAAAAACTTCGGTATCTGAAATCGGTTTTACGCGATGATGCCTTTAATCTTTTAAATGGTATAAATGTCTCGGACTCCAATTATACGCTCGCTTGGGAAAAGTTGCAACGCCGATATGATAAGCCTCATCATATTATCAATGCCCTTATTGAACAATTTCTTAAATTGCCAAGCGTTGTTTCGGGAGATGGCGCACACTTGCGTAAACTGGTTGACAAAGCAGACGAGGTAATTCGTCGTCTAGAAGCGGTTAAAACATATGGTAGAGATCCTTGGCTGATTTATTTATTAATTAATAAAACTGACTCAGAAACTAGAAAGGCTTGGGCGTTAGAAAGCAAACATTCGGAGGAATCTACCATTGATGAGCTTCTGGAGTTCTTAGAAGAAAGGTCTAGTGCTTTAGAAGCGAGTGATCCAAAATCTACACATGTTGTAATGAGCACTCGTGCTTCCCATTCCCTCAACTTTAAAAATCTTGCCGTGGTGAATGCAACATGCCCAAAATGCAAGGGTAAACATTATCTTCCTCAGTGCTCCGAATTCGTTTCAATGTCGGTTAGTTCGCTTCGCAACTTCGCTAGAGATCATCGGTTATGTTACAACTGTCTCGGTTCTAAGCATTCGTCGATGCGATGTCGAGTTAAGGCGCGTTGCTCGTCTTGTAATGCTCGCCATCATAGCTTAGTACACGTAGATAACACAAATCAATCTTCTAGTACAACTAGTACATCCCATGCAGTTAATGCTGCACAAATTACTTTATTGCCGGTCGTAAGCAACCATATGAAAAATGAATCGCGTTCTTCGGGAATACTACCTACAGTCGTCGTTAAAGTTCTTGATGCTATTGGAAGGGCTCACTTCGCACGCGTTCTTTTGGATACAGGTTCGCAAGTATCTTTTGTGACCAATAGTTTGGTAAAAAGGCTTGGACTTCGTTGTGACTTTAACATTGAAGTCTCGCATTAATTTAAATATTGTTGAAATTGAGGCCTATAGCCTGAGCAAAATTACTTCTCAAACTCCATCACTTTCATTCGATTGTGTCAATTTCGCTTTTCTTGAAGATCTTCAGCTAGCTGATGAAGGATTTAATACCCCAGGGCACATTGAAATACTGTTAGGTGCTGACAAGGCTTGGAGTATTTGACGCGGTGGTCATCGTGCAGACGAAGAAAGAAAGGTTGTTGCGCATGAGACACTTTTTTGATGGGTTATAACCGGTTGTTTGTCAGAAAAAGCTATCGTTTCTTTGCACGCAGGAGTTGACCTTTATGTGATTTTAAAGTCGTTCTGGGAAATTGAGGAGGTTCACAGTAAATTCTCTTTGGCCTTAGGTGATGATGAGGTAGATGTTAACTTTGCCAAAACTATTACTCGTACGTCGGACAAGAAGTATATGGTTGAACTTCCGTTTCGCCAAAACAAAGTTATGCTTTCCAATACCATCTCCGGGGCCTTCTCGAGACTGCTTGCTATTGAGCGTCGGTTTACGCGTGATGAAGCTCTTAGAGTGGAATACCGCAAGTTTATGAAAACATACTTGGATTTAGGACACATGGAACGTATTCCAGATGGCGAAATAGAACCAGAATAGGTTCGCATAGAGATACCAACAAATGCAGCCTTAATGAAGTACTTCATGTAGGAACGCCTCTTCAACGCAACTTAATCAACGTTTGTATTCGATTTCGTTTTTTGTGCCGACATAGTCAAAATGTTTCGGCAAATTTGGATACATCCGAAACATCGGGATTTCCAGCGGATTGTGTGGAGAGAATTTCCTGATAGCCCAATTTCGCATTTTCGATTGTGTACGGTGACCTATGGTACCTCCCCAGCTCCTTATTTGTCTATGAAAGTTCTTCGTCAAATTGCATTGGACTACAAACATCAGTTTCCTTTAGCGTCACATGCTATTTTGCATGACATGTATGTCGACGATCTAATGACAGGAGCTGATTCGGTATCGGAGACGTTGGAGCTGAAGAAACAGATTGTAGACATGCTGTCCTGTGGAGGTCTAGAGCTTAGCAAGTGGAGCTCAAACTGTTGGGAGATTTTGAAAGAGATTGACTGTAAAGAAGCTATTTCTCTTGATTTGGATAGTTCATCACAGTGCACCAAGGTTCTTGGTTTGGTTTGGAACCCGCATTGTGACACATTTACATACAGAATTCGTCTGCCTGAACAATTATCGCCTACGAAGCTAAACCTACTTTCAGAGGTTGCCAAGATTTTCGATCCTATGGGGTTTTTAGCTCCTTCCACTATTCTTTTAAAAATACAGTTTCAGGAGCTTTGGATCGCAAAAACGAAAATAGATTGGGATGACCCATTACCCTTTGAAGTAGCCGAAAAATGGAAGCAGTATCGGGAACATTTGAACTATTTCGAAAAGTTTAGGATTTCTCGAAGTTTTACTCTAAATTCTAAGAGCTTGGAGTTAATAGGATTCTCGGATGCTTCAGAAAAGGCATATTCTGAGGTCGTTTATAGTCGAAGTTGTTCAGCAGACGGGATTATTGAGGTTCAATTGGTAGCAGCCAAAACTCTGGTTGCACCAGTGAAGCAGCTCTCGATTCCTCGCCTCGAACTTTGTGGAGCTCTACTCTTGTGTCGTTTGTTGGAGCTCATCCGGTCGGCATTAGATGAAACACCAATTCGGATTCTGGCTTTCTGTGACTCACAAATAGTTCTCTCATGGCTCTCCTCCCCTCCCAGAGGATGGAATACATTCGTTGCCAATCGTACATCCGAAATATTGTCATCTCTGCAACGCTCTTCTTGGAAATTTGTATGTTCTGCTGAGAACCCAGCTGATTGTGCTTCTAGGGGTCTTTCACCTAAGGATCTAATGGGATTTGAAATGTGGTGGAAAGGTCCGTCTTGGTTGTCTAAGGAGTTGAATCAGTGGCCAAGTAATAACGATATAATGATTGAAGAGATTCCTGAGGAAATAAAGAAAGGTATGGATGTTCACGTTTCTGTTCCGGTTGAGAATGTTCTGAATGTTAGAATTGTGGGATATATTTATCGATTGATGAGGTCATGTCGTTTGCCTAAGGAGGATAGAAAATGTTCATATCTTTCGCTTGCAGATCTTCGTCATGCTAAGCAAGCTTGTCTCTTGTGGTCTCAAAACGCATTCCAAGCTGAAGTTACTGCTTTGAGGGGCAATCGATGCGTCTCAAAAATGTCCAAGTTGTTCTCGCTTTCACCTTTTATTGATGCTGTTGGTTTGTTGCGTGTCGTTGGCAGAATTTCGAACGCTACAAATGTCCCTTCTTATGTCAAACATCCCACAATCTTACCAAAAATTCATCGTATTGGACTCAAAAATAAACTTGTATTAGACGCAAAAATAAACTTGGAGAACACCACTACCACCGAATCAACCAGCGACCGCACCCTTTTATGGTTCAAAGTAGACTAACTCAATCGCTCTTCCCCTCTCAACCACACGATCGCTGGCCACTCTCTCTTTAGCTAAAAGAGGGTAGTTTTCTCTTCCAGTTTATGTAGAGTGACTGAGGAGAGGGATCATTTTGATTCCTCGTGCAATGTCACTTAACATTCGGCCATCCGACGTTATTCATCGTCCCGATGGATCTCTTTTACGCAATTCCCACTTTTGAACTTCACAAAGGTGCACAAGTCTTGATCGCCGTTATTGTCATTCACAGTTTCCACAGAGTTTGCACGTAGTTACCACACAGTTTCCACCCAGTTACCACACAGGTTCCACACAGTTTCCACACAGTTTCCATTTTTTTATGTCTAATCCACTTCCGTCGGTTAAATAATTACCCTTTTCCAGGCAATCTTTCCCTATGTTTGATACTCTAATCTAAAATCCTGCAGCTTTTCCTCCACAAAGGTTCTTGAAATATTTCGTTTTACGCATTTTAAGATTTAGGGGATGACCAAAAACATTTTACTATACTAACCCTTGCCGTGTTTTCTTGTTGACATTCAATAATTTGCATTCGAAGGTTTTGTACTCACCGTGCGTATACCCACTGCTCCAAATTGAAGATCAAAGCCATACTCTTGAATGCGAAGCCACCAACCAGCAATTTTCGGAACAAGATCTCTCTTAGCTTGAGTTTGCTTCAGAGAATTGCAATCGGTGTAAATAGTAAACCTCTTGTTCAGCAGATAATACTTAAAACGCTCCAGGCTCTCGACGACTGCTAGTGCCTCCAGTTCATAGTTATGGGCTTTTGCTTCTGTCTTAGAGGTTGCTCGGCTGAAGTAGGCTACAGCTTGTTTACCCCCAATACCAACGACCTGAAACAAAATTCCTGCAAGCCATCCTTAGAGGCATCGGTGTGAAGCTCGTGTTGCGCTTTGGGGTTGTATTATGTTAGAACTGGTGCTGAGCACAACTTTCGTTTAAGCTCATTAAAAGCTTCTTCCTGCTCATTGCCCCAAGTGAATTCGATGTCCTTTCCAGTAAGATGGTGAAGAGGTCTAGCGATGATTGCATATCCATTAATGAATTTCCGAAAAAAACCGGTTAGACCCAAAAATCTCCTCACTTCTGTAACATTCAATGGGGTCGGAAACTCATGAATAGCTGCAACGTTCTTTGTTCCCGGAGATATTCCATTGGAACTTATTTCATTTCCAAGGTAATTTATAGCACTGCGGAAAAATTAACATTTCTTTAGGTTCAGAGTAAGTCCACCGTTCTGAAGTGCGTCTAAGAATTTTTCAAGAATGTCCAAGCCCTCGTCAACAGAAGTCGCAGCTAAAAGCGTGTCATCGACGTACATTTTAATTTGGTTTTTCTCTATAGGGAACGTTATTTTTGCAATCATCGACATGAACTCGGCCGGAGCATCTGAAAGCCCAAAAGGCATACGTTTAAACTGAAAGTGCCCAAAGGGTGTTACAAATGCTGTGAGATGTCTTGACTGCTTAGCTATTGGAACCTGATAGTAACCACTCATTAGGTCCAATACGCTAAATACCCTACTGCCATGCAGTGTTTGCAACTGCTCCTCAATATTGGGAGTTGGAAAATTCTTACGCTTTGTGATGGAGTTCAACTTCCGATAGTCCACACACATTCGAAAAGTCCCATCTTTTTTCTTTACGAGGAGGACGGGACTTGCATACTCCGAATTTGAATCCTCAATTATATCGTTGGCTTTTAAATCGTTTATAATTCCTTGGAGCTCCTCTACTTGGCCAAACGGAACTCTATAAGGCTTGTACCGTATTACTTCATTCGGTTTTAGTTCAATTTTCATCTCACACGTCTTTGAGAGTCCGAGTTCGGACATTTCAAGTGCAACACCATCCCTGTATTTGTTAAGCAAACTAACTAAGAGATTGATTTCATCATTTGTAGCGGCGTCGCCAATTTTCAAATCATTTTTCGTTATTTGGCGTTTGATTCTCATAACTTTGTTTGCATCACCACTTACTTGAGGATATTGTTGCATCGTCTCAATGTCCTCGTAGGTTTTTGTCACTTCCAAGGATCCCTTTTTCTTGGTAACAACAATGCCTGGTTGATCAAAATATGTTCTGCCGATTATAAGTGAGGTGTCCTGTGCCTCGTCATCCACAATAATAATGTTCGTTCTGAGCATCACATCTCCAATAGTTGCTTTCATTGTGGGACAATCACTGCCTAGGTCTATAAACCCATCTAGACGTCGACCCTTAACGTAAACATGTTGGTAGCACTCGTTTGAATTTGAATTACCTATGATCTGCTTCATAGTACTTCTATTTGCTGCCTCACCTGCTCCTTTATGTCTTGCCTGCGGGCATTGATACGAGATGTGACCTGATTTACGGCATACGTAGCATAGTCGTTCTGTCTTTACCCGACTCGACTCACGTAGGGATGATACTCTAGTGTCCCCTGTTCCTTTATTAAGCAGACGTTCTTCCGAATAGGGTAAATGATGAGAAGTTCCCCGTTCTATCAATTTTCCGTCGTTGCCTTGTTAAAATGTAACTCCAGAATACCCCTGAAAATCACTCCTTGTAGTTCGGTACTGTTCCGCATTTTCCTGCGCTTTTATTTCATAGAGCAGGTCGTTGAGTGTTCTTGGCTTTCTTGCGTCGAGTACCGCAATCAACGACTTTTCTCGCAATCTTGAGACTATGTACTGTATAGTTTCAAATTCTTTTAATCCTGCTCTCTGTGCCATTGATGACATGTCGTAAAAATAGTCCTCTATGGACTCATTCGAACTCTTTCTTGAACATTTCCCAGGAGCTAATTGTCGCCCTCTGACTGTCGTGCCATCTCTTCGCAGCCCCTTTTAATAGTGCCGTCGCATAAACTAGGCATTCTAGTGCCTCCCACCCATAGATACTCCTCTACCTTTCGATCGTGTTTATCCATTGGGTAGGCGTACGGGATGCTATCCCAGGCTCATACTCCGTTACGAGTGCCTTGACCTCGTTCAAGGACATCCTGAGCAAGTCGGGTCGTGAAGCGATTGATGTACTGCTGCCTACATCTACGATTTCCTCGGACCGTTCTTTCTCTCCCCTCAACCTAACATTTTCTTCCCTCAGTCTCTTCACCACGGAAATCAACTCTTCAATCTGCGACTCTTCCGTCTGAACCTGCCGCTTTCGCCTCGTATTGTGTTGCCGGTTCATTATGTAAAAAGTAAAAATCGAAATCTAAAACGATACTTACTCCTCAATCGATACAGTATCCTCGTAACCTTTAGTTGAATTGTGTATCACACAACTACAACTTACGCCTTTACTCGCTTTCTTGTATAAATTGACTATGTGCTTACACTGCAAAGTAAAGGGGCCATATTGCAAATTTTTTTGTTTTAAATTTTTTTTAACACCACTGCAAACAACAGATGTTCGAAATGAATCTTTGTTTTATATTTGTATGTAAACGAGCACAGACACAGACAGGCAGGGACAGGGACACACACACGTTGCGTCGAAGCACACACACCATATTGGTGCGACGCCGCGACCACTTGATATGACCGTAGTTTCTGTTGTTAAAAGAAAATCTAATATACAACGCAACCGATATATATATTTTTTTTAATTTAATCTACAGCGCATGTTTTTCATCCCACTTCTGAAATATTGGACGCAAAAATAAACTTGTATTAGACGCAAAAATAAACTTGGAGAACACCACTACCACCGAATCAACCAGCGACCGCACCCTTTTATGGTTCAAAGTAGACTAACTCAATCGCTCTTCCCCTCTCAACCACACGATCGCTGGCCACTCTCTCTTTAGGTAAAAGAGGGTAGTTTTCTCTTCCAGTTTATGTAGAGTGACTGAGGAAAGGGATCATTTTAATTCCTCGTGCAATGTCACTTAACAATCGTATTACCCAACTGATTATATTGGGTGCTCACAGAAACTTTTTGCATATCGGTTTTTCGGGACTTTTCGCGCTGATTCGTCAGGAGTATTGGATTGGCGGGAGCAGAAACCTTATCCGGAAAATAGTTCACGATTGCGTTACATGTTTCCGCCATCGAAAGGCTACGTCTACGCAACTAATGGTTAATTTACCATCGTCACGCGTGAATCCATCTTTTGCCTTTGCACACACAGGATGCGACTACGCGGGTCCCATAACTCTACAGTTGTCCACGGGAAGGAGACCTAAGCTGGTAAAGGGATACATTTCACTATTCGTCTGCATGACTACCAAAGCTCTTCATTTAGAAATGGTTTCGGATCTAACGACGGATGCGTTTTTGGCAGCGCTCAAAAGATTCATCGCGAGGCGTGGAAAATGCAGTGTAATGTATTCCGACAATGGAACAAACTTCCAAGGCGCAGCTCGTGTGTTATCGGAGATGCACAAGTTGATGCAATCCCAGGAGCATCACAAAAAAGTAGCTGAAATTTTGACTGCAGAGAGCATCGATTGGAAATTTATACCGCCGCACAGCCCTCACTTTGGCGGGCTTTGGGAAGTGGGGGTTAAATTAGTAGAGCAACATCTTCATCGTGTTGTTGGCAACAATATTCTTACCTTCGAAGAAATGTGTACTTTGTTATCCCAAATCGAAGTCCTCCTGAATTCTAGGCCCCTTTGCGCTTCCTCTGATTTAGATCTTGATCCGCTAACACCTTCTCATTTTCTTATAGGAAGGCCATACACTGCGATTTCCGAACCAAGTTATCTGGAAACACCTGTAAATCGGCTTGGAAGATGGGAATAGCTGCAAAATATGATGCAAAGTTTCTGGCGAAGATGGCACATTGACTACTTGACAGCGTTACAGCAGCGACCGAAATGGAGAGAGCCTACCAGAAATTTTCAAATTGGGGACATGATAGTTCTCAAGGAACCAAATCTTTCCCCCTCCCAATGGCATTAAGGAAGAATAACGGATGTTTATCCAGGCCAAGATGGATTTGTACGAGTGGTAAAACTGCGCACCAAAGGCGGAACACTGAAGCGACCAATCTCCAAGTTAGCGATTTTGCCATGTTCCTGAAATTCCTTCAGCGGGGGCGGCATGTTGAGGAACGCAGCTTCTACTATGTTTTTTGAAACATATTTATTATTTTGATTTGTTTTCCATATTGAAATTTTGTTCTAACTTTTGTTATATATTTGCCATGTTCCTGAAATTCCTTCAGCGGGGGCGGCATGTTGAGGAACGCAGCTTCTACTATGTTTTTTGAAACATAACATATTTATTATTGTGATTTGTTTTCCATATTGAAATTTTGTTCTAACTTTTGTTATATATAGGTTAATCACCCTATGTTCGACCATATTCCCTACATGTTTTTGTCTACTATTTTTTTTTTGTAATGATTGTTTTTTTTGCTTCTTTAACGTTACAAACATTGCAGTATCCAACACGCTTGCTGGAACCGTTGCTCAAATACTGGGTTTTAGTAAGCGTTATAAGGGTGATCCAAGTAGAGATACTTTTTTCAATAGCCTTTTTTGACAGATCACGTGTGAGTCGTGTCATGCTGTCATGTTATTTTTGTTTAGTATTGTTTAGCATTTCATAATGGAAAGACTTACGCGTGAACAACGTTTACAAATTGTTCAACTTTATTATGAAAATTCACGTTCTGTGCTTGTGCAACAACAGAAGCCGCTCGACCTTCCCAAGCGACATCGCTTCGCTCTATGGGCTCTTGAAAAGTTCCAAGAAGATCCGACGTTTTAGAGGAAAATTTTGTTTAGCGATGAGGCCCATTTCTGGCTCAATGGGTATGTAAACAAACAAAATTGCCGCATTTGGGACGAAGAGCAACCTGAAGAGATTGAAGAACTGCCACTTCATCCAGAAAAAACAACTGTTTGGTGTGGTTTGTGGGCCGGTGGAATCATTGGTCCATATTTCTTTAAAAATTATGCCGGTGCGACCGTTATCGTGCCATGATAACCGACTATTTGATGCCTGAAATTGAAGCTCGTGATCTCGGCGACATTTGGTTTCAGCAAGATGGCGCCACTTCCCACACATCGCATCAATCAATGGACTTATTGAGAGAACATTTCGGTGAGCACATAATTTCACGTTTTGGGCCGGTCGATTGGCCAGCAAGATCGTGTGATATCACACCGTTAGACTTTTTCCTGTGGGGATATGTAAAGTCAAAAGCTTATGAAGACAAACCCGCTTCGATTCAGGCCTTGGAGGAAAACATCACGCGTGTCATTCGCCAGTTACCAGTCGAAATGCTCGAACGAGTGATCGAAAATTGGACTCAACGGATGGACCATCTGCGACGTAGCAGCGGCCAACATTTGATAGACATAATCTTCAAAAAATAAATACCAAAGAATGTTCTTTCAAATGATAATAAACATTCTCCATTAAATTTGAATTTTCTGTGTTATTTTCTTTAAAAAAGTAGGGAACCTCGAAATGGATCACCCTTTATAGCCTACTGCTGCTTAAACAGAATCAATAAAAATCACTTTTGTAGCAACCACTATACCAGTCGGTCGAGCCGTAGGGTTATACACCTATAGGTTTTTTTGTTGTGTTTTTTGCAAATAGTCTTGATTTGAGAGTTGCGGTTATTAATAAAATAATTATAACGTTTAATGAAAAAATTATTGAACCTTGTTTGACGCATTCGCAATCAGTGGAAAAGAATTTAAGTTAAACGAATAATGTTTTATTTAAGTCAAAGGATTTGACGTTTACAAATTAATTTTACTAAAAACTTCCCAGAATAGGATATGTGTGTAATGAGTGCATTCAGCAGTTATATATAATTAATGTGACGTCATTATATGATTGTTAATATCGTAAACATTCTCCCCCACCGATAAGCGATGGTCACCAAATTTCTGCTATCAGTTTCGTTCGCTACACTGTAGTACGTTTAGCTGCTCTTTCTGCATACCACATATGATCACAGTTGATGCTTCAGCCCGCTTATCTCTCAACGACATACATATGCCCATGCGTTTAAATCACATGAAATGAGAAGATGAGTTAGTAATTTATTATACAAACAATGATGATGTACTGCTATGGTTACTTGTTGTTGTGGAAGCAATTTTCATTGATAACGTCTAACGCAAGCATCAGTTGATAACAATTGTGTTTTGATGTGTGCGCGAATTTAATCGAGTTTTAAATTAATGTATTATTATTTTATTTATTAATTAATTTGTGTAATGGAGATTCCGGTTCTGGTGAGTATTATTTTACGAATGTTCTTAATGTGTTGATTTATAAGTTTGTAATTTTAATTTATTTTGTTTGTTTTCTTCGTGTCCCTCGTGCAACTACGTAATTATGTTGGGTCAGTTGCAATTTGTGTTGAGAAAAAGTGAACTGTATATTTGAAGAGTGTGTTGTGTGTCTGGACTTAAAGTGTATATGAGTGTACGTCCATGATGATTGAGTGAATTCAATTAATGTGTGTCGAAATCAATTGGTATGATAACAGTGGTGCGTAAGAGTTTTTAACAATTAATATTAATAACAATATTGTGCTATTTTTGCTGTGCAAATAATTATGTTAGTTGTGTTTAATTAAATTAGAGTTGTATTCTTGAAGTTTTCTGTTTGTTCAGATTGTTGTGTTTGTTCAATGTTCGTTGGTAGACGACAAAGTTTTGTTATTGGGCGTTTAAAATGTCTTTGTTGTGTTTAGGACCAGATCTCCTACTTTTAGCTGATTTGTTGCTTTAACCATTTTGGCCGTTGCTGAAGCCGAGCTAAGTATTCACTTTGTCAATGTTTCCAGAACGTTTGAAGAAGCGCCTGTACTGCCTTTCATTTGTCGATGTGTGTTTGATTGCCTATGTGCGTGTCTGGCTCTGGTACGGTGAATAGGATCGATCCTATCAAGAAGTGTGCAGGTGTGAGTGATTCGAAGTCATCGGGCTTCTCGGTTAAGGGGCATAGAGGCCTCGAATTAAGACACGCTTCGATTTGTGTCAGAAACGTGGTAAGTTCCTCAAAAGTGAGTGTGCCATTACGACGATCCGTTTTAAGTGGTTCTTCACACTCTTCACCCCTGCTTCCCATAATCCTCTAAAGTGGGGGAAGCTGGGGGATGAAGTTTCACTTGGTCCTTCTGCTGCTGTTGTTTCTCCTTCCAATCTAGGATCGCGCCTGTTATTAAACGAGGTAGTTCTGCATCGGCTCCTACAAAGTTCGTTCCGCAATCGCTATATATTTCACCGCAGACTCCTCATCATGCTGAAAATATCCTAAACGCTCCTATAAACGCATGGGTGGTTAGATCAATGACTTCTTCTAAGTGAATAGCTTTGGTGGCCAAGCATGCAAAAACAGCGATGTATCCTTTGTGGAATTTTGAGCCGCGACCTTTCCATGCTCGGATATTAATTGGACAAGCATAATCTGGTCCTTCGAGCCGGACCACGAGGAAGGCCAAAAACGTATACGTTGTCTAAGACAGGACGCTGACCAAAACTATATACTTCAACTCATCCACAACTCGTCAACGTTTCCGAAATTAGTTACTATAGTCGCTTATTTTAAGAGATTTATTAGCCGTACCGTCAAAAACACTTACAAAACAAAAGTCCACTTACACCAATGGAACTCAACGAACCAATCACATTAATGATTCGGATTGTAGTTACAAAAGGAAATGTTTCCAGATGGCATTAAGACCGCGAAAAGTATGGAATCTCTGAAACCTTTTGTAGATTATCATGGAATCATCCGAGTTGGAGGACGACTCAACCATGCAAACATTCCATATGATCAAAAGTATCCTATAATTTTGGAACCCCAACACCATATTTCCAGCTACTCACCGGATATACACCACAGCACCAAAAGCCTTTTCTGATACATCTGAGAAACCATGTATTTCCATAGTCCGAATATGCTGCCCAAGCTGAACCCACCGAGGTAAACGAATCCTGTTTATGGCCGTTAAGTCCTTGAAAAACATGTTCCAACTTGTAAGTCTTCATCTTCTTCGCCCAAAGTATTTGGAAAAAGCAATTGGCCTTGATAATGCAAGGCGAAACCCAACCCATTGGATCAAAAAGTCTAGCTACCGTCGATAGTATTGACCTTAAGGTTGTCTGTGGATGACTTGGCAGAGTAAAGCTGTAAAGAAAAGTATCTGTGTTAGGGTTCCAGTGAATTCCCAGCATCTTGAGTTGACCCGAACCTTCAGTAGGGACGTAAATATTGATTCCCGTTCTTCCAACGGTAAATCCTATATAAAAGGGTCTCGTTATTCGATGCCCACTTGCGTATATTCAACCCTGCAGCTTTCAGACTCATTCTTACCTCATAAATTTTTACTTTCAGCTTCATTGGTGGTGTCGGCTCCAGAAATTAAGTCATCCACATACATTTCTTCTTCTTGGATCATTCTTGCAGCTCGTGGATATTCTGATCGATGCTCTTCGGCAAGACAGTTTAGAGTTCGGATTGCAAGTAAGGAGCTGATGCTGTGCCAAATGTCACTGTTTTCCGACGGTATACTTTGATAGGCTCGGATGGATCTTTTCGCCACAGAATCAGCTGGGAGAAAGAGTCCCTTTGACCTAAAATTGGCGGTACATTGTTTCAATATCGGTCGTGAAGTGAACTTTTACAGCCAACTTACACCTGAGAATGACTTCGAGAATGTTGTTTTGTAATGCTGGTCCAATCATAAGCCTATCGTTGAGTGACGTTACGTCTGATGCTTTATATGATGCATCGAATACTACTCTTAGCTTTGTCGAGGAACTAGTTTCTTTTATTACAGCGTGATGAGGAAATAAATAATGTGGCGAACTTTCCAAGACCTCTTCGTTGACTTCGCTCATATGACTGTAAGTATTCTTCAATACACTTAGCATAATCCATTTTCAACGATTTATTTTTCAGAAAACGTCTTTCCAACTGCTTGAACCGTCGAACAGCCCCCTCTTTTGAGCGTCCCATAATTGGATGAACATTTCCTTTGAATGGAAGGGCCACTTCACATCGGCCGTTTGCTAAGCGCTTGATGATGCTTATGAAATGTTCTTCGCATGCTGCATTTTCAGGAGTTTCGGATGTTAGAAACGGAGATTCTTCTAATTCCCAAAATTAGCGCATTTCAGCATATAGGTTGCATGTTTGATGGAAACTCTTGATTGGCTGCGATGCAAGTTGAGCACGCCCGAAAAGAATCCACCCAAACTTGGTTTTTAGAGCTAAAGGCTATTAGAATTATTTGGCCTAATCGATTCTGGCAAAAGGATGCCCGCCAAAACGTCGCTACCTAACAATAAATCAACGTTTGCTGGCTTAAGAAATGATGGATCGGCTAAGCTCAAGCCGTCGAGATGCATCCTATCTGCTATTGGAAGAGAGACTTATACACTAGTGCCTGTATTTTAGTAACAAGTGTTGAATGCCTGGGCCCAATTGTTATATCAACAACTTTGTTACAAGTGCCGCTGTTGACCATACCTGACCCGGACACCTCGACAAAAGTTGATTTTTGTTTTAAACGCAGTAATTGAATTGCTGACTTAGTTATAAACGAGGATTCAGATCCTGAATCCAGTAATGCTCGGAGCGAAACAACTTCCCCTGATGAACCTTCACAATGGCTGTGGCCAACATCACTTGGGTATTCGTGTGTGGCACAGATTGGTATGTGTCGACGGATCTGCTACAGAAAGGTTGAACTTCATTTGGCTGTTGAAAGTTCGATTTACTTTTTTGAGTTGAAGAATGGTGTTGTAAATTGGGTGGATTAAGACTCTGAGCATTTGGATTAATTGAAGAGGTAAGACGGGCTCAGTGGCGCGATGGTTAGTGCGATGAGCTGCCGCGTAGAAGGTCTGGGTTCGATTCCCAGCCGTAGCAACACCTAATGATTTTTCACTGGCTCTCCTCTCGTGATGATCTGACAAATCATCCGAATAGTATTAATTGTCAAGAGAAGCTTATCTCTAATTCGCCATTCGTAGTCGGCATAAAACAGGCGGTCCCACCGTCTTGCAAGAAGTACACACGCACACGTGAACGGTTGTGAGAAAGCTCGGCCCTGGGTACTAACAAGCCTGTTGCGGCAAAAGCCAATTTCTATTGTGTTGACCACGATGCTGAGAAATTTGATTACGATTAACATTATTACAATTTTAATTGGTGTAAAGTGGATATGTCGAAAAATTTTGTTTTGGAGTTGTAAGCCAAATTAAGTCAGTTTTATGGAACAAATACGGAAAGATGTATGATTTTGATGATTTTGGACAGTATATGGTATAAGTGCACAAATATATTTTTTATGTTAACTAGAATTGTTCAGCTTTATAATAAGTGGTCGACCATCAAAATCGTTTGAGGCATTAGCTGGGAATACGATTCGCAAGTCACGCTAGACGTCCGAACCAACTTACAAAATTCTAAAATTTAACCCGAAAAATTCATTTTTTAGGAACGCTTATATCAACATAGTTTTGGATGCAATATTAATTGGTGTAAAGTGGATATGAAGAAACATTTTGTTATGGAGTTTTAAACCAAATTAAGTCAGTTTTATAGAACAAATACGGAAAGAAGTATGATTTTGATGATTTTGGACTGTTCAGATTAACAATATGACCCGTATTTCTCATTGTATATAGTTTAAGTGTAAAAATGTATTTTGGACGTTTGCGGAGACTTGTGTAAAAACGAATGATGGGGGTTGCTGAAAATAATAATATCGATAAGTACTTGGTCCATTATCAGACAAATTCATTTTCTGTATTTCGGACAATGACGAATTGTGATGTACAAGCGACACAAAAAGATCACGAAAACCTCTCCACGATTCTTAGTTTCCCGAAAAAACAGGTACAGGAATTTTTGTTAACCTAACATCTGAGTTGTGAGTTGATATAATGGTATTTTCAACTACTTTAGAAACTTCAGACTTGGATTCTTGAACCTTAGCCTTATCCATTGCATCCAAAATATCACCACGATAGTCGAAATACAATACACGGAACTTCTCAAACGTTTCCTCTATTTCGGAACATTTTTCCTCATCAGTGTCCAGCTCTGACAGCTCTCCTATATACCCCTCTTACACACTTTCTGCTGACTCCATCGACTTCTCCAATAATGATAAATGACCAGACAAATAATTTGAAGTACGAGTACTTCTTTATTGAGTGAGTACTCGTATAAGCTTATTTTTTTAATTTTTGTTTGAATTGGCTTAAATTCTTAGATGAACACACAAATAATAGAAGTCAAAGTACCTACTTGCAAATTTCTTCAACTTTGATCCAGTATTACGGTTGCACAGAACACTGCACATAAAATAGCAAAAATATGATACGGCAAACAGATGATAGAGCAAATAGGTGATTCGACAAACAGATGAAAAGCCAGCAACTCCACAAATCCAGGGACAAATAATTGCATACGCTCGCTCACGCAACCTAGTTGCTCCGCTCAGGGTATGTAAAGTCGTAGTAGTCAACAGTTTTTTGTTAAAATATTTTTATTTAAAATGTTTTTTTAAAATACGGCAATGCTGCGCTCAACACAGCAGGAAAACAAATTGTTTCAACGCACAATTTGTATGGTATTATAACCAAACGAGTGGTGGGTGCACGACTGGGTCGTACGCAACATTCTCTTTCACATCGATTTAAGTTGACGTTTTGACGGTTTTAACAATGATGCTAAAAAAGAAATAAATAATGTCGAAATGTGGTTATACGAACGTTTATTCCGTAATTGAAAGTAATCGGTGTCCATGTGAATAATAATGATTTTCCGTTATTGGCCAAGAGAAAAACTCCGTTTAGGAATAATTGGACCAAAACCAATTATTTGGAACTCATGAAAACAGTAATAGTAGAATAAAATTAATTAAATTTCATTCAATTTTCTTTATATGGCATATATGCATAAATCCGTTATATGGATAATATGCTTATGGTTTATATGAAGTTTAATCAAAACGCCGTTTTCGAGAAAATTGAGGTTATGTATGATTTTTATATGGCAGGTACCGGTTATAACATGGCTAAAAGCGGACAGACAGACGGACAGGCGGACCGACGAACCGGCGAACCGACGGACGGAATTCCAAAAACCACTTTTTTTGGGTTTTTATTTTTTTTTATTTTATAAGTTTATTAGTTTTTGAAAAACGTTTTAACATCTCTTAGAATAATTACTAATTTATATACATGTGATTTTGTCGTACATATACGTTTAAGTCCTTTTTGAATGTTTTTATATTTGTTTGATCTCTTTTAAATGTGGGATATCGCTTTTAGAATAAAACACAATTGTGTTAATTTCACTTTAATTCACTTTATTCATTCTTTCTTTTTAATACATATCGCGAACGACCGGCCAGGACAAAGATCAGACTACAACTAACTTGCTTGCTGGATTTTTCGGATGGGGTGATCATCGTCTTGTATTGTTATGTACTTAATCCCTTTGTTCTCGTCGTCGTTCGTTATGTACTTTCCGCTACTGTCGGTTGGGTTACTGTCTGCTGTTCTCGTGATCGTTCGTCATGTACTTCGTTTTACTGTTCGTATAGTTAATGTTTGCTGTTCTCGTCTTTGTCTTCTTATGTACCAGGTGTTACTGTTGTAAAACTGTCTGCTGTCGTTTGTGTATCGTTTATGGTTCTTGTCGTCTGTCTACTACTGTATGTTTACTTTGTTGGGCTACCAATCCCACAATCGGCTATCCTGACGATTCATTCGTCCCGAATGAAATACTCCATGGTTTCATGTTCTCTGCCACCGTTGTTGTTTTGTTCGGCCCTTCATGTTCACCGACTTTAACCACATCATATCTTCCGTGATTCTGCTTCTTAACCACCTTGTATGGCCCCAAGAACTTTGGCCTAAGTTTCATTCTAGTCCCGAACTGCGTGCGCTTGATGGCGACCAACGCGTCTAACTCATATACTCTCTCAGCTACTCGAGTCCTGTCGTATGATTTCTTGTTTTCCCTCTGAATGGATGCGATGTTCTGGCAAACCTCCTCTCTCAACGAATTTCTTTCTTCTTGCAGCTCATCAACTTCTGCTTCGTCCAACCACTCGCGTATATCCGGATGATCTGGAATACGCATTTCTAAACCGGTCAGGATCCGAAACGGACTATATCTCGTGCTTCTTGATGGAGAGTTGTTGAGCACCAGCTGCACACTGTCCACGTACTTGTACCAATTCGTCGAACTCCCGATACACGCCTTTGTCTGGAAAAAATTGTGCATCATTGGACAGCATGGACGGCCGTTGGCGCTGAGAACTGAAGTCAAATACCTTGGCATCTAGCTTGACAAGTTTCTGTATTTTAATAAAAATGTGGATGCTTGTCTGGCTAGGGCTAGGGGGGCTTATGCTCTGACAAGAAGATTGTTTCAAAGCAGTCAACTTGATTCAAGGGTGAAAGTCATTTGCTACATGGCCCTCATAAGGCCGATCATCGCCTACGGTTGTCCTGTGTGGTTCAATATTTCACCATCCTACATGGAAAGGATACGGCTGTTTGAGAGGCGTTGTCTCCGATCCTGCTTAGGATTGTACCGAACGCCGGACTCCGAGTACATAAAATATTATCACAACGAGGTTCTTTACAATGGGGCCCAGCTGAACAGAATCGACAATTTCCTTATTAAGGTGATTCGAAGGCACGCTGCAAGGGCGATGGCTAGCGACAACAGCCTGATCTTTGGGGCTTATTACCCCAATGAAACATATACCTATGGAGAGTACGCTCGTGTCGGGCTTTATTCCACCAGAGGCGTTTATTTATATCGATTCGTTAGGGTTGGTACAGGACAGGAACGGTATCCCGGTTTTATACCACCGCTACCGTGACGCGCGTGACAAGCGGCTAATCCGCGACGGGTATGTCGACAATGCCCCGGAGCTCCTCCGCTTTAGCACTTCGGTATCGGATCGCGATAGGACCGATGCTGAAAGGCAGAGTATGGAATTTTGGTGGCTACATGAGGGAAGTGATTCTGCACTTCCTCCTGACTTTGCGGACTTTTAGACCACTCCTTAATTGTAAGATAAAAAAAAAAATTTAGAAACGAGGTCTGGGGCGGGGAATGTGCACCATATTGGCGTACAATATGGTGGAATACATGCAGCCTGGGGGCCAAAAGTCTCGATCGGGATGGTGACCCCTCGGGGCATTTGCAACGAGTGCTCACCACCCCGATTATAATTAAGTTAGGTGTAAGTAGTTTTAAGTAGTTTTAAGTAGTCTTAAGTAGTACTTAGTAGTCTTAAGTTAGTTTTTAATCTAGTTTAAGCTTTTTTATATAAAACAAAAAATGTTACGGATCAAAGTTTTTTAAATTTTCTTTGAACAAAAAAAAAATTATCTACATAATAAAATAAAATAAAAACGACTAAAGCTGAAAAGCAAATAAAAAAGTTAATTTAAGCTTAGAGCGCCCGCTTAGGACCGATAAGTTAGTATAAGAAAAAATGTTAATTATAAGTTAGATTTAGTAATTTTTGTCTAGTTTTAAGTTAGTATTTTAAGATAATAAAAATGAATTTAAAAAGTAAAAAAGTACACGCCTTTGTCAACATCGGAACAATAATTCTGTGTATCCTTTCCACTTGACCATTCCCACGTGGCATTCCCGTTGCGATCGTCAAATGTTGTATGTCTTCGTCTTTACAGTAGCTCTCAAAGGCTGTTGAAGTGAAAGCTGTCCCTCGGTCCGACATAATACGCCGAGGATTCCCAAACAATGATGCCTTATTCCTTAACCTGTCCACAACTTCAGCTGATCCCGTACTCTTCGTTGGATAGAGCCACACGAATTTAGATAATGCATCCACTATAACCAAAATGTGGTTGTACTGTTTGTTCGTCGACTCCATCGGTCCTACATGGTCTATATGGTAAGTACCTAAAGGCTTATCCTCTTTGTTGATGGGTCGCAGCAATCCTTCCTTCTTTCCGGCTTTCGACTCCGCAATGAGGCACTTCACATATCCTCTTACAGCTTCAGTCACTTTCTTCGTTATGTCCGGTATAAAAAATGTTTTCTCCAACACATCTTGCGTCTTCTTGATGGAGAAATGTCCCTGTTGATGCGCAATTCGAATCAACTCCATTTCCATCTCATTCGGTATTACTACAAGTTCCTTAGTGGGATCCTTGCACAACACTCCTTCTCCAGTATCTTCCGTACTGCCCTTATCCAGCTATCCCTCAGCTGCGCCTGTCTTATCCGATGGTTGAGCGATTCTTCGATCATGAGGCAAAATACTCTGCTTAAAGCATCCACGTGCTTCATCCTGGTACCCGACCGATGTTCGATTTCATAATGGAATTCCTGTAGGAACATCGCCCACGGCGCTACTCTGAGCGGCACGTCTTTCTTCTTCATCCTTTGCGCGAATGCATTGCAGTCGGTGATGATCTTAAGCCGGCTTCCTAGAACATACACGCTCCATTTCTTTAAAGCCTCGATGATCGCTAACACTTTCAACTCATACGAGTGAACAACTCTTCGCCCTTATTCGTCTTCCGACTCATGTACTGCACTGGGTGTAGTAATTGATCTTCTGCGTCCTTCTGTAACAGGACCGCACCATATCCAAACTTACACGCGTCTGTATGGATTTCCGTCTCCGCCTGTGGATTGAACAATCTCAGCAATGGTGCTTTAGCTAGCGATGCCTTCAGTTGTTCAAAAGCAACCAGTTGCTCTGCTCCCAGTTCAAACTTGACATTTTTGCGCAATAGGTCCGATAATGGTTTAGCGACTATTGCGTATCCCTCGATGAACCTCCTGAAATATGACGTCAAGCCCAAGAAACGTTGTAGCGTCTTCTGGTCTCTCGGTACAGGATACTCCACGACTGCCCTCGTCTTCTCTTCTGACGGTCTGATGGCGTTGTTCTCAATAACATAGCCCAGGAACTCAATCCTCTTCTTTAGGAACTGGCATTTCTTCCAATTAATGCGCAATCCGTACCCCGCAGCAACTTCTAACACGAGCTTCAACTTCTCGATGCCTTCCTCATCGTCCTTGGATGGAATGATGAGGTCGTCCATGTACGCCTCTACTACCCGCGCTTGGATCAATGTTCTGAATATCGCGTTTATGAATCTCGCGAATACAGCCGGCGAATTTGAAATTCCAAATGGTACATACAAGAATTCAAATTGCTCATCCTGTGTTACGAACGCGATAAACTTCCTAGAATCGGGATCCATCGGAACATGGAAAAACCCATTCACTAAGTCCAACGTCGTAAACACCTTCGCACCCTGGAGTCGTTCCAGCACTTCATCCATTTGCGCCATCGGGAAGTTATCTCGTATGACCTTTTCATTCAACTTCCGATAGTCACAACACAATCTCTTCGTTCCGTTCTTCTTGGCTACTAGCACGATCGGTGACGCATACTCGGATCTACATGGTTGTATGATCTTTTCCTCCAGCCATACCTTAATCTACCCGCGTACCAGCGCTTGATCAGCGTACGCCATCCGCCTTGGTCGTTGAAAAATCGGAACATCATCTTTTAGGACCAATTTCATTGTGACAGGGGATGGTTCCTTTCCCACCGGCACATATCCTTCAATGATCGGCCTCACCACTTCGCGTATGTTGACGTCTAAGTGACTCAGCTCCAGATCCCTGGCAAACATGCCTTCTTCCGCAGCCAAACAAATTTCGGAAAATTCCGCTGCCAGTTCGAGTTCTTTGTATCCTTGATCTTCTTCCCTGTCATTCCCGCGTCCTTGGCCTTCGTTGACCTCGACGCTCCTCGCCTCGTCACGTGTCCCGTCATCGACACTCTGGTTCTCACGTACCCCGCTTTCGGTACCATCTTCATCCCGTACCCAGTCATCGGCACCCTCTTCATCGCGTACCCAGTTATCGGCACCCATCATTTCACGTACCACTTTGTCGGCACCCGCTCCTTCACGTACCCCTTTATCGGCACCCACGTCACTCGTCACTCGCCGAATATTGCATGTCGTTTTCCCTAACAACATGGAAATTCATACTAAGCAGGATTCCGTCCACCTCCGCGCTCAAGACCACGTTACCCATTGTCGTAACCCTTTGCTGTCCAATGGCTAACAGATTTCTCTTCTCTGTTTTAAATTCTATGAATTCGATGAGAGCTAAACTATCGTACCTCAAAAGACATAAGTCACTACCAGTATCTAGCAGTGCAGAAATTTTGCAACCTCCAACAAAAATATCCTTAAAGACACGATTTGTCCCAACTGCTAAATTTACCCTCGCCTCTGGCAATGAGTTTTTTCGACCACTTGTTGTTGCAGTTGGTCCACTTCGGTCTTCCCCACGTCGCTGGGTTGGTTGCAACTCTGCTCTACACTCGCGAGCCCTATGGCCTGGTTGGTTGCACCGAAAACATTTGATAGATACCTCTCTGCATTCTCTAGCTAAATGGTTAGCCTCTCCACATCGGTAGCACGACTTAACTGGCCTCTCCTATTTGACTTTCGCTGTTACTGGAGCGCTATTGCTTGGCGTGTAGCTGCTTCGGAAACTTCCTCTCGAGTTTGAAGACTGCGAGCCGGATCCTCTTCCCCTCTCATATGCCCTGATCTGGACCTTTAGTTCATCGATGGTCGTCGCTTGATATATCATGGCTTTGTTATGCCTCGCATCCGGGATCCCTTCTACGAAATATTCGATCACGATCTCGTCGTCGAGCGCAATCAGCTTGCCCAATTCCAGGAGACTGTATAAGAATTCTAACAATGACTCCTTCGACTTCTTTTGCCTCATTCTAAGCCGACGATGTACTTCCGCTGATGACAGCTTCATCCCGAACTCTTTGGTGAGGGTTCTCTTCAGCGCCTCCCAACTCTTAATTCCTTTCTGACTCCTAATAAACAATTTTGCGGCACCTTTTAGTAGTTGCTTGGCGTAAATGTATTTCTGGATCTCGCCCCATCCCACTACGGTCGCATTCTCCTCAAATTCCTGGATCCATAGATTGATGTCTATGATCCCACTTCCGTCGAAATGAACCATCGAGTCCTCAATATCACGCAGCGTAAAATTAATTGCTCTGGCAACTTGTCTTGCCCCCGATTCGCTCGTCGCTTCCTCGAACTCTTCGTTTTCCTCCTCGTCACGCGATAGCCCAAAATGAGTCAGTAGCCTATCTTGCAATGTCCTTTTCAATCCCGTCGTCAGTAAATTTAATTCTGTCAGTTTGTCCCTATGTCCCTCCACTGTCAACGTAAAAATTTCACCCCTATCCATCTTACTTTACACAATTATTTCTCAAAAAAAAATAACCAGCTCAATTCAAACGAAAGAAAAAAAAATTGCAACGGTCGTCGCTTACCTTTTGTATACAATGACAATTTTCTCGCCTTCGCTGGAATCTCTGCTTCTTCTTCTCGTTTTTGGGAATTCTACGCACTGCACACCTGCACACCTCTTCGGTACCTCGTTCGTCTGCCTGGACACGGCACTTTTCAACCCTTCGTTGGAGCGAACAACCACGGTGATTTTTCTTATCTACGCGTTCACTATCACCGCTTTAGGTTGGTGCCCTTTCTTAGTTCTTTTTTTTTCTCATTGTTTATTCCCCGATTTTCACGATAATGCGTGTCTTTTCGTTTTGTGTTTTCAATTTTTTTTTTTAAATTGTGTTGATGCACGCTTTAACTTTGGGAATAATCTCGGTTGAGCCCCCAATTTGTGGGATATCGCTTTTAGAATAAAACACAATTGTGTTAATTTCACTTTAATTCACTTTATTCATTCTTTCTTTTTAATACATATCGCGAACGACCGGCCAGGACAAAGATCAGACTACAACTAACTTGCTTGCTGGATTTTTCGGATGGGGTGATCACAGGGATGAAAAATCATTTTTTTCAATTGTATTTATAACGAAACACAAATTGTACTTAAATGGGTCTAATTGTACTTTTTTTTTGTAGATGAATATGTGCTCCAATCTGGAATAGCGACATGATTTCACAGCAATGCTTGACTTAATGGCTTACAGATCAGCTTTTAAAAGACTAAATTATAGGTTTTAAATAAATATTTTATTTTATTTCTTCCAAACAATCCATAACAATCAATAACAAAAATTAACATAAAGAAGTGATGTAATCATTAATTCATAAAAACTTAGTTATTTAAAAATAAAAATATTGCGTTTAGGTCAGACTTTTTCTTATTGTGTTGTATTAGATAGTCTACTCTAGAAGTTGATCTTCAATAAGATCAGAGTGATTTATTTGTTTTTTAATTAGATCTGGACTTATCACATAGCTGTGACAGGCTTCTTTTCGAAGTAAGTTCTTTGTTTGTATTAATGCAGAACATGTTTCAATTTGAAGTCGGTTCCTGCATTTGGTCTTAATAATATTTTGAATTGAAAAAACCCGTTCAACGCATGCCGATGAATGGGGAATTGAAAGCAAGCCTTGGGCGATACGATAAATATTTTTAAACATAAACTCATTATTAGAATTTTTTAATAAACTGATTTCAGTCCAAAAGGTTCCAATGGTTTTTGTTTTTAATGATTTGATTTCATCAAAATCGGCTAGTGCCCGAAATTCATTATTAATATAATCAAGTTGTTTTTGTTCTTCCTCTGGAAAAACGTTTAGTATTAAATTTGTAATTGAATTTGTTTCACCCGAAATTATAGCGTCCGGAGAAAATTTTGTTATATAATTGATACAGTCATCATTAAAATCTATTCTCCTTCGCATGTCCTCACAAAAAGCAATATAAAAATTCTTTGCATGTAACTTAAATTCTGAGATTTCACTGTCATTTACATTTTGTAAAGCAAAAAAAACCTCACATGTTGTACCGCAATATATTTCTTGTAAAGGTAAATGATTTGCCTTAAAATCAAGATTTAAAATTTCTGTTGAATCTAATACGTTCTTTTTCATAAAATTTCGACAAAATTGTTTAATTAAATATTTCATTCGTGGCAGCAATATGTGCATTCTGACATCTTCGGATTGCATCTCTACGTTAATATCGTTTATTATTTTTAGCACATATGACAGAAATAAAAAATATAATTTAATTAGCTCACTGTTCAATGAACTTGAAATAAAGTTGATACTTTCATTTCCGAAGCCTGCATCGAAGTCATTCAATCCAAAATAATACTTCAAGGAATCCCACTGTTCGATGATACGGTCAATCGCAGTCTGTTAAAACAAATTATTATTTAGAATACACAAATGAAGAAAATTGATTTGTTTACCTGACGCGAGAGCCACCTTGTTGCACTATATTTTAAAATTGTGTGTACTTCTGTTCCAAAATATTCTTGAAACTTCACGAAGTCTTCCTTCCTAGCTGGACTGTTACAGAAGTGGTGATTAATGTCGCGTATCACTTTGTCAATTGAATCCGGCAATTCAGCTGCTGCTACCTTGGAAGCCAAGTTTAGTTTGTGACAAACACACCCAGTTACAACAAGTTTAGGAGCTACTTCTTTTAATTTAGCCTGGACTCCTTTCTTCTTACCCATCATAACAGAGCAGTTATCCGCAGTAAACCCAATTAGATTTTTTAATGGTATATTATTTTCCTCAAGCAATTTCATTAAAACATCAAAAATACCGGATGCAGAAGAATCTGTTATTTCCTTAAGAGTCAGGAACATGTCACGACACTCTCTATCAAACACCCGTACGATGACTGCCAGATTTTTTTTGGTTGTGCTGTCGGTACTTTCATCAATAAGGATCGAGTAGTACTGGCGATTAGTAATAGACGAAATTTCAGATGAGTTTTACGGCCCTAATATATTTTTTATTATGCTTTGACCTTTTTGGCGATTTATGATCATTTTCTTTACTGTGCTGGAGTCACTGATATTGTTTTTTAGGAGCAGGTTTAAGTGATCAAGGCAAGCGAAAGGCAAATTGTGCTCTGCCACAAAACAGCTTAATGAAATTTCAAGCCGTTTAGCCCTTTCCAATATTTTTATGCTCTCCCTATTTGGTTGCATTAGGGTATCCAATTTTAAGGTCTTCTTTGATGACTCAACGGCTCGCTTATGCAAATCGCTGGAGGCATGTCTTTCGATGTGAGTTTTGTTTCCAACAATTGGTGTATTACACAGGACACATCTTTTTCCTTGCTTGGACGGTTCAGCATTCAACCACGGATAAATTTTACGCCATTCTTCACGAAATGCTCTGGCCTTTCTTTTTGATTTCGATGAGGAACTGGAAGAACTTTGTAACCTAACGGCAAAAGAGTACATTGTTCAAGTCAACACTTTGTTATTTGAATTCAACAAACTTACTGTGCCTGTTCTATGGTTTCAACTATTTCTTCGTCATGTTGCATTTCAGTTGAGTCAAGACGGTATGAGAATGTGGAATCAAAATCCTGAGACATCGAATCTTCGTTACCTTCCACCGATTTGAACAACCACCTATTCAATAAAATAGTTAATTTCTAATAAAAATCATTGTATGACAAGCAAATTAAATAAAGTACTTCTCCATTTTTATTCCTCTATTTGCTCGTAAAGAGCCCGTTTGATTTTGGTTCACAAATACAGCTAACAGCACAGCACAACTGACAGCACAGCACATACAATGACATGACAATCTAATTTACACGCTGACGGCTAAATTTGTAAATTATGAGGATGAGCCGCAAGCTGAATGTCAATGTTATAGAATAAAATTGAGTGCATTTTTGGGTGCGTTCGTAGATGCAGTCAAAATTAAAAATAATTTCGTAGAATGTATGAAATATGATGAATTGTACTTGTGTACTTTTAAAAATCAATTGTACCCAAAAAAGTACAATTGTACCTCATTTTTCATCACTGGGTGATCATCGTCTTGTATTGTTATCTACTTAATCCCTTTGTTCACGTCGTCGTTCGTTATGTACTTTTCGCTACTGTCGGTTGGGTTACTGTCTGCTGTTCTCGTGATCGTTCGTCATGTACTTCGTTTTACTGTTCGTATAGTTAATGTTTGCTGTTCTCATCTTTGTCTTCTTATGTACCAGGTGTTACTGCTGTAAAACTGTCTGCTGTCGTTTGTGTATCGTTTATGGTTCTTGTCGTCTGTCTACTACTGTATGTTTACTTTGTTGGGCTACCAATCCCACATAAATAATGGTAGCTGATTAAATATATGAAGTCCCTTGCAGAATATTTGGTTGTTAGTTCTCAACAGATTGACTTCTTGGTATATCAAAATTTCTTCTGTTCCTCAGTATGTAGCTGTGTCTGTCTGAAACGTAGTTCAGGTTTCTTTTTAGGTACTCTGGTAACATATCGTTTTTAATTTTATATACAAATATTAAATTTCTTACGACCAATCTTTGTTTCACACTTAAAAAATTTAATGAATTTAACATGTTATTTATTGGCGTATAAACATTAACTTTTAAGATTGCTCTCATTGTACGATTTTGTAATTTTTGTAATCTCCTTTTGTCAGTTTCACTAAACATAAATAGAATGGACGCGAGTTATATGTTTTTAAAATAATAAAAAAACAGTTTTGACCTTTACATATAGATTTATTAATTCTTAGTGAAAGTGCGCCGTCCAAGCGTCGCTGCAACTTGTCACTAGATTATCGGTATATGAATTGGTAGTCTGTTCAACATTTGCATTTGGTTTTTATTTGCAATATTTGCTGACTGCTGTTGACCGCTGTTGAACTTCGTTTCCGTTGGTTTTGCTGCTGTAGCGGAAAATGCTATGGGTTGATGTTTGGTGTTGCCTTCGGCTGATGTTGCTGAGGTTGCATATGTAACTCGCACAGTAATCAAAGTGAATTAGAATAATTGTATTATATACTGTTATTGCACATTTTCTATTAAGTTTTTTTCTTATTCTAAACAAAAAATTAATATTTTTACTTATTTTCGAACAAATGAAATCGGCATGACATTTAAAATCTAACTTATGATCTATTATTGCACCAAGATATTTTATTTGTTTAACTATTTCTAGTTTCTCATTGTCAATTTTAATTTCGATATCTTCATTACTATTTAGGAACATACATTTAGATTTATTGACATTTAACTTAAGCATTTTACTATTTAACCATACATTTATATTACTAACGTCTTCTTCAAGTCTTTTTTTTATTTCATGAACATTATTACCACAGACATAAACAAGTGTATCATCAGCAAAAAGCATTACCTTACAGAATTTTAGGACTCTAGACATATCCTTTACATATAACAGGAACAGCACAACTCTAAGGATTGAGCCCTGAGGAACACCTATCTCCACAAACTTCGCACTTGATATTTCATTGTCAATTTTCGTAAATCGTTGTCTATTTGAAAGATATGTCGTTAACCATTTAAGCTCATTGTCTTTTACACCATAACTTTTTAGGTTGTCTGATAGAATGTCATGATCAACTGTCTTAAATGCTCTCTGAAAATCGAGAAACACTGCACAAATTTGCTCTCTTTTGTCAATTATATTTTTCCACTCGTGTATCATCCACATGAGCGCAGTTTCACAGGATCTACCAGATCTAAAGCCAGATTGCTGTTCACAAAATATATTATTTGTTTCAAGGGAGTTAACAAATTGTTCAGAAACCACTTTTTCAAATACTTTTTCAATAGTTGGTACAATGTTTATTGGACGCAGTTTGTCAGGGGTTTTAGCATTTGCAACTTTTTGCACTGGTATTATCACAGATTGTTTTAAACAGAGAGGGAATTCTCCTTCGGACAGCGATCTATTTAACAGATTTAATAACTGATCACCAAACACATCTATGTTATTTAAAAATATTGCACTATTAACCCCATATATATCTTTTCTATTGTTCATCTTTTTTAAAATATTGCACAGTTCAGCCTTGTTCTCAATTAAACGGAATTTAAAATTGCGTGTAACCGGTTCTATTAGACTATCATATATCACAGATGGAATTGATTTGTTTATATCCTTAATACTATTTATAAAGAAGTTATTCAAATAGTTAGCTATTTTATTTTTGTTTTGTATGGGGTCACCGTTTACTACAATTTCTTTCATTCCACTTTTTTCTTGGCCTAGCACGAAACGTTTCAATGTTTTCCAAAGACCAATTTGATCCCCAGCTCTAGCACTAAGTTCGTTTTGAATGTATTTATATTTAGAATTCTTCAGAGCTGTCTTATACTTATTTCTACACTGCACATAATTGTCCCAATTTTGCGTATATTTTAAATGTAACGCTTTATGATAAAGTTGAATTTTTATTTTCTTAAGTTGCCGTAGATTATCATTAAACCATTTATTTATTTGCAATGTATTTATTGCACACTCCACTGTCATATTTTTAATAATATTATTAAGTCTATCATTGAAATATTGCACTTCCTCGTGTATGTTTAGATGTGGTATTGTTTCACTCATCCAATGTTGAGTAAACACTCTCTTATCGTATTTTAGTCGTCTTATTATTTTTTTGTTAGTTTTGGTTATGTCATTTCCTAAAATATTAATTAATATAGTTTCATGGTCAGTTAGCTTAAAACGTTTTTCTCTTCTAGCTGTTATTGCACCATTTTCAACATTTGATATACAATAGTCTATGAAAGAACTTGTATTTGCAGTTATCCTGGTTGGTTCCTCGACCAAATGTTTTAATTGTCTGTCGTTCATAAAATTAAATGCTTTATTCTTACAACTATCGTTTTTGAAATAATTAATATTTAAGTCTTCAACGACAAAATATTTTTCGAATCTCTAAAGTTAGCATCACACCACCGCTCTAATTCATCTATAAACAAATTGACTGGACTGTTGGGAGATCTATACACTACGGAAATAGTCCATTTCTCCGTATTCAAAAATACATTTATTGCTGTTACCCACATAACCTTATCGATAAAATATTCACTTAAGAAACTTTAATGCACTGTATCTTTTATATAGATCATCGTCCCTCCAGTGTGTCTTGATTGTGATTATGTTATTATTGGGACGTATCCATTTATTGTAATTTCACAAATTTGAATATTCTTAGTAATTCGCGTTTCACTGAGTAGAATTATTTCAGGAAATTTATATTCCTCAACCACCACTGCTAATTGTTCTATATTCTATATTAGATATAAAGTACATGCACCTTAATTGAGAGGTTTGTTGCTAGATTCGCTTATTTCTTTCTTTTTTAAGCTTTTTAGAGTATGCATGAACACAGTTTACGCACTTAGGTTTTTGTACGTCAATTTTATCACAATTTTTTTAAAAATGTTCTCCACCGCAATGAGCGCACGCAACTTTTGTTGTGCACTTGGCCGCCTCATGATAAAATCCAAGACATTTAAAACACTTCTTTACATAGAATGCACGACACTTTTTCCAACCTAATCGAACAAAACCATCTGACATAACTTTTTCAAGCGTTTCACTATTTATATTTCAATTATTGCACTATAGGGATCGTATTTATTCTTACTTTTTATAATTGTCTTAACTATAATATCACAGATTCTTAAATAATCATTTTGTTTTTGTAGTTGTGTAATTAAATTATCTTTTTCTGAATACTCTTCCGAAAAATTCACTATTTTGATTCTAGGTTTTCTTAACGCAGGTACAAGTGTATTGTACTCATCGCCTAATTTTTCTTCAACATCCTTTCTGAGCTTTTCAATAGAATCATCGTTCTCACACACAATCATCACAGATCCATTTTTTGGTTGAAACCTTCACATTAGAGGGATCCAACTTTGACTTCACAACTTCCTCCGTTTTTGTAGTACCATTTAGCACTCTCGGCTTAACTAATAGTACTGATTCACTTTTTCTAATTGCGGATGTTGCAACACTAGCATATGTGTTTTTTTGAGCTTTTTTGTTCTTTACTATATTATCACTCATTTTGTTTATATTATATTGAAGCCTGTTGATATTTTTATTTTGCTCACTCAATATTGATAGCTCCATCTCTTTTACACTTTCAATTACTTTTTCATTGTTGTTGGTTATTTGTTTAACTTCCACACATATTTGCTCGCTTTGTTGTTTAAATGTTTCACTCAATGCAGTTATTTTCTTCACTTCTTTTAAACTCCTTTCACATGTTTCTTGAGCGGATTTCATTGCATTCAACCTTTCTGTATAACGCGACTCAATCGCTTCAAGTAAGCTTTTGATTTCAATTTCATTTGCACATCCTTTAGTACCAAGTCCACATTATGAATGTATAAAATACAATCCTCGCATATGAACTTGATCATGTCATTTCTATCGAGAATCCCACTGCTGGTTCGATCGATACCACTACATGATGTTGCGAGGTGGTAAATTTTCCCGCACACTCCGCACACTGTATCCCGGATTCTCCTGAAATAATGTTTTTACACTTTGAACATTCGTTCATTTTAATGGAATATCAGCTACACTTCGATTAGATCTTTTTGTGTGCTTTTTTCCTTTATAGCCTAAATGTTTTATGTATCACAATTTAACACAGAGCGTTCTCTCAATACGTCTCACTCGTTTACTTAAGATACACTCAAGATGTCATCGTTTTGTTAGAATCAATCAAAATCTCGAGGTCGAAAATTTTAACGAAAACAATATCTTTCTCTTTATAAGAGAAAGTTAATAAGAGCGGATGTTTTTAATAACTTTTAAACTAAATGTAAGCGACGATTTTTAAAAATGTTTGAATAACCAAGACGCAGAGACGAATCGGTCAGTAAACGAGTGGTGGGTGCACGACTGGGTCGTGCGCAACTTTCTCCTTCACAGGGAGTTAATTTGACGTTTGTAACCATTTGGCCAAAATACACAATAATATTTATATCGATTAATGATGCTAGAATGATATAAATAATGTCGAAATGAGATTATTCAAATGTTTATTCCGTATTTGAACGTAATCGGTATTCATGTGAATAAAAATGACTTTCCGTTATTTGCCAAAATAGTAGTATGCAAATTGAATTTCATTCAATTTGGCAAAATAGTTTTCGAGAAATTGACAATTTTGTTTATATGGCCACAATGCAAAAGTCCGTTATATGGATTTTCTGGAAGGCTATGTATGCAGGTTTGTTGGCCAAAAATTTTCACGAAAACAATATGTAGAGTTAAAAAAGGTGCAAAAAGTGAGTGCAGGCTAAAGTCAATTTATGCCAAATCTAACTTTAACAATAGGCCTAAGCACACGGCACATGCTTTAACCGTAGTCATTGAGGTTACTTTTCACACTTTTATGTGTAGGTGTACTGTCACGATTTGATTTCGGCATTTGTTTCTTATTAATTTCTGCGAGAACATACAACACAAACAATTGAAATTTAGTATTACCGACTTATTGTGCATGTTTAATGTTTTGTTTGTAAAATACTTGTTTGCTTCTTTTGTTTTACTAGATTGACTCACAATTAGCCAACCGATTCGATAGCAAAAATAATTTATTTATTTGACAATTATTACAAAAGTATGAACAAACATATGAGAAGGCTACAAACCACTGTGTGGATCGTTTTGTACCTTATCCCACCCCATCCTTAAAATAAATATTACAATATTAAATATTAATCAGACAGCCTATCAAAATCTTTTATGGTTCGACAAAAAACAACGTTTTTCTCCTGGTTGTGCTACTATGTAGTGTATACAAATGGGTTTTGAATAAAAACGTCTCCAAAAAGTGGGCATTTGTTGTAATGATATATTGAATAAATGTTTATAGTTATTACCATAGCCAATAATTTTGCATCAAAAGTTTTTTCGAATATTGTAAAGTTTTAACAAAAAAAAAACTGGCCCTGGCAGAATTCTTTATATGAACAAAACATAGATATTTAGGTTGGCTACATGTGCAGATCAGACAATTTTTCAAAGTTCCCAATCGTAGCCTTCTCATATGTTTATACTGTTTTTCGGTTTTAAAAGAACCCGAACTATTTATTTCTTCAGTAATACTTTTCCAAACTGACCGTGTTTTTTTTGCTTTAAAAAATGTTAAATGTTGTTTTATTAATTCCAAAAGCATTTATTTTATCCGCATTTAATTTTGATTGCTTAAATATGTAAATTTATATCAAAAGCATATAAATTTAAACACATTATAAAAATCTACGATATGTTTAACAATAACTTCTTGTCGCCTAACACAATAGTGGTAGTTTGACATTAATTGGGTGGGATGCATTTATGTCATTTATTTGTTATACATCCTCAAAGTTTGATGCATAGTTTTTATGATAGATGGTGTAGGGGGTAGGTTGTACAAGTAGTTTTCATAGAAAAAGGCAGTAAAATGCTGGTGTGGGTTTAAATGATCTATAGACGAGCTCATATTACCAACGTTTTTGCATCGAACGTTTTTTTTCGTTTTTTTTATGTTAAACAGAAATATAGAAATATAGAAATATAGACGAAATTTAGATATTGGGATTGTCTAATTTTCTTGTTCAGACCCTTTTTCAAATTTCTTTACCGTTTGGTCAAGAACAACGTTTAACTGAAAAGTGGGTGAATTTTAAAATAGCTCAAATTTTAAGACCCAAAAATTGGTGACATACAGACGGACGGTCACAGAAATAGCTCAATCGACTTAGCTAGCAATTCTGAGTCGATCCATATATATGCTTTAGAGCATATCTAGTAAATTATTTATCTATGTTACAAACTATTGTCAAGATGAATTAAAATCTTATAATTTTTAAAAAGCAATATTTATTTTAATAAAAGCACAAAGAAAATTATAATTGCGCAGAAGGCGACTTATCCAGTTGAAAACACGTTGACGACTCCCGTCTCTCATTTGTTCTCTCTATCAGTTTTTGGAATTTTTATCTTGCAGTGTTACCGTTGACAGCTCGGCCTCTCCTGACATTTCGTCCCCATTGGACGAATCTTCATCTTCAGGTTCTGGTCCGCTTTGGTAAACATCTATATCAGGACTGAGACTACACCATGGCTTCATATGGTCGCATTATATGACATTGCTGTAGCGCTTTTGCTTCAATTGATGGTCTGGAAGATCCTCAACGATGTATCTGTCGTGGTTCAAAGCCATCGCGATGATATATGGACCCTTGTATTTTGGGTCAAGTTTATGTGAATCTCCTGTTGCTTGAGGAACATGATCAATAACGATGAGATCACCTTCCGAATATTAATATGGCATCTGATGTCATTTGTCGTACCGTTCCTTCCATTTGTATCTTTCTTTCAAGATACTGGAGGCTGCGTTTTGCCTTTTTGCCATAACATCTTCAAATTTATCTAGTGAGTCATCATGTACTGCTTGAATTAACCGATTTTGACTGACATCTCTGAGATTGAAGTTAAAAACCAGTTCATTTGGGCAGTACTTCGTTGTCGAGTTCAGCTGTGAATTAAGGTTCCATTGAATATCCGGCAATGCTGAGTCCCAATCTTTGTCGGTTTTGGTTGAACACTTGAGTGTAGCCAGTACAGTTTTATTCACCCTTTCGGCTTGGCCATTAGCTCTTGGCGTGCGTACAGCTGTTTTGATGTACTGTAAGCCGTGGTGTGTGATAAAGTTACTGAATTCCCGAGAAGTATATTCCGTGCCTCTGTCTGAAGTGATCCGTAGCGGTTGACCAAAAATTGACATTATTTCATTCAGCAAACTAATGACTGGTGACGTCTTCGTGTTCCTCACAGCCTTGAGCATAACGTACTTGCTGAAAGAACAAACAACAACAATAATATATTGGTTACCTCTTTTGCTTCTTGTGAATGGACCCAAATGGTCGATGTTCATACTTCGGAAAGGAATAGGCATAACCTCCATTACGTGGAACTGACTTTCAGTCTTACCACCTTTGACTTTGTTCAAACAACAATCTGGACATGCCGCAATGTACGACTTCACATATCGTCTTATTCTGGAAAACCAAAAATGCTTCGTAATACGTTGGATTGTTTTCTCAATCCCAAAATGTCCGGCTTCGTCATGACAAGCTCTAGTAATTCGCCATCTTACCAGCTCTGGTATTACCAACTTTCGTTATCCATCAACTGTGCGATGTAAGCGTCCCTCCTGCATAACGTAATCCTTTTGAACCTGTTTTGTCGTTGGGTCAGATGTTCCCCCTTTGAGAATTTTGATGATATCCGCGAGTTTCTTATCCTGCATTTGCATAGATAGTATCCAGTTGTCGTCCAAGGTAACTATTTTCAAGACATGGTCCGCCACTGTTGTTGGCTCTTTTGGTGGTAGAGTTTGTATCCGGCTCATCCCATCAACATGCTGCATTCGTACACCTGGTCGGTGTATACACTCGAAGTCAAATTCTTGTAATCGTAACCACCATCTTGCTATGCGTGGTGGTAAAGGTGATGTCTTCTTTGTAGTCACAATCGCGTTGCAATCAGTGATAACACGAAATCTCGTACCCAATAAATAAATCCTGTATCGCTCCAAAGTTTCCACAATAGCCAAAATTTCCAGTTCGTGACTGGCAAATTGACTTTCGGAATCACTGCATTGACGACTGAAGTAAGAAACTGGTTTGAATCCATCTGATTCTCGTTGCATCAGAATTCCAGAGAGTCCAATAGAACATGCATCAGTGTGCACTTCGTGCTCTTTCTTTGTATCGAAAAGTGCGAGAACTGGTTCCTTAATGATGGCAGTCTTAAGACGTACGAACGCTTCCTGTTGTTCATGATCCCACTGGAAATTGATGTTCTTTTTAAGAAGTTTTGTAAGCGGCTGAGAGATGCGAGAATACTCATGGACAAATTTCCGGAAGAACCCTGTGACTCCAAGGAATTGACGCACCTCGGTTGCGTTCGTTGGTCTTGGAAACTCCTCAATACACCTCGTTTTATTTTCACCTGGCCGTATGCCTTCGGGACCAATAACGTGACCCAGAAAATTAACTGTCGTTGCCATGAGAACACACTTTGATGGTCTTAGTGTAAGCCCAGCCCGTGTCATTGCTTCCAACACTTCCTGCAACACCTTCATGCCCACGTCAAATGTATCGGATGCTATGATCAGCTCGTCCACGTAATTTACCACATTTTTGCGGGATGAAAGATTCTTAACTAATTATTGTATTACCTCTTGGAAAACCATTGGCGCATTAACTAAACCAAATGGCATAACGTTGAGCTCAAACAACCCATCTGGAGTTAGGAATGCCGTAAGTTCTTTGCTTTCTTCTTCCAAAGGTATTTGGTAGTACCCCGCTCTCATGTCCAACGTAGAGAAGATCTTGTTACCCGCTAGTTGTGATAGCTGTTCCTCCATCACTGGCATCACACACTGTTTCTTCACCGTAACTGCATTTAGTGCACGATAGTCAATGCACATTCGACTCTCTCCGTTCGATTTTGGAACTAATACCACCGACACTGCATACGGCGACTTACTTGGACGAATAATATTGTGCTTCAGAAGATTGTCAGTGATTGCAGTCAGTTTCTCCCTTAGGGCAAATGGAACCTGGTATCGTTTTTCTACTATAGGGCTGTTTGTCGTTACCTCAATCTTCATGGTCTTCGTGTTGCATCGACCCAGCTGAGATTAGATCTAACACCTCCGCTGTCTCACATCCAACTGGTCACCAATGTTGGGCTTCTCTGATGTCTTGGATTGAATCTGTAATACTCCAGCTTAGAGGATCATGCGATGATTTTTCTGACGGAGCACATCGCGACCCAAAAGTAACCCTTGAGGTAGAAACACATCTGGCACGATTTGAAACGTTACTTGCAGTTCTTTGTTATTCATCATTAGTACCACCTCGATGACTTCTTTTGATTCAACGATGGACCCTCCGAATCCTTTAAATTGCTTCGTAGATTTTTTCCGTACCAACCCTTTTGGAGATGTTGATTCGTTGATAAGTGAGTGATCACTTCCCGTGTCAACAAATGCTGAATGTTTTTGTCCAGAGAAAATAACATCCTTCATGATGGGAGGAATCAATTCCGCAACTGCCTTATCCTGCTCAACCGTGGCGATTGTTGACTTGTTTGCACGACAACTTTTCGACTCATGGCCTACTTTGTTGCAAATCGTGCATCGTGCCTTTCTTGGTGGTTGGGGACACTTAGATGATATATGCCCCATCTCATTACAGTTATAGCATATTATCTAACGATCTCAAAAGGTCGTTGCACGTCCGAAAATTCATAGCCAATAGCGTTCGTGTAATGTTGGGATCATTCACACCATTAATTATGTATGAGTTAAGAGAAAGATCATCCAACTTACCTCGTCTTCCAATTGTCAGCATAGCGTAGTAAAATTCAACCAATGGCTCTCCTGGCTTACGTTTGCGTTTCATTAGTTCTCGGTGTATTTCTGCTATGTTGATTGAGGTAGGAAAATCGTTGAGGAGAGCACTGGTAAAATCCGACCACGTTTTGAATACCGGCAGTGCATCAACCCAATTCTTCGCTAATCCTTTAAGCTTGTGTTGCACCGCAAAGAGAATCATTTCATCACTCCATGAATATAAGCAACGCAGTTCTTCTACTTTGTAAATGAATTGTTATGATGATAGATTTCGTTTCATCGCATCGAAGTCAGGGAGGATTCCGATGACATCGTGTGTGCTGTTTGGGAAACGCATTTGGGTTGAAAGTGGCGTTCCATAAATTGAAGCTTCCGTGATTCCTGAGCCGTGTGACGTTGCATTAGACGGCGCTCTGTTCGGAAGAGAAGGTTGACTCTCTTGGCTGCCAGTGTTCGTCTGCAAATGTTGTGTAGCCGTGGGGTCGACATTTCTCATACACACAGCCAAATCACCTACCATTTTCGCCAGTTTTGTCATCTTACCCTTCAAATCGTCCATTTGTGTTTGCCAAGATTCTGCCACCGCCATCTCACTCCTCTCTAATTCTTCCGAATCCACTTCGTCCGAACCATATATCTCGACCAATTTTGCCACTTTTTGCGCTTTATTGCCAATTTTAGGTTGGCCTTTCGTTTGCAAAAGGGAATTTAACTGGGCAACTTTTAAACTTTCCAACTTAATCATATTGTTACTCTCGTTTACTTTTCCGTTGTTCTTTTTTTTTATCCTTGTCTAGACTTTTTCCAAGATCGTAGTAGGTACCTTTCTTTTTTTTCCGTTTTGATATTTTTAATTTTCCGTTTCGAGACACGTTTTAATGTACCCTGTCCCTTTCGTTTGTACAGTTTCGAGACTCGTGAGTCTATCTCTACCTCTTTCGTTTAAGCTTTTTCGTTCAATTTGTTTGTTTTGTTTTTTTTTTGATTTATTTAATGTTCTGTTTCGAGACACGTTGGAGTGTGACCCTGTCTCTTTCGTTTATTTAGTTTTGTGGCTCGTGAGTCTATCTCTGCCTCTTTCGTTTTAAACATTCGCGTTCATTTATTCGGGTTCGTTAATATATCTCTGCCTCGTTTTTAAGAACATTTTTCGTTGTCATCGCACCAAAAAAAATGTTTTCCCTCATGGTTTTCTTATGAAAATTAATTTTGTAATCTTTTATTTTGGGATTATCCCACTTCTGATTCTGTCAAGATGAACCAAAATCTTATAATTTTTAAAACGCAATATATATTTATTTTAATAAAAGCACAATGAAAATTATAATTGCGCAGAAGGCGACTTATCCAGTTGAAAACACGTTGACGACTCCCGTCTCTCATTTGTTCTCTCTATCAGTTTTTGGAATTCTTATCTTGCAGTGTTGCCGTTGACACTATGTAGTTAAGCAAATATACTTCTGGGAGACAGAGTATAAAAATGCGGTTAATCGAACCATAAAGGATTTTAATAAAGTGTCTGAACAACATATATTGACAGGGTGTCCGCCGGGAAGCATACTACTTTGTTTGTTTATAATTTTTGATTAAATGAAAGAAAATGGATCTTATATTGATAAATTATTTATTTAATGTGGGCAATTATGTATGGAATACAATATCAGGTAAACGTCCGCCTATGTTAGTCTCACAAATGCTAGCGCTATTGAGCATATTTTTAATTGCGGTCTCACACATTTAACGCGGTTTTATATTAATTTCATCACGAATATTTTGGTTGAGTTGCTCAAGCGTTTCTGGCTTGTTTGCATAGACCTTGCTTTTCAAATAGCGAAACAAAAAGAAGTCTGGAGCAGTCAAATAGCCAATAGCGTTCGTGTAATGTTGGGATCATTCACACCATTAATTATGTATGAGTTAAGAGAAAGATCATCCAACTTACCTCGTCTTCCAATTGTCAGCATAGCGTAGTAAAATTCAACCAATGGCTCTCCTGGCTTACGTTTGCGTTTCATTAGTTCTCGGTGTATTTCTGTTATGTTGATTGAGGTAGGAAAATCGTTGAGGAGAGCACTGGTAAAATCCGACCACGTTTTGAATACCGGCAGTGCATCAACCCAATTCTTCGCTAATCCTTTAAGCTTGTGTTGCACCGCAAAGAGAATCATTTCATCACTCCATGAATATAAGCAACGCAGTTCTTCTACTTTGTAAATGAATTGTTATGATGATAGATTTCGTTTCATCGGATCGAAGTCAGGGAGGATTCCGATGACATCGTGTGTGCTGTTTGGGAAACGCATTGGGGTTGAAAGTGGCGTTCCATAAATTGAAGCTTCCGTGAATCCTGAGCCGTGTGACGTTGCATTAGACGGCGCTCTGTTCGGAAGAGAAGGTTGACTCTCGTGGCTGCCAGTGTTCGTCTGCAAATGTTGTGTAGCCGTGGGGTCGACATTTCTCATACCCACAGCCAAATCACCTACCATTTTCGCCAGTTTTGTCATCTTACTCTTCAAATCGTCCATTTGTGTTTGCCAAGATTCTGCCACCGCCATCTCACTCCTCTCTAATTCTTCCGAATCCACTTCGTCCGAACCATATATCTCGACCAATTTTGCCACTTTTTGCGCTTTATTGCCAATTTTAGGTTGGCCTTTCGTTTGCAAAAGGGAATTTAACTGGGCAACTTTTAAACTTTCCAAATTAATCATATTGTTACTCTCGTTTACTTTTCCGTTGTTCTTTTTTTTTTATCCTTGTCTAGACTTTTTCCAAGATCGTAGTAGGTACCTTTCTTTTTTTTTCCGTTTTGATATTTTTAACTTTCCGTTTCGAGACACGTTTTAATGTACCCTGTCCCTTTCGTTTGTACAGTTTCGAGACTCGTGAGTCTATCTCTACCTCTTTCGTTTAAGCTTTTTCGTTCAATTTGTTTGTTTCGTTTTTTTTTTGATTTATTTAATGTTCTGTTTCGAGACACGTTGGAGTGTGACCCTGTCTCTTTCGTTTATTTAGTTTTGTGGCTCGTGAGTCTATCTCTGCCTCTTTCGTTTTAAACATTCGCGTTCATTTATTCGGGTTCGTTAATATATCTCTGCCTCGTTTTTAAGAACATTTTTCGTTGTCGTCGCACCAAAAAAAAATGTTTTCCCTCATGGTTTTCTTATGAAAATTAATTTTGTAATCTTTTATTTTGGGATTATCCCACTTCTGATTCTGTCAAGATGAACTAAAATCTTATAATTTTTAAAACGCAATATATATTTATTTTAATAAAAGCACAATGAAAATTATAATTGCGCAGAAGGCGACTTATCCAGTTGAAAACACGTTGACGACTCCCGTCTCTCATTTGTTCTCTCTATCAGTTTTTGGAATTCTTATCTTGCAGTGTTGCCGTTGACACTATGTAGTTAAGCAAATATACTTCTGGGAGACAGAGTATAAAAATGCGGTTTATCGAACCATAAAGGATTTTAATAAAGTGTCTGAACAACATATATTGACAGGGTGTCCGCCGGGAAGGCATACTACTTTGTTTGTTTATAATTTTTGATTAAATGAAAGAAAATGGATCTTATATTGATAAATTATTTATTTAATGTGGTCAATTATGTATGGAATACAATATCAGGTAAACGTCCGCCTATGTTAGTCTCACAAATGCTAGCGCTATTGAGCATATTTTTAATTGCGGTCTCACACATTTAACGCGGTATTATATTAATTTCATCACGAATATTTTGGTTGAGTTGCTCAAGCGTTTCTGGCTTGTTTGCATAGACCTTGCTTTTCAAATAGCGCCACAAAAAGAAGTCTGGAGCAGTCAAATCAGGCGACCGTGGACGAAAATCAACATCACCATTTCTTGAAATAACATGTTGCTGAAAGAGGTAAATCTATTGTAATCCTAGCTGTATGCAATGTGGCCCCGTCTTGTTGATAAAACATGTTCATCAAGCCTAAAGCATGCAGTTGTGGCGTTGAAAAGTATTTAATCATATCACGATATCGCTCCCCATTCACAGTTATCTTTACGCCGTTTGCGTTTTCAAAGAAGTATTGTCCAATGATTCCTCCTGACCAAATTGCACACCAGACTGTAAATTTCAATGGATGCAAAGGTGACTGATGAATAATTTGAGGGTTTTCCATTGCCCAGAACCGACTATTCTGTTTATTCACATATCCATTCAAATGTAAATGTGCCTCGTCACTCATTATACATTTTTCTTGCAAATCGGGGTTGTCATGGGCTAGCTGTAACATCCTTTTGGCTTATTAACCATCGGCGTTAATGGTCTTGTGGAAGAAGCTCTTGTGTCAACTGAATCTTAAATGGAAGAAAATGCAAATCCATTGAGGTTGATGGAACACTTTCATGAGCATAGTAATGTTTTCAGCCGATCTTGCAGTACGTTGTGGTCCATGCTTGGGCCTATCACCCACAGACCCTCTTTCTTAAAAATCATTCACTACGCGATAAATAGTGCGTTTTGTTGGCACGTTGTAACTTTATCATTATCACAGTAATCGATGATTGATTTTGATAAAATGTTTTAGCGATCAAAACACCAACGTGTTTTTATTTTTATTTTATTTTAACATAATAAATTTGCGACGTGTCTACTTCACTACTGCCAAATATGAACTGTCAAGACTAATGTTTACCAAAATGGCGGCAAAACAAATTGGATACATTCCCAGCGGACACCCTGTATATATCATCCCCTTAAAGTTGTAGCTATCTCATATGATCCCGTTTTGTACTACCTAAATTAAAAAGAGTGCAAGTTCATGGTTTCTTATCACGAGCTGGTTTCTCGATGTTGAAATTGATATTGTTGCTCTTGTTATAATTATGAATCGAAATCGTATTCAATGCCTTTTAACATTTGAAATATAATGGATTGAGCAATGATACCAAGCAATGTAATGACTATTATTATCCCTTGCGCTCCGTTCTGATTTTTAAAACACATCTGAAAAATAATAGACTGGACAATTATTTATTAATGAGTCTGCGTACTGAGATGTCATATTCCAGAGTCAGTCTGTGCTTCTAAATAATATTCATTCGATTTGAACATCTATAATTTATAGAAATAAAATGTCTTACAATTATATTTATTAAATTAAAACCTTACCTTGAAATAAAATCATTTATTGATTTGAAAGAAGTGAAGTGCATGGATATTGGATACGCCTTAGATGATTGTGGCGCACTTTTGTGACTTCAATTATTGTGTCTGATGATGTGAAATGTATTTTCACGATTGTGAGCGCAAATCACATAGTTTATCATATGTTGATATAATCCTAAGAGATTGAAGGTTCCAATTGCCGAGCTTTTAGTTGTTGCGGTGCTCATTGATTAACTATGTATTAAGCGGATTGACGCTTTTGGCTAGTGTTCCGTCGGACCATTAATTTGAAACACAACATAGTGTTAACAGCGTACAATAGGGATCTAGTATATTTGAATGACAAATGTCATTAATTTATATATATTTTAGATATATTTCCACTTACAATTCTATTTGCCAATGTTACATTCGCCAATGTTTTATTTTGGCCTGTCTTGGGATTGCAAGGTGACATTAATATGACGGTTTGGATGTGCAAAGCAAAGAAACAAACCTGCTCTGTAATTTAAACTAAATTTATGACATCGTTTGCCACTTACTGTAGACATACTTACACTATTTGGTATTTTGTTCAATCATTTTGAATCGAGTATACATTGGAAGTCTTCACTGACGTCAGTATGTTGTTGTCCGACTCTTAAAAATTATTGACTTATAAAGAAGCAAGCTCTCCAGTTTTAAAATTTAGTAAACAAAGCCTTCCTTTGAGATTATTAGATTCCAGCACATGGAATCGTATATGTGGATACTATCATCATACTATCATATCATTGTTTATATCGCTGTATATGTTGTCAAGCGACAGGGTCAAAAAATGCTTTACAGATGCTTATGTAGAAACTCAACTGTTCATCACACATACAGAAACAATGACACCCATCGAGTTTATTATACCCATGGATTTCTTTTGCAAACACAGTAGAGATTCTATAGCACCCTCGTAGAAGCCACGAGCGACAAGTCTTTTTTTGGAATCATATTAACATCGTTTCCAATATACCTATATCTTAATGGAAGTTTTTTTCGTTGTCACCGCCCATCAAATGGTATTCCTTTGTAATGTTTCCTTAATAAAAAATGATTTGGGGTCTTCTTTATAACACCTACCTTTGCAGAGATTCACATGAAGAATTGTGTAGCCATTTCGTTGAAGGATTGTTGTCATAAACCAGGTAGATGAATTGTTGAACTGATTTTCTGTTTTTTTTTTTGTTATTGAGCTGTTTTGAAAACTCCCCCTTATCTACAGCTCTTTCATAGTCCAGGAAAACCTTCCATATGAGCGCAATTTAGACAACCCCGTAAAAGCCAATTGCTTCCGAAAGAACTATGAAATTCCGTGCAAGAACAATCATATGCAATTGATACTTGGAAAAACAGAATAAAATATTTTTTATAGTTAAATCACATATAACTACGATTTTAACACTGCGGTTTAACATTTGGCCCATGACTTAATACAAGCTTAATCCACACACATCCTGTTTTGCTAGCACTCGACATTGAGGTGGTGAAGAATCGCCCTCGGCCCAGGTCTTTAAATCCAATACTGCAATAAATGAATAAAATAAATATAACAAATAATAACTGTCCCAAGTTTGCAAGGTTAACTGAAGTGACCGGTATGGGATAGTTGTCATTCTTCATATTGGCAGTAAGCTTCCTAAAATCAACTACCAACCATATTTTTCGATTGTCATTTTCATCAAACCCTTTCATATCTACAAGATTCATATTGAGTCAGAACATCGGAAGAATTTGAAAAACGTTTACTCATGTACGAACTAATTTATAGTTCTGTTTTGAGTATTCTTTAAAGCAATTAGCATTATTAAATTTTGAAGACATGAATGACATTTTCCTCCCCTCGACAGTTTAAGGAAATCTATAAATTCTTGACAAGAACATTTAAAGCTAACCCTTGTACACATGATGAATTTTATATTATCTATAGAAAGCATACGAGTAGGTTACAAGCCGCTGTGCGATCGTTTAACACCCTATCCCATTCCATCCTTGGAAGTAATATCCCCAAAATGTAGGCTAGAAAATGTAATATAGAAAATGACATTGTCACAACACATTGTTTAGACAGTTTATCAAAATCTTGTTTGGTAAAGAAACGTATTTCTATTCCTAATGCCATGGGGTGGGGTATACAAATGGTTTTTGTATGAAAAGGCCCCCAACAAGTGGTCGTGGGTAAAAATGATATTCGTACTAAATTTTTATACTGCATCAGAAGTTTTTCATATTTCTTCACAATTTTAACAAAAACAATTTGTTACTTAAAACGCCCCCAAAACGTTTACGTGGGAAAACACTTCATAATAACGATCTATAGATATGAAGAACGTCTACATATATTGCCTTGACAATTTTTTTTTAAATTCCCTTCCGTTTGGCCAACAAAAAACTTTTTCTAAGAAGTGAGTGTGGCCGTGGTCGGATTCCAAACATTTGTTCTGTTTCCTCGAACAATGAGTCTATGTACCAAATTTCAACTTTCTAGCACAGAATTTAAGTCCCAAAAAACAGTGACATGCATACGGACGGACAGTCAGACATTGCTAGATTCACGCAGCTGGTTCAGCGCGCAGCAAGAAAATGCATACATTTTGATAACCCGCCCACTGCCACTTTTCCTTTGTAGAAGAACGTAGTTTTTGACAAAACCGCACAGACAAATGAAAAATTTTATGGGGGGTACCAAGGATTCCCAATGATTATCAAGTTATAAGGGTTTTAAACTTTTTTGTTCGGCTTTTCTTTTTTTGTCACATATTTCTCTTCTTAATATCTTATTTTTTCATTAATTCAAATTGCGAAAAAAATATTTTAGTCAATCAAAATTAAGGCAGAACATAATTTATATATCTGCATTTCAAAAGAATTTCATATAATCCTTGTTTGAAAAAAAAACATTTCGTTTTATTTATACAATTCATTAATTCCAGTGTACATTAGCAACATGTACTTGCTTCACTAGACGCTTCACTGGCAAACCTCTGCTTAAATTCTGAGTGGCCAGACGAGCCATAGAAGCCCCATTTAGTTATTAAAAATAATTTTTGTAAACTTCTTTGACTTTGAATAACTTCGTGTTGAAGCTGCATCAGACGAACATTTGTATGATCAAGCAGTGCTTGAAGTTTAATCTCTGCTGATAAGTCAGTGATTGAAATCGATATCTTATCAGGGTAGCAATCGCCTCTAGCACGTTGATTCAGTTTGTATGACGGAAATCGCGTCTTATCTTTACTCCTAATAATATTGTATTGGTGCATTGTAAGTTGAGCATCAACAAACATTGATAACGCTTCTTCCGGTGAAAGCTGGACCTGTTCAGTTGTTTCATGCTTACTGACTGCCTTATCGATCGCTGTGCTACTCGCTGTTGCACTGGTAATTTCTTTCAGTAGTTTTGAAGCAACAACATTACCTGACGATCGCAAACCCATTTATGCAGCATAACAAAGTTCAGCAGTTGAATACTTAGAGCGCAGATCTTGGGTTTTCAAGCGCTTTGACCTGTCTGAAGATTCAACGAAATTAGATTTAGGTCTCCCCACTGAATTTTTTTCATAATTTGGAAATCCAATTGAGGTCTCTAGCCAAGAAGAATTCGTGACCAAAAATCTGTCTTTCATTCTGTAAGAAATCGACCACCTTTTTTTAAAATCAGATACAAAATGATATATTTTTCCATTAAGCTCATAACTTTTGGACTTAGGACAGCTTGTGCGTTTTTTTTAAACAATTCCTCAAAAATAAAACACGTTCACTCAGCTTTGGTGCACCTGACTCATTCATTTTTTCAAATAAAAAAAATCCTTGACAAAAATATGTCAGAGCTGCCTGATCCTAAAACGATTAAAAAAACATATCGCATATGACGGCTTATATATGGTCACATCAACGGCTGATTACATAAAAGAGTGCAAATATGTGCAAACTTTTTTCTTTGTTTACGAAGCACTACAGCATTAACAACAACACAACACAAAAAACGGACCCCGATCTCACACCTAAGTGAACTAAAACTTTGCCACCTTACATAAATAACAGAAAAACTAGATGGTTAGATTAACATGTTTTTGAAACATTTTTTTGACATAAACAAAACACTTCAAGATATATTTATTTTTCTTAAACTAAAGCCCACCTGATGGTAATGACGCCATAAATATTTGTTATTGGTACACACTGTTTTCATAAAATAATTAACACTTGAACCACTCAGTCGCTCTGCTAAATTGTCAATGACGACGATTCATAGGTTCAATCTTCGCAGTTTAAACCGTTGCAACTAGCACCTTTTCGTTTAATATCCCTAAAATATGGGTTTTATGGCAAAGAAATATTAAAATAAAAATTGTATTTTATTATCCTAGTGCAAAATTTGAGGCCCGAAACCAGTTAACTACAGACGAAAGGACGGAGAGACGGATGGATGGACGGACAGACAGACATGGCGAAATCGATTCAGGCTCAAAGTATATCGTTCGACTCAGAATCGATAGCTGAGTCGATTTAGCCATGTCCGTCCGTCCGTCCGTTCGTCTGTACGTCACCAGATTTTGGGCCTTAACTTTTGAGCTGTTGATATTTTGTACACGTGTTTGTTGTTGCTCCCAGCAGAACAGGTGTAAACATTTTTGAAAACATAGTTTTAGGCCAAACCGTTAGAGATTTTGAAAAAGTGTCTGAACAATAAACTAGATAATCTTAATATCTATATTTCGTCTATACAAAGTTTTTTGCCACGCCCACTTTTTAGGAGCCTTTTCCGTAAAACACATTTTCGGTAAAATTTTTAACATTTCAAAAAAATTGATGCAAAATATTTTGTTTTGGTCTTGTAATCATTTTTTCCATATATCATTTTTACCCACGCCCTCTTTTTGGAGGAGTTTTCATACACAAACCTTTTGTATACCCTAGGCCATACCATATGCAAGAGAAAACCGTTGTTTTTTGTTGAACCATACAAGTTTTCGATAGACGGTCTGAACAATATGTTGCGACAATTTCAATTTTAATATTTCTTTGTCATAAAACCCACATTATGGGATATTAATTTTTAGGATGGGATGGGATAGGGTATAAAACTATCCACACAGTGCATTGTAGCCTTCTCACATGTTTTTGAATTAGAATTGTTGTTGTAATGCAACTGCCAAAAATGCGTTATAATAATGTGCGTGAATGCAGTACAGTGAGTATAAATGATTATTGTACAATATACGAATTGAAAATTGACAAAAGCAAAAAGTAAAAAGATAAAGCAAGTTAACAAAATTAATGGAAATGGAATTTTTTGTGATAGGCCGCACAAATGAACCTCGGCTCGCCTTCACAGTCGCAACTAGAGCGTGGCCATCAGCTGGGTTTGTAAAAGCTTCAATTTTGCCTAGAAGCCACATTGTTTGTGGAAGATTTGCTCCTTCAGGACAAATATATCCCCAGTCTTCAAATTAGTGTTGGTGCGCTGCTACTTCAACCGTGTCTAAAGTGTGGTAAGGTACTCATTGTTACACCTTTTCAGAATCCGCTTGTACCATGCTTTGGAGGTGATTCCAGTGCTGCAAGCGATTGGAAGGAGTGCTCAACAGGTTTGGTTCTGGAACTGCCGTGTAAGGTTCCCCTATAAGAAAATGAGCGGTCGTGAGAGGATTCGTGTCAATTTGTGTCAAAACGGTGTACAGTTCTTCGAAAGTCAAAATTAACGATCCAACAGCGCGACGCAAATTTAATTTCACCGACTTGAACCCAACCTTCCATAAGCCACAGAAATGAGGTACAGAAGGAGAGATGAAATGCAATGAAATGTCCTTTGCAGGCGATGAAGAAATGGCATCGTTGTGGACTTCTGACATAAGCGAGTGCCTTGGAAGTATGATCTATTTTCGCTATTGATATTCGTACACAGACCCCGAAGTGAAACAATTATTCAAAAGGCTGCAAGGAAGGCATCTGTTATGAGGTCACTCACTAACTCTTGAAGAATTGCCTTCGTGGACAAACATACAAAAAGAGCGATGTATTCTTTTGAAAATTTGGAGAAAGAATGCTTTATTGTCCAAGTTCCAGCGTAGTCGCACCCAGCCATGGCGAACGGGCGACTCTGTTCGTTGCATAAAGCAAACCTCGCATTTACGAACTTTCTTCCGGGTAAGGTTTCTGCTTCCCAATATCGCTGCCGCACTATAGTGAATGTTTCGGATACTCCCGTGTGTTAGTTGTTCCTATTAATATCTGTTACAATGACAAATATAATTTCATTGTTATTAAGAAGATGAACAGGATATTTTATATTAAACGACACATTTGCATGTTTAATTCTTCCTCCAACGCGAAGCAGACCTTCATCGTCAACAAAAGGGAGTATTTTACAAATTTGGATTTTGGTGGTAAAATATACTGAATGAATTTTCTTGGATGGTTGTGTGTTGTAGAACGAGAGAAAAATTTGATTGGCTTGAACTGCTACAAAGCAGATATTAATGCCATCCAGGAAATACGATGGTATGGGCCGATCAAAACGAGGATGAAAAACTGTGACATCTACTACGGACCGTGTTATAGTGAGCAAAAACAGCGACTATTTGGATGCGGATTTGTTATATGTGCCAGACTTAGACAAGAGGTCTTATGTTTCTAAGACATTAGCGAACACATTGGAACAATCCGCATTAAGGCCAAATTCGCCAACATTAGCCTTATATCCATTCACGTGCAAAAGATTATATAGCAAAGGATTGCTTTTGTGAGCTCCTTGACAAAACCTATGAGCGACTATCGTAGTTCGATATCCAACACGCCAAAACAATCCAAAAATACTGTGAACAAATTTAATGTCGAAAGACTGCAATCGCAGTTGCTAGGACGTTCGCGCAACTCGTATCCCTAAACCCCTCGATAATCACCATATAATTATAAGTCATTAGATCAGCCGTATCTGATGTGCTAGGTTTCTCGCGCGCACCTGCAAAAAGACCCCTGGTTTAATAAGGAAAGCTGACAGATGCTCGTAGCCTAGAACGAAGCCTACAAGGCTAAGCTGCAGGAGAAGACGAGGGATGCCGTTGAGCTCTATAGGCAGAAAAGAAGGAAAGCATACCGGTTTTTTAGAAAAAAAAAAAGAAAAAGTGCGATATCGAGGATATAGAGGTGCCAATCCAGGATATATGTTCGCAAGTTTTACCAAAGTGTCATAGCCAAGGATACAGGGCTCGAACAGAATCCTGTCGAGATGAACAAGGAAATATCGTAGTTGGGACAAAGTCGATGCTGAGAATATGGAAGAATCGTTTTTGTACACTGTTAAACGGCGCCTACGAAAAACATTCCGCTGTCAGGCAGAACGCACCATTCAATACTGGCAACGACAGCGAAACTGCCAACCACCCGACCTGAGTGAAGCCAAGATAATAATAACTAATAAGGCTGCCGGAAATGACGGCCTTCCCTCTTAGCTTTATAAAGCCGGCGGAGATGGCTTTTTTTTACGTGGGTGGTGGAAATCTCAAAGACACGATGAGCACGTGCCCAAAGTAAGTGTGGGACTTTAACTCCACTAAAAACACCACCCTTTTTGTATTTTTATTTCAACTTAGTATGCGACTTATCTAGCAATATTTTTTATTACGGGTAATGAATGTTTGGCAGGCAACTTTTCTGTGAGAGTTTCTGCTCTCTCCGCAATTTATAACGCGGTTTGCTATTATCGGGCCAAATCTAAGGGCTTAGTTCTTTGAAGACGCCGCAATAAATGTGTGTTAACGTTGTGTTGTGTTAACGATTTTTATGTTTGCGTGCAAAATTGTTCGTTTCATCTTTAACCGCGGAATACCCAGATGTCTGCATAGATCTTCATTCCTTATATACCACGGCGCATTGACGAATGATCCTAACATTTTGTTTTCAAAAGTTTGTAAAATATTTAGATTCGTTTCACTAGTACAACCCCATAGTTGTATACCATATGTATACCATTTTTTACATGCGACTTCCATTTTAATTTTACATCGAGTGTCATGCCGAGAAATTTCGCTTCATTTGCAAAAGGGACTAGAACCGTATTGAGAAATACTGGCAAATTGCATGTCCGCTTATTCGAAAACTTTACGTGAATCGATTTGCTCTCGTTAAGTGCAATCCGCCAGGATTTTGTCCGTAACGCTCTTGTGCCAACTGGTAGTATAGCTGTATCGTCAGCAAACGTGGCAACTATTGTATCGTTTTTTTGCGGGATATCACGTGTAAATAGGAGGTAAAAGAGTAGGCCATGGACGCTTCCTTGGGGTACTCCCGCCAATATTTCTTTTAGATGACTTGGTAAGTAACATCCATCAACTTATAAGCAAAATCTGGTCGGAAGAAAGTATGACTGAAGAATGGAACCTCAGCATCGTTTGCCTTAGCCACAAAAAAAGAAACCCTCTAAACTGCGCCAACTACAGAGGCATTAGTTTCCTCAACATCGCCTACAAGATCGTGTATGCCGTAATAAGTGAACGCCTGAAACCGTTTACCAACAACCTCATCGGCCGTTATCAGTTTGGTTTTAAACCAGGAAAGTCCACAAGCGAACAAATTTGCACACTTCGGCAGATCATGAAAAAAACCCAAGAAGTCCAAGTCGATACCCACCACCTATTCATCGATTTCAAAGCCGCATACGGCACCATTTATAGTGACGAACTATGCAGAGCTATGTCTTGTTATGGTATACCGCCCAAGCTAGTCCGTTTGTGTAGGATGACGTTGGAGAATTCTCGCTGCTCCATCAAGGTTGGAAAAGACCTCACCGACACATTCGATACCAAAAAAAGGATTTAGGCAAGGCGGTGGATTGTGCAAAACTCCTGAGCCAACACCAGGGGCACAATTTTCCTAAAATCGGTACAAATACTAGCATACGCCGACGATATTGACAATATTGCTAGTACTCAACGTGATGTCATAGCCACGTTTGCAAGTATAGAGAAGGAAGCAGCAAAAATGGGTTTAGTAGTAAATGAGGGCAAGACGAAGTATATGCTGTCAACACGAAAGAACACACGAACGAATTGGACAGATCGTCACCATTGACAGAGATAAATTTGAGGTAGTACGGGACTTTATCTATCTCGACTTCGCTCTTAACTCTGAAAACTATATCTTGTCAGAAATTAAACGAAGGCTTGCCAACCACTGTTTCTTCGGGCTAAGAAGGCAATGTAGTAGTAAAGCCCTCACTCGAACTACTAAATCCTATATAAGACCCTGATCATCCCAGTCCTCCTCTACGGCACTGAAGCAAGGACCGTCTCAAAAGCGGATGAAGAAATTCTTGGTCGATTTGAGAGGATAAAGTGGCAAAATCTTCGGTCCCGTCTACGATGATGGGCTATGGAGACGAAGATTAAACCAAGAACTACATGAACCTGGTCAAAAAAATCCGCATTGTATGTTTAAAATTATCTTCATCGACGGATAACCAAGATGGACCAGTCCACTAATGATGATGGGTAGCAAGGTTAGATGGGGAAATCCCTCACCCCTCGAAGTAATGTCTGCTGGATTATATTCCAACGCGATATGATTCCATGAATGTGGTGGAATCGTTTCAAGGATGGCAGCTGTGAGGAGGTGAAGATAGGCAGTGTAGTTCAATTTCCGAATCGCACCACGCAAATATTTTAGTGATTTTAACAGTTATCGAAGAAATGACAAGATTGAATAGCCGAGGTTATTACAGTTATTACAATCGTGGAATGAAACTGGTTTCAATGGTGCTACCTTCGTCTTTGCTGCAATTATCGTGAGTTTAGAAGTTGCATCGTCCAATTTGCAACGACTGTAAACAACGACGGAGTAAGCTACTGATGACGAATCCGAAAAATCATGCAACTCGATTGCCTCCGTTGGTAGAAATATATGTCTTGGTACACGAAGTTGTTCGAAGTGGTGGAGCTCCTGCCTGTAATTATTCCACCGTTGCGCTAGAAGGGTTGGTAGTGGGTCCCATCCCATCCAAGATTCAATTCGAATGACCAGAGCTCTTGAAAAGGAATTTTAAATAAAATTACAGATGGAGCTTAAAACCCTAATGGGTCGAAAATCCTTGACACTTCCAAGAGTAGAGTTCGTTCCGTTGACGAAGATGACAAATTGTGTTTTGGCATTTGATAGGAAAATTCGATAACAATCGGATTCCTGTACATTCCAAGTACTTTTATAAGCGAAGACGAACGCTTCGTATGGGCAAGCCCGAGAGCAGAGGACAAAAATTTGAACTCCAGTTGCGAAACTTAAGTTTTGCCATGGATAGAAGATTAACCAACTCAGATTTTAAAGCGATATAAGCGAACATATACGTCATTCAAGAGAATACGGTACTCGTTTACGTATTAATCCTTGTTGTCAACTGCTAACTGCTTCAGGACTCGAACAGATAAAAACGGTGCCGATGCGGTGCCATACGTAATGGTACACAACCGATAATGCCGTATTTCTTCCGACGGGCTTTTGCGCCAGACATTACCCTGGAGATCGGTGTGCAAATCATCTACCCAAATTTGGCGAATCATTTTAAAAACATCGGCGGTGCAGACCTTTGCCAGATCCATCAAAAACGACAAGGAGTTTAGTGGATGAACTGTCGGGTCTTAAGACTGCATGATGTGGTAAATAAAACATTTAACCTAGTGCTGTATCGAATTTTTCCGATGAAATCTTCATCACGTACCCATGTTTTTTATAATCTCTCATAAACATCTCTCGAAAGTGTTATTCAGCTGGGTCGCTTGATGAAAAAATGTTTTTTGGGCGTTTCGACTTTATCTAACTAACAAAACCTCTGAAATGAATGAAGTGAGGACAAACTATTTTCAGGCATTGTCCTATCAAACAGCTCCCAAATATATGGCCCTTCAGGGCCATATATTTGCTCCCCTTCAAAATGGTCCAAAGTTTGTCGGCTCTTAGAAGCAGACTGAATAAAATAAGGGTCAGCCAAACTCTTAAGGTGCGACCACAGAGAAATGTCAAACGAATGGGTAGCCAAATCCGATGATAGCTTACTGAAAACAAAGGCATCGATTGACAACGAACTTGGTTCTATCCGAAAGCAAATTTGTATAGAAATACACCCCTGGTGTAACCAGCATCCAGGATAACCGAGCCTTTGGGCGAAGGATTCAACGATGATAGAAGATTGAGACCCAGAATCTTACAACACGTTAGACTTTAACGAAATGTCCTTTACAGTAGTAAATTTTAACCGAGTGATTGTTAACGAGCGATGAAGTAGATGGATGTTGGAGAACTAAATGCGACAAAAATGTATGATGAGACGACGATGGTTTAGAGTCAGCAACTGAAATGGAAGACGACGACAGAGTTTTGTTATAATCTTCAGGGTGGGCCAATGAGTGGTGACTTGATTTACAAACACGACACCGAAAGGTGCTTCGGCATTTGTTCGACGAATGTCCAACCCGTAGGCAATTTAAAAATATATGAGAAGGCTACAATCCACTGCGTGGATCGTTTTGTACCCTATCCCATCCCATCCTTAAGACAAATATCCCCAAAATGTCAGATTTATGGCGATGAAATATAGAAAATATAATTGTCATAACATATTGTTCAGACTGTTTATCAAGACCATTTATGGTTCGACAAAAAACACCGTTCGACATAACACACCGTTATGCTATGAGGTAGTGTATACAAATGGTGTTTGTATAAAAACGCCTCCAAAAAATGGGCGTAGCTTAAAATAATATACGTAAGAAATGTTTATATAAACAGAACCAATGATTTTGCATCACCATTTTTTCGATATGTTAAAAAGTTTTCCGAAAAACGCCCCCAAAAAGTAGGCGTGGCAATACACTTTTTCAGTATCTCTAACGGTTTCGCCTAAAACTATGTTTTTCTGAAAAAGGGCATGGCGGTGGGCGGATTTCAAACATATTTACACTTGTTCTGCTGGGAGCAACAAAAAGCACGTGTACCAAATTTCGTCATTCTTACTCAAAATGTAAGGCCCAAAAACTGGTGACGTACGGACGGACGGATGACTAAATCGACTCAGCTATCGATTATAAGTCGATACATATACTTCCAGGTATACCTAGCTTTTTTTACGCGACGAAATGGACCGATTCACCGATTGCTAAACTTCTAGAGCATCACAACTTGACTGCAAAATGTTAATAGTTCCTGAACCATGCTTGATTCGTATCTGAATCTAGTTTGTTAGGAGTAGGTAAATGAGCCACGTATCACGATTTGTCTGTTTAAGCACATTTAGACCACGCAAGACTTCGTCTGCCTGTCAGTGATTTTTCGTAGAGGTTAAACGTTACTCACACTGATTGCAAAAAGCGACAAAAATTATTGAATAAATGATTTTACAATTAGCTGTACGCGATCATATCGGTCAACAAAGCGCGCGCACGCATTAATTATAACTGAATAACTGAAGCATAATTTTGTCTTTGCGATGAATTCAACTTTTGAAGGAATAACGATTGCTGATTGACGAGCGGCTCTAATACCGAACCGTCAGAATCCTTTGGAGCAACCGCTTGTCTCTCGCGAATACACTTTAGGTATTTCGTATGAGCCTCGAAATATATATTCTCATATTCCGCCAACTCAACTCAAAAAGCAGCAATACATACATATTCGCTATGCACTGAAGAAAATTTTAGCCACGTTTCTTCCAATTTATTCAGTCGAATCTTCAACATTTCTAAAGTCATAGATTCATTTATATTTTCTGCGAACCACGATGCACGATCTAATCACCCTTGTGTATTATCCCGCTGCACTCTTAGTTCAAGCGCCGTCATATTTGCTACGAAAAGTTCTAACGACATTATGCGCACAAAACGAAACAAGATACGAAATAGGAATTTCACTATAAAATATATATAATATATATAATGTTTAATTAAATGTAATTATGCAATTATTCGTTCACAGTCAACGATTGCACAATTTCACACGTGAAAACAACAAAAAAAAGTATTTTATTTCGTCTTTTCACGATTCACAATTTAATTCGGTTTCGAAGGGCCAATTTTGTGATTGGGTTTAGAAAAGTGAGCGAAGGTATACAGGAGAAAAGAAAGTCAAAATGGAAACAAGAGGAGATTCAAAAATATTCAAACATTTATGGTATATAATATATAAATCATACCACAAGTTGTAACGATTTACCAACTTATTGTACTTCTTGTAAGGGCTATAACTGTTGCGTGAATGCAGTAGAGTGAGCTTAAATGATTATTGTACAATGATCGAATTGAAAATTAACAAAAGCAAAAATTAAAAAGATGAAACAAATTAATAAAATGAATTTAAACAAAATTGTGTAAATAAGAAAATAATGAAGAATATTTCTAAACAACCAACATAAGCATTTTATTTGTATTTGGTGTATTCAACTCAATATACTTAAGTATCCTCAGATTTGGTGGCCTATATACGATACGTTAACATTTACCCCTTCCTAAAGTTCTAAGTCAGTCTTCAATCATGAACAAAAATGTTCATTAAATCCTACTATTCTGAATTATAGGGAAAAAATATTTCGCTCTGAAGACGGGAGAAGGAAATTCTTAAGTTTTGAAATCAGCTGTACGAGAGAATTGATCAAATTACCTACTTTCTCCTATGGAATTTTTTTCCTGTTTCAAAATTTATTTTCGGGATTGGAGGAAAGTGAAAAGGGACAAATTTTCCGCTGTCAATTATTTGGAATGTTGAAAAAAGTGAAATAATTCTCCATAGATTTTTAATCATAATTGGGTTGAAAAATTTAGTCAACCTCCTGATGATGACAAAATATCAAGTGCAATATATTTTATAAAAAAAAAATTGTAAATTGTGAAACTTTTATCAAATTCGATTTGTTTTACTGTTATTATATTGACATTTTTTGTTCGGCATTTCAAATATAATCAGAAAGGCAGCTCTTTGGGTATTTAAGCAGTTGTAATGCCTAACTTCTTCTTAAGCGATTCTGGCATCTCTGGTGGTGGTGGTCGTGGCATACGGAGATATACTTTGACAGCATCATATATAAACCATTGGGCAGCAGTAAGAGTACCAATCATAACGATTCTGGGCATTAGACCACCCCAAAGACCTATTACATTAAATAACCAATTCATGAGACATGTCAAAAGCAAAAAAATGACAGAAGTGTTACTTACCGGACCATCCAAGTTGCTTGGCTACATCAAATGCCGATGCGCCTTTAGCTTGGTTCAATTTAGATACAACTGTATCGGCTGGATGAGAAACAATGGCACAGAATACACCAGCAATATAACCCGCAGCGAATGTGACGATCAATTGTTCACCCTTTGTGCATTCCATTCGTGGCTTTGGAACAACATATCTATTAGAAAGTAGAAAATAATTGACAATTTGACACTCTTAAGAGAAAAATATTTACTTGTATAGGAGTTCCAGTGTACGTTCAAAGCAGGCAAACTTCATCATTGTATAGGGAATCTGTCTCATCCATAGAGGTACCAGACCTTTGTAAAATGCTGAAATACCCTCTTGTGCTGACATCTTGGGTATTGCCTCGCGCAATGTATTTGCAAATCCAGGTGTTGTCTGGATTTTCACCTTAGCGGCCTCCATTGGTGATAAGGCGATATCAGCAAAGAATTCAGCCGAAGCGGAAGCAGCCAAGTATAGTGACGTTCTGTACAAGTAAGAGTTCTCCTCGCCAATAGCATCTGAGTAGAGAACTTTAAACACTTCGTAGAGTCCGAACTTGCAGAGACCTTGCATTGAGTATCCGAAGAAAGTTGGTGCCCATCCTTTGGATAATCCCTTAACACCGTCCTCTTTAAGTGTTACACGGAAGCCGTTAACAACACTTTTGTACTTAGCGGGGTCGACCTGAAGACGACACTTGACTAAATCAAGTGGAACCACCATTGTGTGTGTAATACCACACGATATGATACCACCCATACCGCAAAGGGCAAAGTAAGTGTTGGAGCCGAATTTGCATGAATCTGGAGAAATATTTGAGTGTTAGTTGCGTGTAGTAAATGAAATAAAATCACAATAATATAATCGCCTTTATTTCTGATTCTAACTGTCCACACGATGATCATTTAGTAATTTTTTTTTTGTGAATGCAATATTCCTTAATTGTGCATTTCCCTTGGGCAAAGTTATAAGCGAATGGTACCCTTTTTAATTCTAAGGGGATCGAGCATTTTCTGCCCGTTTGTGCCAGTTCTTAAGCATTGAATAATTTGCTGAGCTTATTTACACGAGTATGTCATATGTTAATAAATGAATTATCATGTAAACGAGCATCATTTTTGACTTTGCCAATTTGCGCCATTTATTGTTGTAAGGATTTCAGTACAATCACCCAAGTAAACATTGGCTTTCAGATATGACATTCATTTTTAAATAAATATGTGTTAATCGTTATACCTCTGTTAATTTTTATTTTGTGTTAAATTATGTGATACTTTATTTATATGTTTATATGTTTATTTCTGTTAATTTATCATATATGTTGATTTATTAATTTCTGTTAATTTATTTATTATTATTATTATTAACATTTTCTTACAAAGAGAAAGACATTGTTTTCGTGAAAATTTTCGACCTCGAGATTTTGATTGATTCTAACATTACGATGATAGCGAAACTCAAAAAAGTGATTTTTGGAATTCCGTCCGTCGGTTCGTCGGTTCATCGGTCCATCTGTCCGTACATGTCTCTTAAGCCTAAACGACTGGACCGATTTTCTTCAAACTTCGTATCCAGCGTTTTTCGGTCATAATTGGCCTATATAAAGATTTATATGGATCTTCTCGAGAAAACTGGTTATGTAGTTTTGTTGAAACTAATATGCTTATAGTATACATGATGTTTAATCAAAATCGTTCGAGTCGTTTCGAGAAAATGTAGGTTTTGTATGATTTTTATATGACAGGTACTGGTAATAACATGGCTAAGAGCAAACAAAAAATGGCCTGGAATTATGACCAACAATTTTCAATTTCTCGCAAACTGTTTTGCCAAATTGAATGATTAGCCAATAACAGGAAATCATTTTTATTTACATGGACACCGATTCCTTTCAATTACGCAATAAACGTTCGTATAATCACATTTCGACATTATATATATATAATTTTAGTCCGTCCGTCGGTCTATGTGTCACCGCTTTTTGGGCCTTAAATTTTGAGCTAGAGTTTGAAATTCGGTATATATATATATATACAATTTTGAAATCCCACTGCCCACTGCCAAGCCCCCTTTTTAGAAAACATATATGTAGGCCAAATTATAAGAGATTTTGAAAAAGGTTCTGAACAAGATATCTAGACAATCCTATTGTCTTTATTTCGTCCATACAAAGTTTCTTACCGCGCCTACTTTTTTGGGGGCGTTTTCAGAAAAAAACCTTTTTTGGTAAAATCTTAAACATTTAGAAAAAAAAATTGATGCAAAGTCATTGGTCATGATAATATGAACATTTCTTCTACATGTTATTTTAACCCAGCTTTTTTAGGCGTTTTTATACAAAAACCATTTCTACACAACTTCACAACTTTATAGCATAACCAGGCGAAAATCATTGTTTTTGGTCGAACCATGAGAGATTTTGATAAACTGTCTGAACAATATGTTATGACAATGACAATTTCCATATTTTATCGCCATAAATCCGACATTTTGGGCATATTTGTTTTAAGAATGGGATGGGATAGGGTCCAAAACGATCCATACAGTGGATTGTAGCCTTTTCATTTGTTTCTTTTTCAAATGCTATAAGTTGGAAAGCGCACTCAAAAGTGGACTTGAGTGAAAATGTTTATTTCGAAGAATTTGCATCAGCACTTTTTGGAAATTTCCTAATTTTTTTCGGAAAACAGTATTTTTTTAATAAAACGATTACAATAAAAGGGGGGCGTGTAAACCCTTTTTGGATCAAATATAGACAAAGACATAGTCCTATTTTCTTGTCTATAGGTTTTATAAAAAAAAAACATTTATTTAAGTATACTGCCACGCCCACTTTTTAAATAAACGTCTTTTTGATCAAACCTGGAGTGTATAAATGTTTACACTTGTTCTTCTTCGTCGAACAGAGACTGTATACACATATTATCATTATTATAGCTCAAACATTTTAGCAAAAACAAATCGGTGACATGCAGACGGACGGATGGATATATGAACATACAGATATGGTTAGATCGACTCAGATATATACTTTATCTATCGAAACTATTTTTCTATGTTACAAACTTAATGTCAAAACTAATATACACCTATGGAATATGGTATAAACACATATTTTCATTCGATAAGAAAATGTTTTGTGATTTTCTTATAGTAGTTTTGTACATGGATACATTCAGAATCGCTAGGTGAGTCGACTAAGCCGCGCCTGTCTGTTCATCCGTCGCTCTCGGTCTGTATGCGCGTTGACGATACGACGAATGTAGATTCTCTTAATGGGCACATAGAAAGAACATGCCTACCAAATCTCATTATTCTATTTCAAAACATAAAGCCTAATATCGGTAATAGACAGGCGGGCGGGCAGACGAACAGGCAGACATGCTTCAATCGACTTAGCTAGCTATTCTGAGTCGATCCATATTCTTTAAGTCATATCTAGTTAAATTATTATAAAATTATAGAAACGAATGTACCCAATGGCATAGAAAATAAACATAAAGGTCTAGAAAGTACTGTGCAAATCGTTTCATACCCTATCCGCTCTTGTCTTTGTTCAGACACTTATTCAAAATTCGTTTTCATTTGACCAAAATGTTTTTTTTTTTCAAGCTCATTCTTTTTTTTTAACAAAACGCCTGCAAAAACTTCCCACTGCTACCAAATCAAGACAATAGCATGAATATATTGCTAAAACACATTTCTAAAATTTCGTATGGATTGATAAAAATTACGTTTCTTTACAAAGTGAACAGATTTCGAATTTTGTGGACACTTATTCTGCTTCAACGAACAGAAAGTCTATAGGCGTGTTTTTGTGAGACTTCGCCACTAAGTGAAGTACGAGTACAAATACATCAACTGGCTGGGAATTACTTCACCCTTTTATGCAAAGTAAGATTGTGTTGGGATAAACAGAACATCCTACTCAATATTAAATTTTGAATTTCTGAGTTTGATACCCCTTCCATAGCTTCCGATTTCTTGTTTTTCCGACGGTCATAGTGGTGCAACATTTTAAAAGCCATTGCAAAAATTATATTTCGCGTGTGCTTAAATACAAAAAGCATTTTTTTACTCGATTAGAAAATATTGGAAGCTTCAAAAGCTTCCTAAAAACTTTTTTGATATATTTTCTTTACTTTGAGTTGTATTATAAAAAACCTTTAATAGGCTCTGACCTAAGCTCAACGGAATTTTAATCTTTGACTATTTCTGAAACATTAACTAGGAAAAATAGCTGTCATTTTTTGCCTATATACGTATGTGTTAGAAGTTAACCAGAATTTTGGCGAAAGTTTTCGACAAATCTAGTGTTGCTTCGTTAACTACAGTAAACAAATATAATCTCGATTGAAACTTCAATTTATGATAAAAAAAAATATTCCTTAAGTTAATGTCAAACATTTATTCCGTAATTGAAAGTAATCGGTGTCCATAATAATGCTTTTCCATTATTGGCCAAAACTGAAAATTCCGTTTAGTGATAAATGGGCCAAAACCAATTATGTGAAACTCATGAAAAAAATTTCAGTAGTATACAAATTAAATTTCATTCAATTTGGCAAAATAGTTTGCGAAAAATTGACGATTTCCTTTAGAAGGCCTAAATGCAAAAAACCTCAATCCCCTGTGCGAATCGTTTAATACCCATCCTTGCAATATCGCCGAATGGCGTAGCCAACATGGTCTAGATTTTTCTCACAACGATTGATGTCTGCATTTGTACTTCTTGCACGATTTCGGGATCTTCTATTTTATGCCGGATTCGAACGGCTGAGTTGTGATAAGATTTTCTTGGCAATTTTAAAGTTTAAAGTCAAAGCTTAAGTTAACCCAGCACGTTTGGGAGTTATACCTGGATTAAATGATCAGATGTTTTTGGTAGATGGTAAAATAGAAGCGAACGTTTATTTTCAATTCCTCTGAAGAGAACAACCTTTTTATTTTTGAGAAAATAAATACGTATATGATATACTGATATTCAGATCTCAGCGAGTCGGAATTGTCTGATTGATTGCTCTAACAATTAAAGGCTTGTTTCATTTTGTTGCTATTATTGAAAAAAAAATCAACTAATAGCTGAGCTTTTGCAAAATATAAAATAAAATCGAGAAATAATCAAAAATGGTATTCTCTTCAAACATAACAGCGAACAGTGCCATTATGAAACGGCACGTAATATGCCACGTGGCCTTATGTCCACAACTTGTACAAAATTACATGATCTCTGCTCAAAATGTACGGACTAACGAATATACATATATAATTGTCTCTATGGGTAAGCTATACAAATACTATTTTCAGGATAGCACCCTAAAAAGATTTTGAATTTCTATAGCCGAATTCATTACAACAATATTATCGAAGTAATCTTTGTTTTAGGAAGCGTTCCAAACGGCTCAAAACATTTTATGGAGTGATCTAACTTCGTTACAGTCTAAATATTATTGAAATTTCCTAAACATTCCTTAAATCTGGGCTTAGGGTATTATTAACTAAAATATCATTATTTATAATTCACTCAACCATACACTATTTTTGGCACCTACCGATGAAATAATTATATTTTTTTATAACGGAAAAGCATGATTTGACTCATCCGCCCATCGTAATTCATCTAACCTAATTATTCAAATATTCAACTATGTAATCAAAAACACGCTTGCCAAATTGGATATTGAATCAAATGCATACATAACTTTGATTGTTATTAATTAGCTGGCAATAAAAAGTGCCATTGGTTGGTTAACAATATTCTATTTGGTTCAGAAAATGTTTAAATTATATAATTTTCAGACTTACCGCCTTCCGGTGTTGCAGCAGCCATTACTTGTCTTGATATCACAACGCTCTTGAGGGGAGCATTGTCTACAGTCGATGGAGTTGAAGTGTTGGTTATTCCAGAGGCATGGCAGTTCACTGTTGTAAATGGGTTTTTGAACAGGAAGTTCTGGGATGCTTCTAACATTGAACCAAACAACATTTTTGTAGTGAATTCTGTAAAGTTAAGAATAAACTGTTAACTGTGATGCTTATGTAATAACAATCGAGTTTTAATTTTTTTGATAAACCATTCACGTATCAAAAGAAACGAATGGACTGCAGCCAACTGGGTGATAAAACAAATTCAAATTGCACAGTCACTGTAGCAACAGATAATTTTATGTACATATTTATATTTCATATTTTCTTGCAAGTGGTTGCGTAATATAAAACATTCTTTTCACCAAACTAAGTATTTTTATGTTTTGCAAAATTTTATAATATCACTCAATCATTTAAAACTAATTTTATTTTAGTACATTAATTATTCTCTTTATTTGCTTTCGTTTTTTTTTGAGAAGCTCTCACCGGTTCGTGGGATTTTTTGTCTAACGCGATTGGATCTTCTATTCGCTTGGGGATTGAAGCGCGATTGCACTACACTGTCTTTAGGCGAAGGAGCGTTTTGGCAATAGAGTGTGCATGTGATTTTTGGCTGCATACAGGGTTAACAAGTGCATATAGGCTAGAGAAGATATGCCGATCTTGAGCGTAATGGTTGTTCTTGCCGTTTCATCTTATTCGATAAAAATAAATTCATTACCACATTCAATGATACCATCCTCAAAGTTGCAACCATACAGTGGCGGATAAAAGTGTTTTCTTTTCCCCAGTGACGCTACTTTTTTTCCGGCAAGCAAAAGTCCGGGGATATTTTTTGGTATCTACACTGTTGGAAACTATTTAAGAATACTTATTTGTTGGTCAATGTCGGCACGTGTATATATATAGACAACCTTTTTGGCGCTGATTTGAGATGTTGTCGTAACTTCGTTGCATAACTGTTGAAAGGAAAAGTGTGCTGATTAACTTCGTACATATTCTTACAAAAACGAACATAGTATTACTCGATATGGTAAAGGCGTTTCAATTGATTTTGTTTACGATGAGTTGTTACATATGAGAATGGTACAATCTGCTGTACAAATTGATCAATATATGATCTATATATAGGCCTATCTTAAATATAATCGTCCCCAACAAGTGGCTGTGGACTGAATTTCGCTTGAGTGGAAATTTCGGTACGCTTTCTTAATAATATTAATAAATTAGTTTTCAAATAAACGTCTACTTATAAACATTATCTTGAGGTTTTGTTGTTAAGTATTGTAAGTATAACATTTGGCAGATGATTTATATTAAATCGTAATCTTATAAATATAAAGGAGTGTTCTGGAGAATGGTATAATATGCTGTACATTTTGATTAATATTCTATATATAGGCCCATCTTAAATATGATCGTCCCAAACAAGTGGCTGTGGACTGAATTTCGATACACTTTCTTAGTAATATTAATAAATTAGTTTTCCAATATACCCTTACTTACCAACATCATATTGAGGTTATGTTGTAAAGTAGAGTAAATTTAACATTTGGTAGATAACTTATATTAAATCATAATCTTATAAATATAAACGAGTGTTCTGGACTGGGACTGGGTCGTACGCAACTTTCTCCTTCAATGTGAAGTAGGGGTAAGATCAAATATCAAGTATGCGAGAATTTCTCGATTTGCATAATTTCATTTTGGTTATTGATGCTAAGAATATATAAACAATTACAAACGGTGCGGTCATTACAAGAACCTTTTTCCGGAATTTGAAGGAATCGGTGTCCATGCGAATTATAATGATTTTTCGTTACTGAAAAAACTGAAAAATTCAAAACTATTCGGGGTAAAGCTAGTAATATGAAATATTTACAAACAACAATAGTAACGCAATAAATGGACTAGAATTGTGGCCGAAAAACTGTGTATACGAGGGCCCGAGAACGATAAGTTTTGCGCCAAAAATTGATAAAATTTTTTACTAGAAATTTACATATAATTTTTTTAGAGCCAACACTGTGCTCCATTAGTCAATTTACAAATTAAAAGAAATCTACGCAATCTTTAAGCTCAACATTTGGGAAAAACATATGAGAAGGCTACAATCCACTGTGTGGATCGTTTTATACCCTATCCCGTCACATCCTTAAATCAAATATCCTCAAAATGTCGGCTTTTTGGCGATGAAATATAGAAAATGTCATTGTCAGAACATATTGTTCAGACAGTTTATCAAATTCATTTATGGTTCGAACACAGTTTTTCGCTTGGTTATGCTATGAGGTAGTGTATAGAAATGGTCTTTGTATGAAAACGCCTCCAAAAACTGGGTGTGGGTTAAATGATATATGAAAGAAAAATTTATATTAACAGAACCAATGAGTTTGCATCAACATTTTTTTTCAAAATTTATATAATATTACCGAAAAACGATTTTTACTAAAATCCCCCTTAAAAAAAACTTTGTAGCAAAAAAATATAGACATTATGATTGTGTAGATATGTTGTTCAGATTTGTTCAGTATCTCAAAAGGTTTGGTCTAAGACTACGTTTTTCTGAAAAGGGGCCGTTGCAGTGGGCGGATTTCAAAAATGTTTACACTTGTTCTGCTGGGAGTAACAACAACCACGTGTAAAAAATGTCATCATTCTAGCTCAAAATTTAAGGCCCAAAAACTGCTGACGTACGGACGGACGGACGGACAGACATGGTTTAATCGACTCAGCTATCGATTCTGAGTCGATCCATATACTTTGAGGTATACCTACCTAAATTATTTCACTTTGTTAGAAACTATGTATCAAAACTATTATACCCCTATGGGAGAGCATTTTTTTCGCTAAAATTTTAAAATATCCGAAAAAAATTTTGATGCCAAATCATTGGGTTTGATAAAACAAATATTTCGTCATATGCACGCCCACTTTTTGTAGGCGTTTTCCTACAAAAACCCTTTGTATACCCTACGCCATACCATATGCAGGGGAAATCGTTGTTTTTTGTCGAACGATACAAGATTTTGATAAACAGTCTGAGCAATATGTTGCGACAATGCCAATTCTAATTATTCTTTGCCTTAAAGCTCCCATTTTACGGATACTAATTTTAATTTAATTTTAATTTTAATTTAATCAGATAGGGTAAAAGCCGATCCACACATATTGTAGCCTCATCGTAGGTTTAATTTTAGTTTTTGCAGAAAATCACTTCTTATTTTTACTTGTTCAACATTCTTATTTTTGAAGTAATGGTATTCTTATACTCTCAGGTATTCCAAGCTAAATTATTCCGCAATTTTATAAACTATGTATCAAAACTAATATACTTCTATTGGATAGGGTATAATTAGGAATTGAGCGCTGACGTTGGCATTTCGGATCCATCTTTGTTCTAGAAGGCTGACTAATACTTGCGATTCATAACAGACATACTGCTGTAGCTACTTCTAGATTGACCAAAATGCTTGAGGGCCTCGTTGGCATGCCAAAATAAGGTACCTTTTCGTTGTGAGCATTCCTTTTGGCTTGTTTTTCGGGTTTCCTATTTTTTTCTTTTTAATGGAAACTAATATTTTTCTTCAGTTGAAAATGTTCTTCATTTGGATTTACATAGCTGTTTGTGCTTTCTGAAGAATACATACATTAAAATGCAAATTTGTGTACAATTTTACTTTTTTCCAAAATGTTGGTACTTGTTTTATTGCAACCGTTGTCAACGTTTAGTTAACTTTTAAATATTTTTGATTCGATTTTGATTTTGATTTTTTTTTCGGTTACAGTAAAATTGTACATACTTACGGCAAGACCAAATAAAATATTTTTCTTTCTAATGACGTACGTGCATACGATTACATTTGAAGTTTGATGGCGTACGTTTGTGGACAATAGGACTTCAAAACAATTCTTAAACAAAAATTAGCTTGAAGTGTATGGAAAATTCGACGTAAATGCCAAATAGCAAAACAGATCAAATATAATAATAATATAATACAATATAATACCTAACTCAAAAAGCGTATTTTGGCGTTTACGGTAATCCAATATTGGGGGTACGATAAAGGAAAAGTTTCAACAGTTTATGAGTATCGGTTTATGCAACATTCATAGATTTTATGAATTGTTGATACGCGTATGAATGCATTCATCTACGTGTGAATGAGAATATATAACTGGAATGAACGCTTACAATGGTGCAAAATGTATGAAATTTTTAATAATATACATGAACTTTTTCATGTGAATCATGTACCTTTTTACTTCAGTGTAGGAAAGATTAAACTCATTCATTTGGCACAACGCAGATACTTTTCTACAAAAATTAATCAGTTATCCAAGGGAGATCACATAAGTTCAAAAAGTCTCCCTACCTTGATTGCTAGGTAGCCAAAGCTAATCTCTCATATAATGAGAGTCATCCTATCATAATACCGTACTCTTCGCCATTCTCCTCCATAGTTTATCGCTGCCCGTCGGTGATGCACTCGTGTTACGCATGGTCAGGCAAGAGTACTGGATTCCCAGATTGAAGACATTAATAATTAATTATAACTCGAATTAATCATTGCAAAGTCTGTTTAATTCATAAACAATAAATTAGCCAACAATTATTGGCTGCTATACGATCCCAGTGTTGCACACTTTCTCCCTTGTCATTTATACTGTCTGGCCCTTTCGATATTAAAACCTTTAGCAGTCGATGTTATCGAATTTCAAAAGGATACACTTGTCTTTTCGTGTGCTTTTCCACAAAGCCTATACACCTTAAAGTCTCAAGTTTTCTGGCAGCCTTTGTCCGCTTTGCACCTAGACGGGGATTACCAAAAGAGGAATTTTCACATAAGGGTACCAATTTCGTTGGTGCCAATACTTCCATTCAAACGGATTTTCGAATAATGCTCGAATCCGCTTCTAGAGACATAAGTGCCAATTATAGCATTCTGGGTCTGCGGATTTGTTAGCTTCTTAACCTAGTACTTTTTTGCGCGTTGGTTATTTGCTTGTGCTACCTGAATCCGAAATGCTCCAATCATTGCTTTCTATCATCAACCGTTGGGGTAAATGAAAGTGTTTGCAGCAAGAATTTTACTGACGCTAGAAAGAGGAATACCTGAAGGAACCTTATAGATGCTATATATGGAAATTTACTCAGAACGTCGTAGAATTTGATGATCTTATCGTCTATCAAAACGTACCGTCTATGGAATGTCGCCTTAGTCGTCTTTGCCAGTCTAATGATCGTGCAAATGAAAGAGTGCGAGTTGTAATAATAGAAACCATGCTTGGAGATATTACCAGACCCATTGTAAGAGTTTGCGTATTGCCGAATACACACAAATAAGTTAAATGAAATGAGACATCATACTGCACTACATTATTATTGGTAGCTTGTTTATACCCTATCCCATAGAGACTTCAATTCAATTTGTAGTGAACGAATTACCTTTTTTGAATAAAGTATCTACATCTATTTTTGTTTCTTAAATCTTATCACAATTCATAAATAATTTTTTTTTAACTTATACTTAAGCTGAATGCATACAAAATGTTTCTGGTTAATTTAGATTAAAACATTATTTATTTAGTTGATAATCTCAATTTATGAATTGTAAACATTAGGATAGCTAGATATTTTATTTAGCAGCATTGCAGTAATTTTAATAAAAATGTCAGTAATGAAATTGGTATAAAACTAAAACCGTTATATTTTTCTTTATCTTTTCCAATATAACTGATGCACAGCAATACAGTAATGATTGTTCTTGCCGCAATTTATACAGCTTTATAAACTTTGTAAAATTGTTATGAAATTGTTCGACGACATAATTGTAACTATAGAAAAACAATTAATTGTGGAATAAATCCAAACGCCATCACAGACATTTTTCGAAAAAACAATTAAAGATCAAACTTCTATTAATATATTAACTAAATATAAAGGGTGCTCCATTTCGAGGTTCCCTACTTTTTTAAAGAAAAAAACACAGAAAATTCAAATTTAATGGAGAATGTTTATTATCATTTGAAAGAACATTCTTTGGCATTTATTTTTTGAAGATTATGTCTATCAAATGTTGGCCGTTGCTACGTCGTAGATGGTCCATCCGTTGAGTCCAATTTTCGATCACTAGTTCGAGCATTTCGACTGGTAACTGGCGAATGACACGCGTGATGTTTTCCTCCAAGGCCTGATTCGAAGCGGGTTTGTCGGCATAAGCTTTTGACTTTACATATGCCCACAGGAAAAAGTCTAACGGTGTGATATCACACGATCTTGGTGGCCAATCGACCGGCCGGTGATGGTGTTGAGAATAGTACGCTCAGTAGGCCGATTATGTTGACCATAAGTTGAGCGAAGTGCACGAAACACATTCCTCACAGAACGTGAATTTTCATAATAAAGTTGAACAATTTGTAAACGTTGTTCACGCGTAAGTCTTTCCATTATGAAATGCCAAACAATACTAAACAAAAATAACATGACAGCATGACACGACTCACACGTGATCTGTCAAAAATGGCTATTAAAAAAGTATCTCTACTTGGATAACCCATTATTTGTATTCATCACGGCTCAGCTGACTCCAACAAATAATCACATACTTTTGCTAGCAAAAAATACAGCCAGAGAGTGTAACTGGAGAGACATCGGGAAAAATTTTTGCTAGAAAAGCTGAAAACGAAGTAATGCAATTAGGCACCGTAGATGCCATGCCAAAATAGTGTTGCTGATGTTGAATAAAGAGAAAACCATGGGCTTACTGGCATCGACGAAGACTTTGTAAAAATATATGAATTTTTTTTACATATATGTTTTAATGCTAGATCGATTTGGAATAACTTTATGGTTGAAATCCAAAATTTTTTATGTTATGTCGGAATTATTTGTTTTGTTGAAATTATTATAAAAGAAAATGAAAATGCGTTTTATCAGAAAAATCAATAATGAATTCTGCAATAGAAAGGAAAAAAAGAGGTAGAGGAATAGCGATTTATATTAGAAATAACATACGCTCTAAGAGAAGTTATGTAAATACTATGGCATATGAAAGCATAAACATTGACATTGAGGAAATAAGAGGAAAAAATACAATTCACCGAGGCTCAACGTGTCACGATTCATCGATGAAATTGAAGCAAATATAGAACAGAGCAGAGATGTTATTTTATTGGGTGACATGAATATAGACCTGAAAGATTGTGAGAACCGGCAACAAACATCCTTAGAAGTAATGGCATCCAAAGGTCTCGTCAATGTATTTAGTAAGGCAATATACTCGGGTTGATGTGAGCTTAGGATCATCCACACTAATCGACCGCATCCTTGTCACAATATGAAATCAGATCAGCAACAACAGAAACAGATTTTTCTGACCATTTTGCTACATTATACGGCATAACAAATGCAAAACGTGTCATACCCGACACAAATATATTGTGCCTTAACCAAAACAATGTTTACAAACTAGCCAGGCAAACGAGTTGGCAAGATATGCTTATTGAAAATGATGTCGATTATATTTACACCCGGTTTGTCCAAAAAATGAGCAGTATATATGAGTTATCAAGGAAGAAATCAATACCTTTTAAATCGAACCGTCAATACAAACCGTGGATAACACCAGAAGTGATTGAATTATGTATAAAGAGGGATGAACTCTATAGAAGGTGGAAAATAAACCGAGAAACAATATATTTGAAATAGAGTACAGACTTTTTAGAAACGCAATGAACAAAAACATTCAAAGTTTAAAATCACAATTCTAGCAAGCGCAAATTTCAAATGCCAAAAACAATCCTCGGAAAACATGGCAGATACTACTCAAATTACTTGGAAAGAAAAAGAAATCAATAGACGAAATCATAGCTATGAATTTGAAACTAACATGAAGCTAAAAATATATTGCTACCGCCAATCATTTGGGAAATCATCAACCACAGCCTCAAACAGCATCGTCTTCTTAAAACATCTATCACACGTCTAATTTAAAGAGGTGGCAATAAAACCAAATGCGAATATAACCGGCCAATTGCTTTTTTTGCCAGTCATTAAAAAATGTTTGGAAGAAACCATAGTGCGTCGGTTGAACTGTTTTATTGGAAAGCATAAAATACTGCATACCAACCAATACTTATTTCAAAAGGCAAAAGTATGGGAAAATTAACGGGAGAGTTATTGAACGTGGTGACAATGAGTCTCAACAAAAACCATCATGTGCTTGTAATGTTCATTAACTTTAGTAAGGCTTTCGACACAGTAAGTCACCAAAATCTCTTTAAGCCTTATATAAAATTGGTTTAAGAGAAAATCTTGGAAAATGTTACTTGTCGGAAATAAAAACACAAGTTAAAATTCTTAACACATACTTCACAGAATTTGACAAACCTACGACATGTCCACGACAACGGATTGACTGCTAACTTCGCCAAGACAAACATTTTGCACATTCGCACTCCATCACAACCAAAATCGGCAATCAAAGTGTACTTCCGCAATGACGTTTGTCCTACAACAACGAAAAGCGATTCCATCGAAGTCGTGGAATCAATTAAATATCTAGGGTTACCAATAGATAAACATTTTTTATGGCCAAATCACATAATCAAACTTAGGTCAAATCCAAAAGAGCCACGTTTGCTATGGTATACGTCAAGCGATACACATCCAAATACGTTCAAAAGTAACTCTAGTATGCACTTGTAGACACTTTGAGATTGTGAGATACGGGATACTGGCATGGAGAAATGCATCCAAAACGCACCTTGATAAGCTGAAGAAACTTCAACGTCAACCGGTAAAATTATTAGATACTAAAAGTCCTAGACGTGAATGCAATCTTTCAAATGACTGCTATGATCGAATATTATGACCACTTATGTTGCCGCTATCGGAATACCAGAAGAAGGGCACAAAGGGTTTCAAGATATACCAGAAATGAACAACAAGTACGACAGAAGACATCTCACGTAAGCCATACCGACCATCATCAACTCTTTACCAGCTTATTTAAAAAATATTGTAAATTTAAAAAAGAAAAAACGTAAAAAAGATCTAAAAAAAATATTTCTCAAATATTGATTATATTAAATAAACATATTTAAACATTTCTTAAATATTTTACTGAATTTTTTAATGGAACCTTTTGACTGAATTAAACTAAAACAAAAAATAGCGTCCAAGGAAAATAATTATATTTACGTATGTACATGTACTTCCAGATTAGCACTCAGCTTCGCAGGTTACAATTATTGTAACGTTTATAACTTAATAAAATAAAAATAAATAAAACAAATAATTAAAAAAAAAGTGCGTATTATATTTCGTTACCAAAATCTCTCGCATTCCCTCGAATACACATATGTACACTCATGCTTAACAACGCTCCAGAATTGACGGCCTTCCGAAGGAGCTTTGTATTCTGGTAGCATCAAAGTTTGCCTGAAGAATGGAGCCTCAGCATCGTTTGTCCGATCCGCCCAAGCTCGTCCGTCTGTGTAGGACGACGATGGAGAATTCTCACAGCTCCATCAGCATCGAAAGCGACCTCACCGACCCATCCGAACTACAAATTTGCTACGATAAAGCATAATCGAAGCTTTTTCCCCTCCAGCAATATAAGCTATACAATGTTTGTTTATCATTAAACTAAAAAAAAAGGAAAAATAGAAAAAAAAGACAAGTCATCAATTTATGACCTCAACTGGTTTATTCGAGCAGGTAATACACGGTCGACAGTCAGCAACGAAAGAGACCGAGTCACATATTTAGAAAAACAAGTAACCAACAATTTAATGTAGCTTAGTGAACTGTAAAAACATAGAATGAGAAGAGAGAGTCGTTAAGAAATGATTTGAATTGCATTTAACTGCATTACAATAGAAAACAATATAAAATGTTATGTTAGAGAATGTTAGAAAATTGATAAGTATGTATATACAAAATATAGGGTGATATGTTGATGGTAGGTTGAGTGATGCGCAGATTACAAAACATTCAGCCCCCCCTGAAAGACTCCGGTCTTTCAGATATAACCAGCGGAACAATCTTGACTATTGGACGAACGTCGTCCTTGTATTTCGTCTTTACGGTGACAACACGAGTCCTCTTGTCCTTGCCCGGATGAGTTTTGATTATGCGGCCAAGTATCCATTTCGATGGTGGTAAGTTAGGTTCCTTCAGGAGTACGATGTCATCTACCTTAATGTCGGATTGAACTCCTTGCCACTTTGGCCGCTGTTGAAGTGACGTAAGATACTCCTGATGCCACCTTTTCCAAAACCCTTGCATAAGAATCTGTAAGAGATGCCAATTAGAATGAGGGGTATTAGTAGTTACGACTTCTGGATGTGGAACTGCTGTATAAGGTTCGCCAATCATAGAGTGAGACGGTGTTAAGGCATTCGGCTCACTGTCGGAAGTTGGCCACATGGGGCGTGAATTAAGTAATGCTTCGATTTTTGTTAAAAGGGTGTACAATTCCTCGTAAGTGAGGACACTGTCACCTATGACCCTTTTTAGATGCGTTTTCACAGATTTGACACCTGCCTCCCAAAGTCCACCGAAGTGAGGGGCAGATGGCGGTATAAATTTCCAGGAAATATTATCTTTGGTGAGATGATCAGCAACGATGGCTTGATGTTGCTGACTGAGAAGACATGCATGCATTTCATCCAGTGCTCTTTTGGCTCCGTGAAAATTGGTGCCGTTGTCGCTCCAAATTTCCTTTGGTTTACCACGACGAGCAACGAAACGGTCTAGCGATACCAAAAAAGCATTTGTCGAAAGGTCACCAACAAGTTCTAGGTGAATGCCTTTTGTAACAAAACAAACAAATAGCGCAATGTAGGCTTTAACGAATTTGAAGGGACGTGAAAAACAAATGCGTTCCTTGGGTAGATCTCCCATTAGTTGAACTGGTGAATGTTGTCGATGACGAAGACATATAACACATTTATGGATGATGTGGCGAAGCAAATTTCTGCATCCAAGTATATAAAATTCTTGTTTTATTTGAGCAAAAAGTTGAGATACACCTGCGTGTAGATATTTTTTGTGTGTGTGTTCGGCAATTAGACGCGATATTGGATGTGCCTTGTGCAAAATGATAGGATGTTTTGCGTTGTCAGTTAAGTCCGATTCATTTAAACGACCGCCAACGCGAAGCAGTCAGTGCGTGTCAAGAAAAGGGTTTAATGTTTTTAATTGATTTTTCTTCGAAAACCCGTTTTGTTTTTTGAGAGCACTGATTTCAGAAGAAAATATTGATTTTTGTGCACCTTTAATGAGACGAATTTTCGCGTTTGATATCTCTTCTGTCGATAACGAATGGAATTGACGATTTTTTTTCAAACGACTGTTCGAAATAAAGCGCAACACAAATGCTACTACGCGAACCGATTTCCACCAATTGGAATATTTTAATAGTATGTCTTCGAATACATTATTATTATTTACGTTTGTGAGTAATACTTGCGGTTTTGAAGTAATTCTCTCCTCTAATTCCTGAGCTGTGACGTCTTTGGTGCACGGATCAGACACCGGCAGAATCCTCAGGTATCTCGTCATCCCAATTAAGCCTTTCTCTCCATAAGTCCTGAAATAGAATCTTAATGCCAATTATGACTGGAGCTAGAAATCCAATAGGGTCGAAAATTCTTGAAGATTCCGATAGTATCCGACGCTTTGTAGTTACAATGGAGGGATCTAATCGCACTTTGAACGAAAAGCAATCCTTGTCGGGACACCATCTCATGCCAAGTAGTTTCACAGATGAAGATTCTTCAAAGTCTATCGGAGAAAGTTCGCGCTGGTTTTCTGACGAGTTCTGAACGTAACAAAGTCACATCTTCAACTGAGTCAGCGCCAGTCATTACGTCGTCTACGTAAAAGTCGTTGATCAATACTTCGGAACCGCGAGGAAAAGATTTTTGAGAATCAAGACCCAATTGAAATAATGTTCTGACCGCTGAAAATGGTGCAGAAGCTGTACTGTAGGTCACAGTTAATAAACGATAATGTTTAATTGGTTGATCCGTAGAGTGTCTCCATAAGATACGTTGAAAGTTGGTGTGGTTGGGAGAAAATCGAATTTGGCGAAACATTTTCTTTATGTCGCCTGATAATGTAAAGCGGTGTCGACGAAAACGTAAACAAATAGAGAAGAGATCACGTTGGTAGCTTTGTCCTATGAGTAGTGATTCGTTAAGAGATGGGTGGTTGAATGAATATGCGGATCCATCGAAGACAACCCTTACCTTGGTGGTACTGCTGTCATCCTTCACTACAGCGCATGGTGTGGAAAATAGTAGCACTGACTCGTTGGAACAGCTATATCACAGGGTGGTATCTCCTCCATATGTCCTAGGTCGATGTATTCTTCCATAAAGCGTCTATATTCATCCACCAACAACGTGTTAGAGCCAATTTTACGTTCTGTATACTTAAAACGATTTAAAGCGACTTTTAAGGTGTCACCGAAATCAATTTCTGTTTCAGATTTGAATGGCAGGTGCACCATGTACCGTCCGTCAGACAAACGCGAATGTGTTCGAACAAAAATATCTTCCGCAAGTTGGTCTTCTACAGAAAGACAAGGGGTGTGGTCAACTTCCTCGAGAGACCAAAACCGCTCGAGGTCAAATGTATTTTCAGTGTCCATTTGAGTGCAGAAGAAACCAACACTATCGCTAGTCGAGGAAATTAGTGTATCCGTATTGCCCCAAACAACCCAGCCAAAGATAGTTGGTACTAGATCAGGTTCTCCCTGTTTTCCGCGCACAGCTTGACCATTGAAAATACTAAAAGCCTTATCAGCGCCAATAAGAACATCAATGTGTCCTGGAACATTAAAGTTATGGTCTGCTAATTGAAACGAAGCGAAAGTACTTGTTTCTGAAATGTTGTATCGAGAAGCAGGTACTAACGATGTAAGTTTTGATATCACATAGCAATGTAGATCCACAAAGCTCTGAGAAAATCGAGAGAATAGCTTAAGCGAGGTGATTCCATTTGTCATACCAGCGGGTGTCGAGCCAACTCCTAAAATAGGGATACGAGCGAATTTCCGAACAAGTCCTAAGCGCTGAACTGTGCTTTCAGTAATGAAAGACACTTGAGATCCCGAATCTAACAACAACCTAATATTGTGTGGAAGTCCTTGTCTGCCATGAATGTGTGCAATAGCTGTGGGCAATAGCGATTGAGTGAAACGAGAAGATTTAAACGTATTGCCTTTCGAAGGTAAAGCAGAGCATAGCGAGATTGAAGGTTGCGTTGTTATGTTTTGAGAATTTGAGGATGGCGTAGACATTGGGTGGTTTGGCGACGTTTCGGATACTTCCTGGTTGGACGAGTTTAAAGACGATGATTGCGGATGTACGAGTAAATGATGTCGAGAATTGCAAGCTCTGCAACGGAAATTGGAGCGGCATTTGTTCGAAGCATGTCCAGACCTCAAACAATTGAAGCACAGTGAATTCGCTTTGACAAATTCACGACGCGTTTTAATATCGAACGAAAGAAAATGTGTACACTTGGAAAGTGTGTGATCGGATTTACATTTTGGGCAAATTGGTTTTGATTCCGCAAAATGCGACTGAATAGCTTTCGAGTTTTTACCGCGCGTTTGGTTTAAACGAGATAGTGCTTGGCAAGATTCCAAAGCATTGCAACGCAGCTGCAAAAAATTAAGTAAATCGTTTATTGTGCAATTTTCCTTGGATCCTATTTCTTCCGCCCAATCTTGTTGCGTATCCTGGTCGAGTTTTTGTAGGAGAAGATATATAACACATGGGTCCCGATTTGATGATTGTAAAGCATTCAATCCCCGAATTGTTTCGTCCGCATCGTCGGTTAATTTGCGAAGACAAGCGACGCTGTTGCTACTCATGCTTGGCATCGAAAGAAACGATTGAATATGGGACTGAATTATCAAATTGGACCGATCGTACCTTTTTTCCAAACGCTCCCACGCATCTAAATAATTCGCCTCTGAAACTGTTATGTGACGAATCAAATTGGCTGCTTCACCGCGTAAATACGATTTTAGGTATCGGAACTTGTGGGTTGTAGACAGATTAGGTTTCGTGTCGATAGAACCCAGGAAAAGATCCTTAAATGATGGCCACTCTTTATAGTCACCGGTAAAGGGAGGAATATCGATTTTAGGCAGAGAAATCGCGGCAGATTGAGACGCATTTAATGTTTTAAGTAGGGATGCTTGTTGAGTAGCCAACATTTCGACTGCCGACTGTTTAACATTAGGTTTTTCCGATATTTTTCGATCGCGTATAAGTTTTGTAAGGGTTGACTGAGCTATAAAATATTTCGACTCGTATTCAGAGAATTCCGTTTCGGGATCTACAAAATCCTCTTCGCTTGCGAATTCTAATAATTGCCCTTGAAGAGAACGAAATTCCGTCCAATCTTCCTCCAGCTTTTGCAAACGTATTTCAAGTAATTCGAGCGAAACCCGTTCGTCTACACTTTCCGCAAAAGAAACAGCTCTAGTCAAACACCCTTTCACATGTCCACGTTTTGTTTTTATATGGTTCATATATTTTTTTTACCTTTTTTTTTTTTAAAGAGTCAATACAAAAATTCACGAACCAAATCAAACGAAATAAAGTCACTAAGTAGCGACAGGATTACGCAAAGCACTGATAAATGTAATATGTTCACGTGTATTGTCTGATTTGAATTGCATTTAACTGCATTACAATAGAAAACGATAACAATGTTACGTTAGAGAATGTTAGAAAATTGATAAGTATGTATATACAAAATATAGGGTGATATGTTGATGGTAGGTTGAGTGATGCGCAGATTACAAAACAATGTTTATGGAAACACGTTTGGCGCACTCTACGATACTCTATAAGGTTTCCTTAACGAAGCCTTACCAAAACTCACAAATAACCATGTCAAACCGAACGAGTTTCACCAGAAAATTGTCTATTCTGTTAATGGTGGTCCCGTTGTTTAGGTTGGAATAATATTTTGTGTAGTCAGATACTGGTGTTCTGTCAAGTCCAAGGCAGATTCTCAAACACCGCCTCTCAAACACCCATAAGTACACCATGTCATCCATTAGTCTGTTCTCTGCAACATGCAAGAGTAGCATCAGTAACAAACCAATTGAAGCGTGTTCTGTAAAACCACGAATACACGTGCTGTCAGATTCCATTATTTGGGCATAACACATTAATTTTTGTAGTTACATAGCATAAGAATCATTTATAGCAATCAATAAAAAGTACACAAAAAATTGAAAATATTTCATGTGTTATGTGCATTTGGTGCGAATATACTAAGTAATGGGTGTCTAAAAAAAAATCATGTTGGTGTTGGCACAACTGGGTATTCAAACTAAAAATTTTGCGTGGTAGTTCATTATAAAACAAAATAAGTAGTCACAACTGATATAAGCCCTAAATCACAAGCGCTATACGAATAATGCTTCTATATTAATTCGGTTTTTTACTATGACATGTACAAACATCCACTGCAACTTTTAAGAAGCCTTATACAAAATGATTTTTTTTTTTTTTTTTTTTTTTTTTGATATTCATTTTTATTTTACTTTATCTTAAAACTAACTTACATGCTAGACAAAAATTCATGAAAAACTAGCTTACTTATCAACTACTTAAATAACTTACTGGCCCTATGCGGGCGCCCTAAATTAAATGATAACAACTTAATTCTAATGCCTTTCGGCCTATTATCTAATAAGTAAATCTAATAGTAATAAAATGATGTTTACCAAGAAACATTTGAGAAAAACTTGGTTTCTTGTTTTTTTTTTTTTAATTTAAACTTACATACTAATTAAAACTACTTATCGACTAACTTAAACTACTTAAAACTACTTACATCTAACTTAATAAAAAAATTTAACTTAAAAACTAGAACAGCCACAGCAAGCATTTTGATTTTTTTTTTTTTTTTTTTTTTTTTTTTTTGGTGCCACCACGACTGTTTCCCTTAACATAACCTAAACAACTATGCAAGTCGGCCATATCTTTTCAAAAGTCAAAACTAACTATAACTACGTTAACCACCACAACAGGTTCTCCTGTTGCAACCTACTCCGGCGGTCCCAATCGGACACACTCCTGCTGAACCGCAGGCGCTCTCCTCCGCTCTGAGTGACGACGTCTCGGTCGTACAGGAGCCGCCTATCCACAGTTCGTCGGAAGACGTGGTAGATTAGCGGAAGCGCCGATCTATCCTGTATCAGCCCTCGACTATCCAAATATAGGAAAGCTTCGGGCGGAATAAAGCCGCTTAAACGCGCACTCTCAAAATATTCATCATTGGGATAGAAGGCCCCAAAGATGAGACTATTGTTCGAAGCCATCGATCTTGCAGCGTGAAACCGAATGAGTTTCACCAGAAAATTGTCTATCCGGTTTATGTTGGCCCCGTTGTATAGGACCTGGTTGGAATAGTATTTTGTGTAGTCAGATACTGGTGTTCTGTGAAGTCCAAGGCAGCTCCTCAGACACTGCCTCTCAAACACCCGTATCTTTTCCATTTGAGATGGGGCAACGTTGAACCACACCGGGCACCCATAGGCAATCATCGGCCTAATGAGGGCCATGTAGCAAATCACCTTCACCCTGCTGTCAAGACGACTGCTATAAAACAATCGCCTTGTCAGGGCAAATGCTCCCCTAGCTCTAGCTAGAGCAGCATCTACATGTCTTCCGAAATATAGATACTGATCTAACCAAATGCCAAGGTACTTTACTACACTTTTACTCGCCAGTGGCTGTCCGTTTGGTCCAACGATCACCAGCTTTCGCCAGTTCTTTCTCGTATCCCTAGAGGCCCTAGACAACGGTGTCCTAAACAGGATAGTTTCTGATTTCTGAAAGTTGATTTTCAACTTCCAGTCATCACAATATCTCTGGATCTTGTCGAAGTCCCGCTGCAAAAGTGTTCGAATGACTTCGACAGTAGAGGCTGTTCTGTACGCGATAAGATCGTCCGCATACGCAATTGCCTGAGTAAGACTACCTATCATATCACTGGTGTAAATGCTGAAGAGAATCGGCGAGTTTACCGCTCCCTGTTGCAGACCGTTCTTAATGAAAAATTCTGTGGTAGAAGTTACATTGCCACTTTTGACAACAAACGTTCTACCAGTCAGCATGTCATGAAGCATATATAGCAGTGGTTTACTTATGCCAAGTCTGGTCAGCTTTAGATAGAGGCCCTCTAACCATACGGTGTCAAAAGCCTTCTCTAAATCAACCAGACATGCACCGGTGCACTGTTTTTTGGCTTTGTTCCATTGTATATCAGAAACTAGTTTGGAGGCGGCATGAATGCAGTCATGTCCAGCCTTGAAGCCAAACTGGTTCTCTGGTATAATATTATTGTCCTCAGACCACTTGAACAGTGCTCGATTGAGAATCTTTTCGAAAACCTTGCTGATACTCGGAAGGAGACTTATCGATCGGAAATTCGCCGGATTGGAGTTGTCCTTTCCCTTTTTCGGGAGAGGATGAACCACCGCCGTCTTCCAACGCACTGGATAATATGCATTATTCAGCGCGTTGTTGAACAGTGTGGCGTAAATGTCCACAGCTTCAGGGGGTAAGTGTCGCAGTACAATGTTGGATATACCATCGACTCCCGCTGACTTCTTTTTCTTTATGGAATCGAAGATGATCTTCAATAACATAGAAATCGTCGTCGAAGACGGCTTTCCCCGGATCAATTCCTGCTGTCAAAAGTATGTTTGTATTGTCAGTTGTTCGTTGGAGCTTAATACACGGAAGGTCGTTATGACCTTTCCTCCTAAAGATCTTATTAATTTGTGGAAACATACTCGGGTCGCTGGAATTTACGGCCCGAATTCTGTTATTCCAAAACAAATTAATGGACAACCGATAGTTCTCCTTGATCAATTGGTTGATGTTTTTGATCGACGCCTTCAGTGTTCTGATCTCCGGGTCGCGTGGGTTTGTCAGTCGTCTGTACAAGAGTTTAAGTCTTGTCAGAAGTCCGCTTTTTTGTCTGTGTAGTGCGTCAATGGTCGCGTTTCTGTACGTAGACGTTATGTCATGTTCTTTGTATTTCGGTATCGTCCTGTTCATTGTTCGTTGAATCGCTTCGTCCATTTGTTGTAAGTATTCGTCGATTTCGTTGTTTGTTAGGTTTCTGTTGTTTGGTGGGTAAAAGGCCCTCGAACGTAGTTCTCTTGATAAGGCGTTGGTGAAGCGAGGCCAGCGCATCTTACCGTAGTTGTAAGAATGCACAGGCACATACTCCTCCAGCGCCACAAGCTCGTTCGGAAGCTGTATTACGGCGGCGAGTCCGCAGTGATCACTGTCGTACTCAATCGTCCGTAAACAGTTTCGCGGGTGTTGACCTACTCTGTTAGTAACTGTCAGTCTTGTGTCTCGCAGTAAAAGATCCAGGAAAGCACCGCTTCTCGGAAACGATGGCCTATCTGTGGCGAGAATGTCGATCCTATATTCAACATTGTAGTGGACCATCCAATTGTAAAGATGGTTACCCCGAGGATTTTGTAATTGATTTCCCCAATCTTCGTGTTTGGCATTTAAATCTCCGGCCAAAAGATAAAAGTTCTCCACTGAGTTCAGTCTTAGAGATTCAAAAAGTTTTCCGAGCTCTGTTGTAAAAAGTGTAGGCTGAGGTGCTTCCGGTGCGTAGGCCGCTATCACATACAGTCGCTTCCCTTGTTGGAGAGGAATGCATATGACGCAGGCTTCCAGCAGCCGGACTCGGCGCACTTCACCACTATATATGACCTTATAACTAATGCCTTTTCGTATAAAGATAGCGACCCCGCCTCCTTGAGTGGAGTTGGGTCGGTCCCTTCTTACGATATTGTAATTATTATTAGTCAATTTATGCTTCTGGTTTAGCTTAGTTTCGCTAGCCATAAGCACATCGGAACTTTGGTCTGTAAGCAACTGGAATAGATTAGCTCTACGTTCGATCCTAATCAGTGAATTTACATTCACAGCCAGGATCTTTAAGGGTCTCTCTGACAGCGCGCCCGTTACGATCTAATTTGCGTTAAGCTCGGCAACAAGGAGTAGATATAGTCTACTCTTGACGCCTGCTCCCGTAACTGGTTTTGAAGACCGGTTAGCTGACCTTGAATGGCCCGCAACGCAGTCAACAAATCCGCATCCACTGCTGGAGCCTGAGGCACGGGGGCCTGTCTGGCTTCCTTAGGTGGATGCTGTACCGTTTTTCCCTTTCCTGACGCCATTTGGGCGTAGGAAATTTGGGGATTGACGGACATTGAGGGAGGGCGAACGGCTGGTTGATTCGACACAGCCGTTTGCTTCGCTTTTTTATTAATTTTCATTTGCTGAAACTTTGGACAGCCCCGATAGTTTGCGGGGTGCCCGCCGCCACCGCATAGTGCACATTTAAGTAGGGTCATGTCATCGACCCGCTCCTTTCCTAAACTACACTCTCCTATGTTGTGGTTCTCTCCACACTTAACACAGCGTGACCGCATTTCGCAGTTGGCTGAGGCGTGGCCGAACCTTTGGCAACGCATGCATTGAAGCATGCTGTCACCTCTTTTTAATTTTTCCCATCGTACAACCTGGAAGTTGAGGACTGAGATACTCTTCAACTTTTCCATCTTGCTTTGGGGCGATAGCTGTACTAGGAAGATCGGTAGTTTCCGATTCTCCCGTCTTGCCTTCACTGTGGTGAATGGCTTTACCCCTACGAATTCGAGCTCGTCAGTCGCTACTTGGCGAAGCTCACCTAAAAGCGCCTGCGGGTCCGTCAAGGAATCTATGCCCTTTAAGACAACCGTCTGGCATTTTTCTACTTTTGGAGTATATGTAAAAAACTCCGTTGTGGTGTCTGCTAGTAATTGCTTTATAATTTTGTACTGCTCCACTGTTAAGCAGTGGATAGCATGCCTATCTTCACTTAATCGTTTTATTGTGAAATTGTTGCTTATGGCCGACTTACATATTTCAATGGTTTCCTTAAGGTCCATTTTATACGTGTTGATGGGTGGCACTTTTTCTTTTTTCGGCGGCCGTGGCTGCTGCTGTTGCTGCTGCTGCTGCCGCTGTTCCTGTTGTTGTTGCCGCTTCTTCTGCTGCTGTTGTTGTTGTTGTTGTTGTTGTTGTTGTTGAAGCTGCTTCTTTTGTTGCTGGTTTATTGCTTGCTGTTGCTGCTGTTGTTTCGGTGGCTGTTGTTGTTTGGCCTGCGGTTGCTGCTGTTGCATATTTTGTGGCTGTCGCCGTGGCTGTGGTTGCTGTTGTTGCATTTTTTGTTGCTTATTTGGCTGTTGCTGTATTTGTTTTTCTGTAAGCTGTGGTTCCTGGGCATTGGGCTTTGTCTCGGTCCTACTGCTTTTGTGTGTCAATACCTTTTGTGGTTGTTGTTGTTGTTGTTGTATTTTTTCGTCGCGGCATTTTTCTTCGTTCTCGCGACGCTCCTGTTGTTTTTGTCTGAGGGCTCTAACCAGCGGTTCTAATTGGGATTTTATAGTGTTAATTTGATCCTCAAATGAACTTATTTGCTTGGTTAGAAGCTCCTCCTCCTCCTCTACAACATCATCATCATCCGTTGACAGCACCGCAAACCTGTTGCTATCCTCGGTAGTGTACCGTCCTTCCCCTTCATCGGAAATGTACGATACCTCTGCATCATCTGATGGAGAGGCAAGTTGTTGTTGTAATTTTGCTGCCGTTGATGTCGAAGACGTCATCGCTTCAGCAGACAGCGTGGCTGAAGCGGTTTTTGTACGCCGCTTGACCAAATTAGGCGTACAAATTATTTTCTTTTTTCTCTTTGCTATCGTCGGTCCCGTATGACAAAATGATCTTCTATAAAGCATGTGCATTCACATAAAAGAATTATTACACATGCTGAACTTCTCTGCACAAGTACAAAAATGTTTAATATAAGAAATTTCTGCCTTATAGAACAAAAATTGTTAGCTAGGATTCGATGCCAAAAATGGAATTAGGCAAGTTGACGTACTGTCATGTGACTTCTTCTTGTCGCTATACAGCGACTTACCCCCTATTCGAAAAACTCTGCATAAGACGTTTAAGATGTATGTACAATTCAGAAATCTCTTGTACAATATTTACTGCAACATAACACATCATAATTACAATTATAACCACAGGATAAACCTTCGTCCTCACGCTGCGCTGAGGTAAGCATCTATATTTATATCCAATAAAGACGTAAGGCTGACAGCATGGCTGCAGATGACTAGTATCGTTATAAAACCGAAATCGTATCTATATATATATCGAAAAGAACTGCGTCAATGCATCTGTACACAAGAGCATGTAGACAATCTATTTGACCTATCGGTGTTTAAAGGTGATTCGCTGGTAACACACAAGTTACCCTTATTTTAAGGTATACTCATCCTAAACGGTTCCACAAGATGATGGGCTAGGGTACACCGCTTTCCCCACTGGTTTTTTCTACTGGGATATTTTTTCTGGAGCCATATCGATTCGCTGTTTTGGTGTTATCTAAAATAATGGAATATAAATAGGGAAACAACCTGAACAGTTGGCTTATAAAAACGAATAAATTGACCAGCTGCTTATTTTTTTAGGATGACCCTCGAGGGGCGGCTAGGGACACCTTATCGCGGATTGTGTCTTCTCTGATGGTCGTTGATGTGAATACACCGGCAAGTGTTAGCTTCGTTTTGGTGGATGACATGGCGTGCCACATCGGTAGGCTAATGTGGTGATGACGTTTACTGATTCATTTTATATTTATTTTTCAATATGCTTGAGTGTAAGTAGTGGGTATATGTATTCGATATCTCACCGAGGTACAAGTATGACCTATATAACTAAGCGAATGCATGTTTATTTCTCCTTTCTCCCTTTCAAAAAGCAGGGGGAGGAGGGGTCTTCGTCACGCCCAGTAGGAAATTGGTGAATGCATTACTTTTATCATTAATAAAATATTGCATTGTTGCAGCCAAGCAAAATCATGCATAAAAAAATAATGGGCATGGTAATATGTATGATATACAAAATACATTACTGTTCTTCTAAAGACGCAATGTATTGTGTGTATACAGCTGTCGCCAAAACATAATGTGCGTTTTATCAGTTGTTGATGCAAAATCATTATATCTTTATACCCTATCCCATAGGGTATATTACTTTTGGGGCCGTTTTTAGTAAAAAAAACTACTTTCGGAAAAAATGTTAAAGATTTCGAAAAAAAATGGTGATGCAAAATCATTGGTTCTGTTAATATAGACATTTCTTCCATATATAATTTTAAGATATGCACAATGTTTGGAGACGTTTTCATTCAAAAACCATTTCTATACACTACCTCATAGCATAACCAGGCGAAAAACGGTGTTTTTTGTTGAACCATAAATGATTTTGATAAACAGTCTGAACAATATCTTATGACAATCACATTTCTATATTTCATCGCCATAATCCGACATTTTGGGGATATTTGTCTTAATGATGGGATGGGATAGGGTACAAAACGATCAACACAGCGGATTGTAGCTTTCTGATATGTTTTAATATAACATTTCGTCCGTGTATCATTTTAACCCACGCCCACTTTTTGGAGGCGTTATATATGGAAGAAATGTTTATATTAACACACCCAATAATTTTGCATCACAATTTTTTCGAAATGTTTAAAATTTTTCCGAAAAACCTTTTTTTTATTAAAAACGCCACCAAAAATGGGCGTGTTTTGTGTTATGTTTCCGCTATCGGAATACCAGAAGAAGGGTACAAAGGGTTTCTAGATATACCAGAAATGAACAACAAGTACGACAGATGACATCTCACGTACGCCATACCGACCATCATCAACTCTTTACCAGCTTATTTAAAAAATATTGTAAATTTAAAAAAGAAAAAACGTAAAAGAGATCTAAAAAAATTATTTCTCAAATATTGATTATATTAAATAAACATATTTAAACATTTCTTAACTATTTTACTGAATTTTTTAATGGAACCTTTTGACTGAATTAAACTTAAATAAAAAATAGCGTCCAAGGAAAATAATTATGTTTACGTATGTACATTTACCTGCAGATTAGCACTCAGCTTCGCAGGTTACAATTATTGTAACGTTTATAACTTAATAAAATAAAAATAAATCAAACAAATAATTAAAAAAAAGTGCGTATTATATTTCGTTACCAAAATCTCTCGCATTCCCTCGAATATACATATGTACACTCAAGCTTAACAACGCTCCAGAATTGACGGCCCTCCGAAGGAGCTAAGATCTTTCAACTCATAAGCCGATTCTGGTAGCATCAAAGTATGCCTGAAGAATGGAACCTTAGCATCGTTTGTCCAATCCTCCCAAACTCGTCCGTCTGTGTAGGACGACGATGGAGAATTCTCACAGCTCCATCATCATCGAAAGCGACCTTACCGACCCATCCGAACTACAAATTTGCTACGATAAAGCATAATCGAAGCTATTTCCCCTGCAGCAATTAAAGCTATACAATGTTTATTGAAACACGTTTGGCGCACTCTACGATACTCTATAAGGTTTCCTTACCGAATCCTTACCAAAACTCACAAGTAACCGTGTCGAACCGAATGAGTTTCACCAGAAAATTGTCTATTCTGTTAATGGTGGTCCCGTTGTTTAAGTTGGAATAATATTTTGTGTAGTCAGATACTGGTGTTCTGTTAAGTCCAAGGCAGATTGTCAAACACCTCCTCTCAAACACCGATGAGTACACCATGTCATCCATTAGTCTGTTCTCTGCAACATGCAAGAGTAGCATCAGTAACAAACCAATTGAAGCGTGTTCTGTAAAACCACGAATACACGTGCTGTCAGATTCCATTATTTGGGCATAACACATTAATTTTTGTAGTTACATAGCATAAGAATCATTTATAGCAATCAATAAAAAGTACACAAAAAATTGAAAATATTTCATGTGTTATGTGCATTTGGTGCGAATATACTAAGTAATGGGTGTCTAAAAAAAAAATCATGTTGGTGTTGGCACAACTGGGTATTCAAACTAAACCTTTTGCGTGGTAGTTCATTATAAAACAAAATAAGTAGTCACAACTGATATAAGCCCTAAGTCACAAGCGATATACGAATAATGCTTCTATATTAATTCGGTTTTTTACTATGACATGTACAAACATCCCCTGCAACTTTTAAGAAGCCTTATACAAAATGATCTTCTATAAAGCATGTGCATTCACATAAAAGAATTATTATACATGCTGAACTTCTCTGCACAAGTACAAAAATGTTTAATATAAGAAATTTCTGCCTTATAGAACAAAAATTGTTAGCTAGGATTCGATGCCAAAAATGGAATTAGGCAAGTTGACGTACTGTCATGTGACTTCTTCTTGTCGCTATACAGCGACTTACCCCCTATTCGAAAAACTCTGCATAAGACGTTTAAGATGTATGTACAATTCAGAAATCTCTTGTACAATATTTACTGCAACATAACACATCATAATTACAATTATAACCACAGGATAAACCTTCGTCCTCACGCTGCGCTGAGGTAAGCATCTATATTTATATCCAATAAAGACGTAAGGCTGACAGCATGGCTGCAGATGACTAGTATCGTTATAAAACCGAAATCGTATCTATATATATATCGAAAAGAACTGCGTCAATGCATCTGTACACAAGAGCATGTAGACAATCTATTTGACCTATCGGTGTTTAAAGGTGATTCGCTGGTAACACAAATTACCCTTATTTTAAGGTATACTCATCCTAAACGGTTCCACAAGATGATGGGCTAGGGTACACCGCTTTCCCCACTGGTTTTTTCTACTGGGATATTTTTTCTGGAGCCATATCGATTCGCTGTTTTGGTGTTATCTAAAATAATGGAATATAAATAGGGAAACAACCTGAACAGTTGGCTTATAAAAACGAATAAATTGACCAGCTGCTTATTTTTTTAGGATGACCCTCGAGGGGCGGCTAGGGACACCTTATCGCGGATTGTGTCTTCTCTGATGGTCGTTGATGTGAATACACCGGCAAGTGTTAGCTTCGTTTTGGTGGATGACATGGCGTGCCACATCGGTAGGCTAATGTGGTGATGACGTTTACTGATTCATTTTATATTTATTTTTCAATATGCTTGAGTGTAAGTAGTGGGTATATGTATTCGATATCTCACCGAGGTACAAGTATGACCTATATAACTAAGCGAATGCATGTTTATTTCTCCTTTCTCCCTTTCAAAAAGCAGGGGGAGGAGGGGTCTTCGTCACGCCCAGTAGGAAATTGGTGAATGCATTACTTTTATCATTAATAAAATATTGCATTGTTGCAGCCAAGCAAAATCATGCATAAAAAAATAATGGGCATGGTAATATGTATGATATACAAAATACATTACTGTTCTTCTAAAGACGCAATGTATTGTGTGTATACAGCTGTCGCCAAAACATAATGTGCGTTTTATCAGTTGTTGATGCAAAATCATTATATCTTTATACCCTATCCCATAGGGTATATTACTTTTGGGGCCGTTTTTAGTAAAAAAAACTACTTTCGGAAAAAATGTTAAAGATTTCGAAAAAAAATGGTGATGCAAAATCATTGGTTCTGTTAATATAAACATTTCTTCCATATATAATTTTAAGATATGCACAATGTTTGGAGACGTTTTCATTCAAAAACCATTTCTATACACTACCTCATAGCATAACCAGGCGAAAAACGGTGTTTTTTGTTGAACCATAAATGATTTTGATAAACAGTCTGAACAATATCTTATGACAATCACATTTCTATATTTCATCGCCATAATCCGACATTTTGGGGATATTTGTCTTAATGATGGGATGGGATAGGGTACAAAACGATCAACACAGCGGATTGTAGCTTTCTGATATGTTTTAATATAACATTTCGTCCGTGTATCATTTTAACCCACGCCCACTTTTTGGAGGCGTTATATATGGAAGAAATGTTTATATTAACACACCCAATAATTTTGCATCACAATTTTTTCGAAATGTTTAAAATTTTTCCGAAAAACCTTTTTTTTATTAAAAACGCCACCAAAAATGGGCGTGTTTTGTGTTATGTTTCCGCTATCGGAATACCAGAAGAAGGGTACAAAGGGTTTCTAGATATACCAGAAATGAACAACAAGTACGACAGATGACATCTCACGTACGCCATACCGACCATCATCAACTCTTTACCAGCTTATTTAAAAAATATTGTAAATTTAAAAAAGAAAAAACGTAAAAAAGATCTAAAAAAATTATTTCTCAAATATTGATTATATTAAATAAACATATTTAAACATTTCTTAACTATTTTACTGAATTTTTTAATGGAACCTTTTGACTGAATTAAACTTAAATAAAAAATAGCGTCCAAGGAAAATAATTATGTTTACGTATGTACATTTACCTGCAGATTAGCACTCAGCTTCGCAGGTTACAATTATTGTAACGTTTATAACTTAATAAAATAAAAATAAATCAAACAAATAATTAAAAAAAAGTGCGTATTATATTTCGTTACCAAAATCTCTCGCATTCCCTCGAATATACATATGTACACTCAAGCTTAACAACGCTCCAGAATTGACGGCCCTCCGAAGGAGCTAAGATCTTTCAACTCATAAGCCGATTCTGGTAGCATCAAAGTATGCCTGAAGAATGGAACCTCAGCATCGTTTGTCCAATCCTCCCAAACTCGTCCGTCTGTGTAGGACGACGATGGAGAATTCTCACAGCTCCATCATCATCGAAAGCGACCTTACCGACCCATCCGAACTACAAATTTGCTACGATAAAGCATAATCGAAGCTATTTCCCCTGCAGCAATTAAAGCTATACAATGTTTATTGAAACACGTTTGGCGCACTCTACGATACTCTATAAGGTTTCCTTACCGAATCCTTACCAAAACTCACAAGTAACCGTGTCGAACCGAATGAGTTTCACCAGAAAATTGTCTATTCTGTTAATGGTGGTCCCGTTGTTTAAGTTGGAATAATATTTTGTGTAGTCAGATACTGGTGTTCTGTTAAGTCCAAGGCAGATTGTCAAACACCTCCTCTCAAACACCGATGAGTACACCATGTCATCCATTAGTCTGTTCTCTGCAACATGCAAGAGTAGCATCAGTAACAAACCAATTGAAGCGTGTTCTGTAAAACCACGAATACACGTGCTGTCAGATTCCATTATTTGGGCATAACACATTAATTTTTGTAGTTACATAGCATAAGAATCATTTATAGCAATCAATAAAAAGTACACAAAAAATTGAAAATATTTCATGTGTTATGTGCATTTGGTGCGAATATACTAAGTAATGGGTGTCTAAAAAAAAAATCATGTTGGTGTTGGCACAACTGGGTATTCAAACTAAACCTTTTGCGTGGTAGTTCATTATAAAACAAAATAAGTAGTCACAACTGATATAAGCCCTAAGTCACAAGCGCTATACGAATAATGCTTCTATATTAATTCGGTTTTTTACTATGACATGTACAAACATCCCCTGCAACTTTTAAGAAGCCTTATACAAAATGATCTTCTATAAAGCATGTGCATTCACATAAAAGAATTATTATACATGCTGAACTTCTCTGCACAAGTACAAAAATGTTTAATATAAGAAATTTCTGCCTTATAGAACAAAAATTGTTAGCTAGGATTCGATGCCAAAAATGGAATTAGGCAAGTTGACGTACTGTCATGTGACTTCTTCTTGTCGCTATACAGCGACTTACCCCCTATTCGAAAAACTCTGCATAAGACGTTTAAGATGTATGTACAATTCAGAAATCTCTTGTACAATATTTACTGCAACATAACACATCATAATTACAATTATAACCACAGGATAAACCTTCGTCCTCACGCTGCGCTGAGGTAAGCATCTATATTTATATCCAATAAAGACGTAAGGCTGACAGCATGGCTGCAGATGACTAGTATCGTTATAAAACCGAAATCGTATCTATATATATATCGAAAAGAACTGCGTCAATGCATCTGTACACAAGAGCATGTAGACAATCTATTTGACCTATCGGTGTTTAAAGGTGATTCGCTGGTAACACACAAGTTATCCTTATTTTAAGGTATACTCATCCTAAACGGTTCCACAAGATGATGGGCTAGGGTACACCGCTTTCCCCACTGGTTTTTGCTACGGGGATATTTTTTCTGGAGCCATATCGATTCGCTGTTTTGGTGTTATCTAAAATAATGGAATATAAATAGGGAAACAACCTGAACAGTTGGCTTATAAGAACGAATAAATTGACCAGCTGCTTATTTTTTTAGGATGACCCTCGAGGGGCGGCTAGGGACACCTTATCGCGGATTGTGTCTTCTCTGATGGTCGTTGATGTGAATACATCGGCAAAAATTTTGGTGGATGACATGGCGTGCCACATCGGTAGGCTGATGTGGTGATGACGTTTACTGATTCATTTTATATTTATTTTTCAATATGCTTGAGTGTAAGTAGTGGGTATATGTATTCGATATCTCACCGAGGTACAAGTATGACCTATTAACTTAGCGAATGCTGGTTTATTTCTCCTTTCTTCCTTTCAAAAAGCAGGGGGAGGAGGGGTCTTTGTCACGCACAGTAGGAAATTTTTGAATGCATTACTTTTATCATTAATAAAATATTGCATTGTTGCAGCCAAGCAAAATCATGCATAAAAAAATAATGGGCATGGTAATATGTATGATATAAAAATACATTACTGTTCTGCTAAAGACGTAATGTATTGTGTGTATACAGCTGTCGCCAAAACATAATGTGCGTTTTATCAGTTGTTGATGCAAAATCATTTTATCTTTATACCCTATTCCATAGGGGTATATTACTTTTGGGGCCGTTTTTAGTAAAAAAAACTTATTTCGGAAAAAATGTTAAAAATTTCGAAAAAATATGGTGATGCAATACCAAGGCAATCCTAATGTCTATATTTCGTCTTTACAAAGTTTTTTTGACACGCCCACTTTTTGGGGGCGTTTTCAGGACAAAACATTTTTCGCTAAAATTTTAAACATTTCGGAACGAATGTTTGATGCAAAATCATTGGTTCTGTTAATTTAAACATTTCTGCTTTATATCGTTTTAACTCACGCCCAATTTATGGAGGCGATTTCATACAAAAACCATTTCTATACAGTAGCATAACCAATATTTTAACAGAATCACATTTCTATATTTCATTGCCTTAAAGCCGACATTTTGGGGATATTTGTCTTAAGGATTTGATGGGATAGGGTACAAAACGATCAACACAGCGGATTGTAGCTTTCTGATATGTTTTAATATAACATTTCGTCCGTATATCATTTTAACCCACGCCCACTTTTTGGAGGCGTTTTCATACAAAAAACAATTTCTATACATTTCTTACCAGGCGAAGAACGATGTTTTGTATCGAACCATAAATGATTTTGATAAACTGTAGCTGAGTCGATTTAGCCATGTCTGTCCGTCCGTCCGTCCGTCCGTCTGTGTGTCACCGATTTTTTGGCCTTACATTTTGAGATAGGGCTTTGAAATTTGGTATACTGACTCTCCAAGTTTGTAACATAGCGAAATAATTTCGCGATTCAATTTTTTCTCTATGTTACAAACTATGTATCAAAACTAATATGCCCCTATGGGATAGGGTATAAAAACTAATATACCCCTATGAGATGGGGTATAATCAATTCTATACTGTACCTCATAGCATTACCATAAAACCATAAATGATTTTGATAAACTGTCTGAAAAATATGTTTTATACCCCATCCCATTGGGGTATATTAGTTTTGAAGTTTGTAACATAGTGAAATAATTTCGCCAGATATGCCTCAAAGTATAAGGATTGACTCAGAATTGCTAACTGAGTCGATTTAGCCATGTCTGTCTGTCCGTCCGTCCGTCCGTCTGTGTGTCACCGATTTTTGGGCCTTAAATTTTGAGCTAGGGTTTTGAAATTTGGTATGCTGACTCTCCATGTTTGTAACATAGTGCCATAATTTCGCGTGATATACCTCAAAGTATATGGATCGACTCAGAATCGCTAGCTGAGTCGATTTAGCCATGTCTGCCTGTCCGTCCTTCCGTCTGTCTGTGTGTCACCGATTTTTGGGCCTTAAATTTTGAGCTAGAGTTTTAAAATTTGGTATACTGGCTCTCCATCTGATGAAGCAGAACAAGTGTAAAAATGTTTGCAATCCGCCCACTGCCACACCCCCCTTTTGGAAAAATGTAGTTTTAGGCCAAATCATTACAGATGACATTACAGATGAAGCAACATTGAGAAAACGTATAAAACTAAGTGTATATGACGAGCATGGAACGGATAGAAAACATGAAGAATCGCACGAGAAGCATAGAATGTATAAGAACACTGAAGAATTGCATGACGATCAGGATGAGAATATGCAGCATGGAACTAATTAAATGCATGTAAATCATAACTTGCATGAGAAGGGCAAATGGATCCGGACGAAAACGGACATATACGAATGAGCACGAGATCTAAAACGAGATTAACGAACTTCGGAAACTCGAGAGTAAGAAAAAAAAGTCGATATGGATGACTCAGAGGATTGAGATGTTTTCATCGATGCGTCTAATAATAATAATAAGAAAAGATCTTGAATGCATGTGGATGGGTTCTCCAAACAAAAACGTATTCTAGTGGAATTAAAGCTCGTTTAGTAACAACGGGATGTTCCCAGCGTTCTCGTTTTTATACGTTTGTTAATGGCTCAAGCTGCTGAGTGGTGACTCATCTTGCATGGTCACCACTTATGTGAATGGGCAAATTGAAGAAATGATTTGTATGCAAATATCCGAGCTTTATTCTACGCTATTGAATAAACGACTTGATAAAAATAAGATGTGTCACATTCAAAAATCGATTAACGGGCTTAAGCAGTTGGATCGGGAATGGTACATAAACCTTATTACACAGCTTATTAATATGGAAATCAAATCTTCAAATAGTGAAGATCAGGTTAAATTATATAAAGATAAATTAAAATCTCAATTTCAGATGAAATTTTTTGGAAATTGAGTTCAATCAAAAGCAAAATGGTGTTGTAAGTATCAGTCAGAGAAGGAACGTCGCAGATAGTTTAAGACGCTTCTATATGGAAGACTCGAATCAAGTCAGTACACCATTAGGCGTAAATACCAAACCGTCAAAGAAGATGTCCACGATATTGAAATTTAAAATATTAGTAAGTTAACTTATTAACAACTTATTAGCTCCTTATTGTATTTGGCTCTTACGATTCGACGAGGTTTATTTTTCTAAGTCAATTTGACAAAGATTATGGCAAGCCTCATTGGACAGTAGCAAAAAGGTATTTTAAAGGTACACAAAACTGTGAGTTTACTTTTCGAAGGACTACAAACGTGGATGACAGAAGATCTTATACTGGATATGTAGTCAATCTGCATGGAGCAGCTGTTTCGTGAGTATCGAAAAACCAAAGGACTGTGTCCCTGTCCAGTGCAGAGTCGGATTATATGCCCATAGCTGATTCAGTTAAACAGGCATTATATCTTCAAAAGATTTTGCTTGAAACTCTCTGCACAGATAAGAAGAGTGTTGTTATATATATTATCGAGAAAAGCGCTCGGGTTAAGCGTTCTCGATCAACACATATCGATATCAGACATCACTATGTCCGTGAGGACCAACAAAAGAGCGAGATCATTTTACGATACATCGATATTAACCAAATGGCTCATGTCACCGAAGCACGGTGCACACATGAGAAATCTTGGCATTGAAATATCAACTGAATAATATTGTAATAATTAATTACTAACAGACATTTTATGTACACTACAGTCGATTGAATAATCTATTTCTTTTATAATTCACAAACAAGTGTACTTCAATAAATTGTTTGGATACCATTCTCTCCCGCCGACTATTTATTTTTTGCTGATACAAAGATGTCCAGGAGTTTATTTGCTTGCACGATCAGCATCAGGCTATTGGCGACTGCCATATGAATGGTTTTCTTCACTGAATACGGTAAAACCGTTGTTCTCAGATCGCTAAGCTAGGATTTCAGTCCTTTCACTGTTCACTGGATCTTCATTCGTGAATAAACCGTCCTTCGAGTCAACATTTTCCGGACTTATACCAACAACCATGACTGTTTTCTGTCGTTTGCGAAATTCGGGCGCATGGCATGTCGTTATGATCTTTTCTCCTGAATATTTTATTTATATATTTTACTTATTCAGGCAACTGGATTTTAAGGCCTGATTTTAAAGCCTCTTCTATGTTGTTGGTCAATATAGTTTTATTGCACAGTCCAACACGCCTCCTAAAAAAAAATATTGATCATTCCAAAACATTTGATATTAGATAATTATAATTATTACAATACTAACTAAAGCATATTCAAGTAAGACCAGTTGTTTTATCTGGGAAATTACAATTCCGTGGTATATATTTCGAAAACAAATATTTTATTTTACATAAATTCGTCATTAAAATTCTATTTAAATAAATATGACATCTTAAATCCTAAATATATATATTAAAAAAAAGTTTAGTTAATTTAATCCGAAAGGCTTTGTAAATATGTCGGACAATTGCAAATCTGTGGAAATATTCTTGAAACAAATAGATTTATTTTCAGTTTGTTCCCTAGTAAAATTATATTTAATGTCTATGTACTTTGTTCTTTGATAAATAGATATCCAGCAGTACTTCTTCTATCATTCTTATTCCCAGCCCAATCGGAATCGACATATCCTAGAAGAATACTATTAAAATTTATATTTTTTTTTAATTTCAACTTCAAATCAGCAGTTCCATTTAAATATCATAGAACCCGTTTAAGACATTGCCGTAATGCCTTATTATTGTTATTCGTATATCGACTTAAAATGCATATTGATGTACTTAAGTCTGGACGTGTACATAACATAATGTACATCAAACAACCAATCAAATTTCTACATGGTGCATCATATGATTCTTCGGATTGCAGTGCATCATAGTTGAGTTTGCTGGGGAGGGGTGTACTAATTACATTACAATCTTCCATACTAAACTTTTTCAAAACTTTATTAATGCCGATTGACTGAGTAATAACTGACCGTATTTTCTGTCAATTTTTATACCAACAAAATATCAAATTTCATGTAAGTTAGTCATTTGAAATTTATTTTGTAGGTAAGACTTAAAATTAGACATTGTATCAGATTTATTGGTAGCAATAAATATGTCATCCACATACAACAAAATATATATATTTTTAGAAATATCTCCTTTATTAAAAATATAAATACAACGGTTAACTTTTAAATTTTCAAATCCAAATCCAAATTTCAACACATTTTCAAACACTTCACACCGGCATCTTGCAGCTTGCTTAAGGCCTTATATAGCTTTAATAAATTTACAAACATTATCACCGCCATGGGTCAAGCATTTTAAATCGTCATGTAAATTTCATGTTTTAGAGTTCCATTTAAAAATGCGATTTTTACATCCATGTGATGGACAAATAAATTAAATTGTTTGAAAGTGCCAAAAGAAACCTGAAACTTGAAATTCGTGCAACTGGTGCAAACTTCTCATCATAATCAGTCATATATTCTTGCGTGAGACCGCACTCTACAAGCCTTTCTTTATGCAGGTTTATGTTTGCATAAACCTTGCTTTACAGATATCCCCACAAAAAGAAGTCCAGAGCAGTCAAATCACGCGACCGTGGGGCCAATCAACATCATAATTTCTTGAAATAACTTGTTGTGGAAAGAGGTCTCGCAGAAATTCCATTGTAATCCTGGCTGTATGCGATATGGCACCTACTTGTTGATACCACATGTTAATTAAGCCCATAGCATGCAGTTGTGGCGTTAGAAAGTTTTCAATCATATCACGATATCGATCCCCATTCACAGTTACCTTTAAGCCGTTTCCATTTTCAAAGAAGTAAGGTCCAATGATTCCTCCTGACCAAATTGCACACCAGACTGTAACTTTTAATGGATGCAAAGGTGACTGATGAATAATTTGTGGGTTTTCCATTGCCCAGAACCAACTATTCTGTTTATTGCCTCGTCAATCATTATGATTTTTTCATGAAAATCGGGGTTGTCATGGGCTAGCTGTAACATACTAATGGCATACATACGGCGGCGTAAATGGTTTTGTAGAAGAAGATCGTGTGTCAAGTGAATCTGAAATGGAAACAAATGCAAATCCGTGTGCAAAAGTTGTTCTTTGAAAACCAAGCTGCTGAGCACGGCATCGAATTGAGGTTGATGGATTGTTTTGAACACTTCCTTGAGCTGCAGTAATGTTTTCAGCTGATCTTGCAGTACGTTTTGGTCCATGCATGGACCTATCACCTCTTTCTTCGAAATCATTCACTACAAGATAAATAATGCGTGTTTATGATTCACTTGGCAGCACTGGTTAAACAGTTCATTTTTTGTATTCAACCGCTTAACGGACGCACTCACACTTGTGAGCTGAATTACTGTTTTCTTTTTCTTTGTTTGCTGAACGAGAATACGTTTTTTGAGGTTAGTTTAGTTTTGTCTGTTGGCTCGTCAACTTCTTCATTCCTCCTTTTCTGAGTGTACAAGACTCGTGATAAATAAAATTCTTAAAAGTGGTTTTAGTTTTTTTGTTGTATATTGGAAAACCGCCGTTCTTGTACATTTTTTGGTGCCTCCTGTGAGGAATGATAAATTGCGCAGATAATTTGATGTATTGTGGCATTGGAAAATACATATTAGTTCTTGGTGACAAAGGAATTGGCTTGGCATTGAAAAACCGTTCACGAACATTCGACCGCGTGCTAGTAGATCGGAAGATTTTTCTGTACGGTATTTTCCTTGGCTGTATACACATACATACTTACACTACTGGCATTGACTTCACAATTTTGCTGAACAAAATTTCAACGATTTTCCTGGCATAATTTGATGTCGGGTGAGGAGGACTCTGATAATTTGGAGTTAACAATTGTAGGTGAGTTAGATTGGATTGCAAAAGCGACATCAAGTTCATACGAATTTGGCCTTCAACAAGAAGTTAGCTCTTCGCAGATGCATTTCGATCGTTTTGTTGCGGCTCATGATGCACTCATTGCTGTGGCTCAACCCACCGAAATCGAAACGTATTCAATACTATGGGATGAGATCGAAGAACGTTTTAATACTGGAATGGCTAAATTACACCGCGTGCTTTCTACTCTACAAACGAAGCGAATTGAAGACCATGTCGAGGATGCAGCATCGCAACGATCGGTTCGAACGACTGCGATGGATTTGAAGTTAGATCCATTGTCAGTTCCAAAGTTTGATGGCACATTACAAAATTGTTTTGCATTTAAGGATGCATTTGAAATGCACAGGAATTCGCAGGAATTCCCTGAGGCGTACAAGCTTGGTAAACTACTTTTAGCAGTTCAAGGTGACGCAGTGGCTTTAGTTGGTGGAATGTACACTGGTGGTTACGAACAAGTCTGGGAGGCGCTGAAGACCCGCTACCACAGCCCAAAACAATTGGCAGAGATTCATGTATCCAGATTTACTGGCCTCAAACAACAGGAAAACGAGTCCACCTCATTATTACTTTCCGTAGTTGACACAGTGAGGGAATCTTTCCGGGCGTTAACAGTGATGGAGTTACCAGTGGATAAGTGGGATGTATTGGCAGTCCCTATTGTAACAGCGAAACTTCCATTACCGACCCAACAGGCATGGGGCATGCGCAGAACTTCAAACAACATACCGAAGCTTGAAGATTCATTGGTTTTTGTGGAAAGACATGCTCATAGTTTGACATCAGATGTATTGCAATGCAAGGCAGCCAACAACAACCAACAAGGCGTACGGAAGACTGCAACCACTACAAATCAACATCTTCGATTGGTAAAGACGAATTTTGCTGCAACTACACCTGGCAATTCCGAATTCTGCAATAATACATCGCATAAGCATAAGCCGATGTCCTTCTTTGCTGGCATTAACAGTGGATGAACGCTTCCAGAGGCTCAAGGGATCAAATCTTTGTTTCAATTGCTTGAAACCAGGCCACTCTACTAAGGTGTGTGGATCCACAAACTGCCGTCAATGCAATGGAAGGCATCACACACTACTCTGTCGCAGTGCACCCTCAAACGTGGATGAAAGGGCTGCAACTAGTTCAACAATTACGAAAGCAACGACGACTACACAGGGTATTGCAACGGGACAGGCCCCTCGGAATTATACCTGACTAGATGGTTCTCTAAAGACGTTTGCAGTTATCAGCAACCGTTTAATCCTTTTGGCAACCGCGTATGGACGAATAACAGATGGCTTTGGAGAGATACATCAGTGTCGATTACTCTGCGACCCAGGCTCGCAGGTCAGTTTCATGACTTTACGATTTTTCATTATTTTTTTTTTTTGTAGGGAAAAATGCGAATTACAAGTTGAAGGTGTGGGGAGCTCCCTTTTGACGTATACCCGTGGCCGATCAAATTTCGATTTATTGTTTGGCATCAAGATTGACGTGCATATTATCGAAAAAATCACTTCACCTACAACTGTGGCCAATATTGCGGACGACTGTTGACAACATTTGCGTAATTTGCAACTGGCAGATCCTTCATTCGGAACAACTGGACGAATCGATGCATTACTCGGTGCTGATGTATGGGGTCAAATAATCACAAAAGGAATTGTACGTGCCCGCGATGGAGAACCATTCGCTCAATCAACAACATTAACAACTTCGGACCTGCAGCAATTCACTCCGACACAACACCTACAAGAAGATCCTTGACTATTTGCTCAATTATGAAGTTATGAGTCGATGAGTTACTACGCGCTTTATTTGATTCGAATGATTTAGAGCAAACATCTACTACCACGTTGGAGGCTGATCTATGTGCAAAATTGTTCATGAACATATTCATGGCGATAGCGCCACACCGTGCAGATTCCGTTTAGGCCTAACGCATCTGCTCTTGGTAATTCACACAATTTGGCATTGAGGCAACTTTACCAGCTGGAACGCAAACTGGCATTGAATCATGATTTGCGCGAAAACTATTTGGCTTTCATGAGGGAATATATCAACCTTGGGCATATGCACAGGATTCTGGATCAACCTGGCGATCCATCGCAATCATATCACATACCACATCATGTCGTACTTACCAAATTTCGCGTGGTATTTAATGCCTCAGCACAGACATCAACGGGCATCTCCCTCAATGATACGCAGTTGGCTGGCCCGCTGATACAAGAACTGATGGTAAATATAATTTTTCGATTTAGACGTTTCCGAGTTGCTTTATCCGCAGATGTAGAAAAAATGTTTCGCCAAGTACTCATTGACAAGCAACACAGGCAATGGCAGCAAATTTTATGGCGAGAATCCCCTACCGAGCCATTGCGCAGGTACCACTTGGCTACCGTCACCTTTGGCACTGCCAGCGGACCATTTTTGGCTATTCGGGCAATGCAACAGTGCGCCTTGTGAGCACAGCTCAAAAACACACCTACCACGGATGAAATTGAACTACAGGCAGCGGAAACGACTATTCTTGGATTACATTGGGATCCGAATGCAGACGAGCTTTTCTACAAAATAAAATTGGCAGCTGATTCACCATCTACAACAAAACATAAAGTCCGCAGTGACACTGCGAAACTTTACGATCCCACTGGCATGTTGGCGCCGGTCATTATTGGGGCTAATTTATTAATTCAACGGCTTTGGCAAGCAGGTTTGGCATGGGACGATCCACTACCAAAACACTTACTGGACGAATGGCTTTCCTTCCGTAAGGACTTACATCGCTTGGAGGAAATACGTATACCACGATGGCTTGGCATAAGCACTAATACGACACCACGCTTACTTGGCTTTTGCGACGCAAGTATGAAAGCATATGCTGCCGTCATCTACCTTAGTAATGACGAGGGTGGGTCAAAACTGATAACATCCAAGACAAAGGTGGCACCGACCAAGACTATCACTATTCCGCGATTGGAGCTGTGTGCTGCACATCTTCTCACTACCACGATGACAACTATCAGGCAGGCACTGGAGCTTAACGATGTTCCATAAATTATGTGGAGTGATTCGAGTATCGTACTCAGTTGGCTTCGCAAAACACCGACACAACTCAAACCATATGTGGCTAATCGAGTCAGCTATATTCAGCAGCACACTGATGTGTCAAACTCGCACGCAATCTAACCCGGCGGACTGCGCAAGCAGAGGCATTAGTGTTGAAGCACTTATCGGACATCAGCTTTGGTGGCAAGGAATAGAGTTTAGCGACGAAAGATTGTCTACTGATTCCGTTGCAATGACGGAAGATGAATATTCAGCTCTGGAAATGGAATTAAAACCAATCAAGGCGAATGTGACGCGTATCACAGAAAGGCTTCTCATCGAAACACAATTTAAGCGCGGAAAATAACTGGTCATTATCCCTTTGCTGGAGCGATTCGCTAAGATCGGAAAATTGCTCCGCACAACTGCTTACGTTTTACGTTGTAAGAAATCTCATCACAAATACAGATCGCAGTCCGTTTTTAGCGCAGATGAGAAGGAAGAGGCACTACACTGGCATATCAGTGCCGAGCAGCATCGATATTTTGAACCAGAAATCATTCAGCGAAGCAAAGGCAATAACGTGGCTACATCGAGCAAACTAATCACCCTAGCTCCATACCTTGACGTGGAGATGAACAATATTTTGCATGCATCTGGCCGACTTGACAACTCGAGGCTGAACGAATATCGTAGACATCCAATCATCCTTCCAAAGGAAAGCGTATTGGCCTGGCTTATTGTCAATCAAACCCATGCTACAAGCGATCCGTGAAAAATACTGGATACTTCAAGTACGTACCCTTGTTAAACAGTGTATTCATTTATGTACTATTTGCAGACGACATCAACATACTATGGTTAAACAACGCATGGCTTCATTACCTCGCTACCGGGCGGTGGTATCCCCACCATTCTCAATATCAGGAGTTGATTACTGTGGTCCGTTTAGTATTCGCATTGGCTCTAAAGCCGTCCGTACCGTGAAGAAGAATATGTCGCCATTTTTGTCTGCATGGCTTCAAAGGAGGTGCACATCGAACTGGCAGAGGACCTATCTGCCGAATCCTTCATCAACGTATACACGCGCTTCGTGAATCGTCGGGGCCCATGCTATCATTTGTACAGCGACAATGGGACCGCTTTCGTTGGCGCTAATCGGCTTCTACAACAAGACCTTAAGGAATGGCATAGTTTCTACGCACTGCAACATTTGGCGAACAATGGCACCGAATGGCATTTTATTGCTCCTGGCGCACCGCATCAGGGCGGCATCTGGGAGGCGGCAGTCAAATCCGCCAAAAAACATTTACTACGAGTCATTGGGACTCAATCAATTTATTATGATCAACTTCATACTCTACTTGTACACACAGAAGATCGTATGGCTCTCTCACCAGCAGACTTACTTATTGGCCGATCTGTTATTGCTGTACCAGACAAACCAGTATTAGAAGTACCTACACAACGACTTCGCTATTGGCGGCAACTAAGGCAGATGCAGCAACAATTTTGGAGGCGATGGCAGGATGAATACTTATTCACACTGCAGCAACGTTCTAAGTGGCATGAATCAACGGACGACATCATGATAGGCGATGTCGTGATCATCAGGAACGAGAATCTACCAGCGACTCAATGGCGACTTGGTCGGATCACGCAGCTTCATCCAGGCACCGATGGCCTCACCAGAGTCGTCACAATCAAACATTCCCAGGGCGAATGCATTCGACCAATTCAGAAGCTATGCAGGATTTTGGATAGTCCTGAACGTACCCGTCTAGCCGGGCAGAATGTTCATGATTCACTCGGCAGCACTGGTTAAACAGTTCATTTTTTGTATTCAACTGCTTAACGGACGCACTCACACTTGTGAGCTGAATTACTGTTTTCTTTTTCTTTGTTTGCTGAACGAGAATACGTTTTTTGATGTTAGTTTAGTTTTGTCTGTTGGCTCGTCAACTTCTTCATTCCTCCTTTTCTGAGTGTACAAGACTCGTGATAAATAAAATTCTTAAAAGCGGTTTTAGTTTTTTTTGTTGTATATTGGAAAAGCACCGTTGTTGTACAGTGCGTTTTGTTTTCGCGTTGTTTCCTCCAAAAAATTCACGTAACTTTCTCGTCGTCACAATAATCGATGATTGATTTTGATGAAATGTTTTAACGATTAAAATACGTTGGTTTATCGAATATTTATCCATAATAAATTTGCCACGTGTCTACTTCACGACTGCCAAATATTAATTGTCAAGTCTAATGTTTACCAAAATGGCAGCAAAACAAAGCAGTGTACCTTCCCAGCGGACACCCTGTACATTACTAAATTACAAAACTCATTTTGTTTTATACTAAACACCTACTTGCAATCTACTATATTTTTGTTAATAGCCTTTTGCACTAGACACCAAGTATTGTTTTGAAAATGAGATTTAAACTCCTCCTCCCAGAAAATTCTTTCCTCACGAAATTAAATTTCGTCAAATATTTGGGGAATTTCATTTAAACACATTGAGTATTCATAAGACATTTTCTAAAAATTGATATGACAATATTTGTTTACTTTTAATTCTATCAATGGGTCTGATTGCTGTCTCACTTATATTTTCTTTTAATTTATCACCAGTTTCAATTACTGGATCAATATTCTCAAGATTTGTGGAATTTTCACTAGGTTGTATATCTGATCTTGAACTAACAGATTCAATTATTTCCACCATGGGAAAAACCGACTCTTCATTTTCTGTAATTGCAGTATCATTATTTGGATCAACATTATCCATTTGAACAGCAGAGTCTTCTTAATGTACAGTCCTGAATTTTATCAAGTTCATTTTATCCACCACAATATCTCTAGCTGTCATAAATTTCCTCGATTCCGCATTACACAATTTATACCCCATACCCGACAAGTATTGGATTGACTTTTCTTCAAATTTTCTTTTTCGTACTTTATTAAGTGCATATGCTATCGAACCAAATACCCTTAGACATTTTAAAACTGGCTTTTTATTATGCCACATTTCATATGGTATTTTCTTTATATTTTGCAAGGCTCCACTTGGGGATCTGTTAGGTAAATATGCTGCTGTTAAAACAGCATCCCCCCAAAAATGGTTACCACGATTAGCACTAATCATAGAACCAACATTCTCGGTGATTGTTCTAATCATCCGTTGGGGAACACCATATAATTGTGGAGTGTTGGCAACCATTAAATGATAGCTGATTCCTTTTTCGATACATAACTCACGCATCTCATTAGATAGATATTTCCTGTCAGTATCAATATATAGATTTACAATTTTCAAGTTAAAATGTTAAAATGCAACAAAATTTTTAAAACGAAAAATACATCTGATTTATATGCTATTAAATTACTGTGTGGCATAGTAATGTGTGTACTGATCAATAAATACTGCATAATCATTTTTATTATCAATTGTAGAGGGTGTGATTGGACTTCAAACAGCGGTCTTTGGATGTTCTCTTTATTATTAAAATTTTGAAATTTTGTTCTAGATTGCTTGCCATTTATGCAAGTCTCAAACAATTTATTTTGTAACTCAACATAATTTAAAATACTAATATCTCCAAACAGGCTATATTGTTTTATTTCTAAAAAAAATTCCTCTACTTACTTGACCCAATCTTTTCATGCCACCATTTGATATATTTGATATATTTACTTTACCACTCAATTTAAATTTTATAATTGGTACATTATACTCACACCTTCCATTAAATACCAAGTTACCATTTTCGGTGACTTTTATGCCTCCAGTGTCAGCATCCTGCATCTTCTTCACAAAAAGTAAGTTGTGGGGAATACCCTTGCTATTTAACACATTTTTTATTGTAAATTTACTTCCATAAATGCTAAGGTTAACCGCTGTAGCATGGACATATTCTTCACGCTTTGCAATTTCCATCGCCATATGTGATGCCAAATTTTCATACTCAGAAACCAAAGTGAAGTATTTTATGATATGATCTGAAGCCCCCGAATATATGATAAACTCTACCTCCCTTACGTTTACATTTATATTTCACTTATCTCACCATGAAGACAAACCCACGTTCTGGCTGTGTTGTTGTTGCTGTTTGAGTCTGCTTTTCTTTAACACTACCTTCACTAGCGACATTCTGATTTCCTGCTTTTCTTTTTAACAAGAAACAGTTATTTTTTAAATGCCCTTATTTACGACAATGAAAACATTTCAGTTTTGACTTAAAATTGTTTTTAAACGGCTTCTTTAGGTGTTTGTGCGTTGCTTTATTTTAAATGTATTGTCCCACGGCTCTCTATTTCCGAAAGCCTGTAACACTTTGGCACTTGTATCTTTGCTCACGCCTTTTAACTTAATTTCCTGATCAAGAAGTCGTGCTTTCACAATGTTAAATTATTTTCAGAAAGGGTCTCTATTGCTCTTATAACTCCATCATAACTTGGTGGAAGAGTTAAAAGTAAATTGGAAACTTTGCCCATTTCGTCTAATTTGGATCCTGACGCGATGAGTTCAGTTATAAGATCATCAAAGAAATTAAAATGATTCAGTAGCGGATTGTCACCTTTTAATTTTAATGCTAATAGTTGCTTTCTTAGTGAAAGTTGTGATGCTAAACTTTTGCGCTCGTAAATTGCATCTAAATTTTAAATAATTCTTTTTGGCACTATTCTGACTGTTAGCAAAAGATATGAATGAATCACTCATATACTCTGTAATAATGCTCTTTGCATTTCTTTCTGCCCTTTTAATATCATCTGTCACATCTTTTTGTTCTTAGTAAATCATTTTTAATAAATCGTTCTGTTCTAAAAGTGCCCGCACTCGAAACTTCCAAATCGACTATTTTTCGCCATCAAATGGCTTAATATTCCTTAAATAAATTTTTTACATAACAAAAACCAGACATGTTTCTCAATATAGTTATATTTGCATTGCACATTCCAACAATAAAGCACCAGCCTTATTGTTGCCGAGCTTAACGCAAATTAGATCGTAATGGGCGCGCTGTCAGAGAGACCCTTAAAGATCCTGGCTGTGAATGTAAATTCACTGATTAGGATCGAACGTAGAGCTAATCTATTCCAGTTGCTTACAGACCAAAGTCCCGATGTGCTTATGGCTAGCGAAACTAAGCTTAACCAGAAGCATTAATTGACTAATAATAATTACAATATCGTAAGAAGGGACCGACCCAACTCCACTCAAGGAGGCGGGGTCGCTATCTTTATACGAAAAGGCATTAGTTATAAGGTCATATATAGTGGTGAAGTGCGCCGATTCCGGCTGCTGGAAGCCTGCGTCATATGCATTCCTCTCCAACCAGGGAAGCGACTGTATGTGATAGCGGCCTACGCACCGGAAGCACCTCAGCCTACACTTTTTACAACAGAGCTCGGAAAACTTTTCGAATCTCTAAGACTGAACTCAGTGGAGAACTTTTATCTTTTGGCCGGAGATTTAAATGCCAAACACGAAGATTGGGGAAATCAATTACAAAATCCTCGGGGTAACCATCTTTACAATTGGATGGTCCACTACAATGTTGAATATAGGATCGACATTCTCGCCACAGATAGGCCATCGTTTCCGAGAAGCGGTGCTTTCCTGGATCTTTTACTGCGAGACACAAGACTGACAGTTACTAACAGAGTAGGTCAACACCCGCGAAACTGTTTACGGACGATTGAGTACGACAGTGATCACTGCGGACTCGCCGTCGTAATACAGCTTCCGAACGAGCTTGTGGCGCTGGAGGAGTATGTGCCTGTGCATTCTTACAACTACGGTAAGATGCGCTGGCCTCGCTTCACCAACGCCTTATCAAGAGAACTACGTTCGAGGGCCATTTACCCACCAAACAACAGAAACCTAACAAACAACGAAATCGACGAATACTTACAACAAATGGACGAAGCGATTCAACAAACAATGAACAGGACGATACCGAAATACAAAGAACATGACATAACGTCTACGTACAGAAACGCGACCATTGACGCACTACACAGACAAAAAAGCGGACTTCTGACAAGACTTAAACTCTTGTACAGACGACTGACAAACCCACGCGACCCGGAGATTAGAACACTGAAGGCGTCGATCAAAAACATCAACCAATTGATCAAGGAGAACTATCGGTTGTCCATTAATTTGTTTTGGAATAACAGAATTCGGGCCGTAAATTCCAGCGACCCGAGTATGTTTCCACAAATTAATAAGATCTTTAGGAGGAAAGGTCATAACGACCTTCCGTGTATTAAGCTCCAACGAACAACTGACAATACAAACATACTTTTGACAGCAGGAATTGATCCGGGGGAAGCCGTCTTCGACGACGATTTCTATGTTATTGAAGATCCTCAGGAGAAAGTGGAGGCAGTGGGGGCTGTCTTTCAGGAAGTGTATAAGGTGAATGATAGCATTCGCCCGAACCGCGTCCTGGAAAACAATGCCCTGCTCCATCATGTCTATCTCCGAAACGACATAACGCAATGGCGATCTGAGAACCGTGGTTTCACCCGGTTTGATGACGAAAACTTGGCAAACGCCATAGTCGCCGAGCGAAGTGGGTTTAGTCCCCTGTTAATCTCGAAGGTGGAACTCCAGATCATCTTCGATTCCATAAAGAAAAAGAAGTCAGCGGGAGTCGATGGTATATCCAACATTGTATTGCGACACTTACCCCCTGAAGCTGTGGACATTTACGCCACACTGTTCAACAACGCGCTGAATAATGCATATTATCCAGTGCGTTGGAAGACGGCGGTGGTTCATCCTCTCCCGAAAAAGGGAAAGGACAACTCCAATCCGGCGAATTTCCGATCGTTAAGTCTCCTTCCGAGTATCAGCAAGGTTTTCGAAAAGATTCTCAATCGAGCACTGTTCAAGTGGTCTGAGGACAATAATATTATACCATAGAACCAGTTTGGCTTCAAGGCTGGACATGACTGCATTCATGCCGCCTCCAAACTCGTTTCTGATATACAATGGAACAAAGCCAAAAAACAGTGCACCGGTGCATGTCTGGTTGATTTAGAGAAGGCTTTTGACACCGTATGGTTAGAGGGCCTCTATCTAAAGCTGACCAGACTTGGCATAAGTAAACCACTGCTATATATGCTTCATGACATGCTGACTGGTAGAACGTTTGTTGTCAAAAGTGGCAATGTAACTTCTACCACAGAATTTTTCATTAAGAATGGTCTGCAACAGGGAGCGGTAAACTCGCCGATTCTCTTCAGCATTTACACCAGTGATATGATAGGTAGTCTTACTCAGGCAATTGCGTATGCGGACGATCTTATCGCGTACAGAACAGCCTCTACTGTCGAAGTCATTCGAACTCTTTTGCAGCGGGACTTCGACAAGATCCAGAGATATTGTGATGACTGGAAGTTGAAAATCAACTTTCAGACATCAGAAACTATCCTGTTTAGGACACCGTTGTCTAGGGCCTCTAGGGATACGAGAAAGAACTGGCGAAAGCTGGTGATCGTTGGACCAAACGGACAGCCACTGGCGAGTAAAAGTGTAGTAAAGTACCTTGGCATCTGGTTAGATCAGTATCTATATTTCCGAAGACATGTAGATGCTGCTCTGGCTAGAGCTAGGGGAGCATTTGCTCTGACAAGGCGATTGTTTTATAGCAGTCGTCTTGACAGCAGGGTGAAGGTGATTTGCTACATGGCCCTCATTAGGCCGATGATTGCCTATGGGTGCCCGGTGTGGTTCAACGTTGCCCCATCTCAAATGGAAAAGATACGGGTGTTTGAGAGGCAGTGTCTGAGGAGCTGCCTTGGACTTCACAGAACACCAGTATCTGACTACACAAAATACTATTCCAACCAGGTCCTATACAACGGGGCCAACATAAACCGAATAGACAATTTTCTGGTGAAACTCATTCGGTTTCACGCTGCAAGAGCAATGGCTTCGAACAATAGTCTCATCTTTGGGGCCTTCTATCCCAATGATGAATATTTTGAGAGTGCGCGTTTAAGCGGCTTTATTCCGCCCGAAGCTTTCCTATATTTGGATAGTCGAGGGCTGATACAGGATAGATCGGCGCTTCCGCTAATCTACCACGTCTTCCGACGAACTGTGGATAGGCGGCTCCTGTACGACCGAGACGTCGTCACTCAGAGCGGAGGAGGACGCCTGCGGTTCAGCAGGAGTGTGTCCGATTGGGACCGCCGGAGTAGGTTGCAACAGGAGAACCTGTTGTGGTGGTTAACGTAGTTATGCATAGTTGTTTAGGTTATGTTAAGGGAAACAGTCGTGGTGGCAAAAAAAAAAATATTATCAAAATGCTTGCTGTGGCTGTTCTAGTTTTTAAGTTTAGATTTTTATTTAGTTCGATGTAAGTAGTTTTAAGTAGTTTAAGTTAGTCGATAAGTAGTTTTAATTAGCATGTAAGTTTAAATTAAAAAAATTAAAAAAAAAGACAAGAAACCAAGTTTTTCTCAAATGTTTCTTGGTAAACATCATTTTATTACTATTAGATTTACTTATTAGATAATAGGCCGAAAGGCATTAGAATTAAGTTGTTATCATTTAATTTAGGGTGCCCGCATAGGGCCAGTAAGTTATTTAAGTAGTTGATAAGTAAGCTAGTTTTTCATGAATTTTTGTCTAGCATGTAAGTTAGTTTTAAGATAAAGTAAAATAAAAATGAATATCAAAAAAAAAAAAAAAAAACAGCCTTATTATTAAAAAAAACTCCACACGCAGATAAGATGGTTTCTGATATGTTTTATGTTAATTATCATTAGCGAAATCAAAATAAAGACAGTCATGACCGGCAAATAAATTGTTAAGTGTTTTCTTTTTATACCGTTTCCTGAAGAGTACGTAACTCTCGCACATAGTTCTGCGCGTGTTTCGTTATGCGTCAGTTCTTTTCTAGCGTCCATAAGTGCTAAGTCCAGGAAAGTGGTTCCACTCTGGTAAGGTTAGATATCCATCACGTACAAATTAAGTTTGTACCCAATTATAATTTTCTCTCTCCAATTTTGAAGCAGTCGTGCTATTGTTCGCGTCTGTGTTACCCCAAGGCGCTTGATCAGCGTTAAGGTGACCGGCCAAAAAGTAATAAATTTTAGGCGATTTAAGCTATAGATAACGAACAAGAGTCTCGCGATCTGCTATAAATAGAGTTTGTTGCATAAAGCGACGCCACATACATTCTCCTCCGACTATGGACAGGAATGAATATAATGCATGCTTCCAGCACCTGGAACTTACGTACTTCTCCATTATATAATGTTATTATGGCGCAAGCCTTTCCGTAATAAGACAGCGACCCCACCCTCTTTGGAGGGATTGGCTTCGGTTGCTTCTAAATAAATTTTAGCTACTGTATATCGATTTGTGTCTCTGGTTTGGCTTAGTTTTGCTGATCCAATGTATATCTGCGATAATATTTTTCAACAAACGACAACCACATCCACAAAGGACGGTTCTTCTCTCGACTACTTACGAATTAAAATTTATTGCTAGGATCTTAAGGTTTGCTACATCCATCCATCTTCAAAATCGAATAGATATTGTTTACGTTTGGAATCCTTTATCCCAACTAGTTCATTCGTAGGTTCATAAACGTAGATTGTGATAAATGTACAACTCTATACTTGACTCGATTGTACTGTATACAGACTCACTTGAGGTCAAATAAAAGTCTTGAACGGTTAGTTTGCTACTAACAACTTTATTTCCATTACTTTCTCTGCGTATACTACTTAACACTTAATCAGTAGAGCTTAATCTATACATAGTATAAAATAAAGTCCCAAAACAGGTATGAATGCGTTCTCGAGAACTGCTGAACGGATTTCGATGTGGTTTTCACTGTTGTGATCTGCATTGTTCTAAGAATGCTGTAGTGCGTTTAAATCACCGGAGCTCAGTACTCAATGAGCATTCGAGGTCTTAGTGAAAGAAATAATATTTTTCCATTAACATTTTAATCGGGCAAAGTCGGACCTGGTTGCATGTTTTCAATAATGCTTAACCAACATAGACTAATTCAATAATGCTTGAACCGTACCTTTAATTAATTATATAAATACAAAGCCGTAACTTGAGTGTGGTCACAAACTGTTATGATTAGAGTTTCGGTGCAAATTGTGACTTGGAAATTCTACTGGCCCCGATTTAATGAAATCTTCGATATTTTTTTGCAACGACCTTCCGTGTATTAAGCTCCAACGAACAACTGACAATACAAACATACTTTTGACAGCAGGAATTGATCCGGGGGAAGCCGTCTTCGACGACGATTTCTATGTTATTGAAGATCCTCAGGAGAAAGTGGAGGCAGTGGGGGCTGTCTTTCAGGAAGTGTATAAGGTGAATGATAGCATTCGCCCGAACCGCGTCCTGGAAAACAATGCCCTGCTCCATCATGTCTATCTCCGAAACGACATAACGCAATGGCGATCTGAGAACCGTGGTTTCACCCGGTTTGATGACGAAAACTTGGCAAACGCCATAGTCGCCGAGCGAAGTGGGTTTAGTCCCCTGTTAATCTCGAAGGTGGAACTCCAGATCATCTTCGATTCCATAAAGAAAAAGAAGTCAGCGGGAGTCGATGGTATATCCAACATTGTATTGCGACACTTACCCCCTGAAGCTGTGGACATTTACGCCACACTGTTCAACAACGCGCTGAATAATGCATATTATCCAGTGCGTTGGAAGACGGCGGTGTTTCCGATCGATAAGTCTCCTTCCGAGTATCAGCAAGGTTTTCGAAAAGATTCTCAATCGAGCACTGTTCAAGTGGTCTGAGGACAATAATATTATACCATAGAACCAGTTTGGCTTCAAGGCTGGACATGACTGCATTCATGCCGCCTCCAAACTCGTTTCTGATATACAATGGAACAAAGCCAAAAAACAGTGCACCGGTGCATGTCTGGTTGATTTAGAGAAGGCTTTTGACACCGTATGGTTAGAGGGCCTCTATTTAAAGCTGACCAGACTTGGCATAAGTAAACCACTGCTATATATGCTTCATGACATGCTGACTGGTAGAACGTTTGTTGTCAAAAGTGGCAATGTAACTTCTACCACAGAATTTTTCATTAAGAATGGTCTGCAACAGGGAGCGGTAAACTCGCCGATTCTCTTCAGCATTTACACCAGTGATATGATAGGTAGTCTTACTCAGGCAATTGCGATTTAAGCTATAGATAACGAACAACAGTCTCGCGATCTGCTATAAATAGAGTTTGTTGCATAAAGCGACGCCACATACATTCTCCTCCGACTATGGACAGGAATGAATATAATGCATGCTTCCAGCACCTGGAACTTACGTACTTCTCCATTATATAATGTTATTATGGCGCAAGCCTTTCCGTAATAAGACAGCGACCCCACCCTCTTTGGAGGGATTGGCTTCGGTTGCTTCTAAATAAATTTTAGCTACTGTATACCGATTTGTGTCTCTGGTTTGGCTTAGTTTTGCTGATCCAATGTATATCTGCGATAATATTTTTCAACAAACGACAACCACATCCACAAAGGACGGTTCTTCTCTCGACTACTTACGAATTAAAATTTATTGCTAGGATCTTAAGGTTTGCTACATCCATCCATCTTCAAAATCGAATAGATATTGTTTACGTTTGGAATCCTTTATCCCAACTAGTTCATTCGTAGGTTCATAAACGTAGATTGTGATAAATATACAACTCTATACTTGACTCGATTGTACTGTATACAATTCCTCAAGCAGACTCACTTGAGGTCAAATAAAAGTCTTGAACGGTTAGTTTGCTACTAACAAATTTATTTCCATTACTTTCTCTGCGTATACTACTTAACACTTAATCAGTAGAGCTTAATCTATACATAGTATAAAATAAAGTCCCAAAACAGGTATGAATGCGTTCTCGAGAACTGCTGAACGGATTTCGATGTGGTTTTCACTGTTGTGATCTGCATTGTTCTAAGAATGCTGTAGTGCGTTTAAATCACCGGAGCTCAGTACTCAATGAGCATTCGAGGTCTTAGTGAAAGAAATAATATTTTTCCATTAACATTTTAATCGGGCAAAGTCGGACCTGGTTGCATGTTTTCAATAATGCTTAACCAACATAGACTAATTCAATAATGCTTGAACCGTACCTTTAATTAATTATATAAATACAAAGCCGTAACTTGAGTGTGGTCACAAACTGTTATGATTAGAGTTTCGGTGCAAATTGTGACTTGGAAATTCTACTGGCCCCGATTTAATGAAATCTTCGATATTTTTTTGCAACATCTTGGCTTCCGACAACTGACGTTGGTAGAGATGATGCGGCGTGATCAGGGCTACCCCGGAACTTGGGATTACGGCATCCGTGACATAACTTAGGGAATTGTATGATAGTCTACGGGTTGACGGATATATGTTATGTGCCCGAGTTTTTGTGAAGTACTGTCATTAGGCATTCCTTTTATACCTTAGCGACACCCGATCCTCTGATGGTTAGAGATGTTGTGTTTTGAAGACATATCACGTTTACTGCAGTTTCTTGTCGTAAGACGTAAATCCATTCGTTTGGGTTGCGAAGCTGAATCCAGTGCTGCGGTATTATGAGGATGGTGATATGGTGGCATATGTTCCATTTACCAGTACAGGTACTGATATTACATGAAATATCTTCAAGTCTTCCGATGATGTTTACGGTATTGTGATCTCAAAAAATCGCATGTTTCCGCAAAAATGTCCCTTCCAAAACCATCATCAGGTTGAGACGAGTGGTTAATTCCATAAAAGAAGCAGGCATATTTAACGATGGTTGTTAATGTTATTTTATAGAGCATAGCTCTTGTTGCAGCCACATCCAGTAGAGCGCCTTGGATACGTTGAAAATGTGAGAAGATTATTATGATATAAGAGATTTATGATAAATCTCCTTGATATAGCACATGGGAGGTTTTATTGGATTTGTAGGTTATTTAAGCAGTGTGGGATGACAAGGTCTCAAATTGCTTCCTTGAGGCCCTCGATCGTCCTTTAAATTTTTTCCTCGTAGTCTGAATCCAGGACTCCGAACAATATGTTGGCCACTTTATCTTTAAATTTTGGGCGCATCGTTTCATTCGGTTCCTGTTTGACGATGGTATTTATAAGGCATTAGTTCTTATGAGTTTTTTCCTCAGATTTTATACCTATATGATTATTTTTTGGATAGAGTGCCAGACTTAATCAGATGACATAGATGTTTCAATGATGAAGTTGTATTAGTTAACAACTGCAGTCCCTTCGCGTAAGCCATATCGTAATAGGCTATGATCTTCCACATTGGCTGCTCCCATATTTTCGACAAGGTTGCTCTAAATCTCCTGGCTGTTGTGGACCTTCATCTATAGGTAAAGGCGCAAGGTTGTGTATGGCTAGTTTTAACTTCCGCCACTCCCACCAAGCCGTAGCTTCCTCTTACGAATTTTACAATTCGTCCTAGCTGCCACTGCATAAGCGGCAAATCGTCGTCCTTCAGAATCACCAGCATACCCTGAATGATTGTGCTGTTGACTTGCTTCCATTTGTAATGGTGTTGTGGCTCTTTGAGGTATTCATGTAACCATCGCCGCCGTGATTGTCCTCCATCTTTTGCCTTTCCTACCAACTGTATGTTCTGCATGTATGTCGACGTTTGAAGCTACCGGCTCTCCAATTAGAAAATGCAGTGCAGTAAAATTGCCGGGATCAGACGAAACTAGGGGTCTGGATTTAGGTAAAGCTTCCACTCCTATCAATACCGTTTCTAGTTCTTCATAAATTAAGTTGGCTTCCCATATTCCGCCAAAATGAGGTGCTCGAGGTGGGATAAAATGGAATTGCATAGAAATATGGAATTTCATTTTAGAGTCGAGCAGAATGAAGCTGTCTTTCATTCGGCGGCTGTATATATTGATGAATTAATTTTCATAAGTTGATTTCTTGCTCCGAAGGAGTTTGTCTTATGTCGCAATAAAACCTTAGGCAGTTTCCCCTTCTTTCTATAAAAAGCTAGAGTCTTAACTGCTGCAGCATTCACAAGCTTCTGCAGTTAAAACTTCGACCACTTGCAAGTGTACTACCTCGGTTGCAAGACAACAAAGGATGGCTACATATACCTTTCGAGGTTACTTCCCACGTACTTTGAAGTGAACGCATACCTGGAAGAGGAAGTCTACTCCGGAGTTGACGAATGGTCTAGCAGGTTGAACCTGTGCTGTTGCCAAATTCTGCAATATCTGCGTCATTAGTTTAGCTTTTCCCTGGAGCTCCGAATACATTTTTGCTCATCAGAGAGCCTTTGGTTGTCGATAATTTCTCTGTACAAGTCGTAGCACTGTTGGGTCATCGTTGCTTGGGGTTTCTCTAACCCTTGAGGTAATGATGCTTCCATTGTTCCATAGAGTTCCATAGACGGGAAAAACACCAACTTTTCAGAAACAATAAAAAAGATCAAGAAAAGCGCGCGATCGGGGATATCGAGATATGCTACTCCAGGAACGATGCTCGCAAGTTTTACCAAAGTGTAAAACGTCAAAGCCAAATATACCAAGGTTCGAACAGAATCTTTTCGAGATGAACTAGAAAATATCGTAGTTGAGACACAGTCGATGCTGAGGATATGAAGGAACCACTTACGCAGACTGTTCAAAGGAGATGACGAACACCATTCCGCTGTCATCGACAGATATAACCTTAAGGTAGTACGGGACTTTGTCTATCTCGGCTCCTCTATTAACTCTGACAACAACATCTCGTCAGAAATTAAACGAAGAATTACTCTTGCAGACCGCTGTTTCTTTGGGCTAAGAAGGCAATTTAGTAGTAAAACCCTCACTCGAACTAGCAAGGAGAGCCTGTATAAGATTCAGATCATCCGAGTCCTTTCCTACGGCACTGAACCATGGATCGTCTTAAAATCGGATGAAGAAATCCTTGGTTGATTCGAGTAGAAAATTCTTCGAAAAATCTTCGGTCCCGTTTGCGTTGACGGGCTATGGAAATGAAGATTCAACCATGAACTAAACGAGCTGTACAGCGACATGCCCATTGGAAGTTTAAGATGGCTAGGACATGCATAATGAATGGACACCAATACTCCGGCTTGCAGAGTCTTCGAATCCCAGCCAGACATCGGACGCAGTAGAGGAAGACCTCGCCTTAAGTGGCATGCATAAGTAGAAACCGACCTCAACCACCTTGGAGTGCGCAACTGGAGGCAGTTAGATAAGGACCGGGCTAATTGGAGAGGCATGTTAGTTGAGGCCCAGGTTCATTCAGAGGTCGATCTCCACTATTTCTCTGTTTGATCAAACTCTGTCCAATGTGAGTTTCATTTTTGTACTCTGCCTTTAAAGTAGCTACTTGTTTTGGTTCAGGGGAATCCTTTTCATAATTCCTCCATAACTTGCAAATATCCTATCAAAAGGTTTTTTAGTTATGTTACCCAGGTTACTTTTTTCCTCCCTTTCAAACAAAGGACTCCAATTAAATAACCTAATGAAGGTCCGTGAATTTAGGACGAGCTGTTTTATGGTCCAGTTTAAATCCCAAACGCGAATCAATTTCATAACCGAGAACTGTGCTGTTACCGATGCATGCACCCCGGTTTAATTATACATCACTGAGTTATAGCCCAGTATGCGTACCCGAACTATTGTATTGTGTTTAAGGAACCCAAATGACCTATCACGGTCGCCAAATGTTTACTTTTGGATTCTTTCATCCCAACTGGTTGAATCGTACATACATAAACAGCTCGGTACTAAAACCGATTGTACTGTATATAATTGCTCAAACAGACTCACTTAAGTTAAAATAAAAGTCTTGAATGGTTATTTTGGTACTAACAACTTTATTTCCATAACTTACTTTACTAATACTACTTAATGCTCAACATAGCCTAATTCAATAATTCTTCAACAATGCTTTTTATTTATAGCATATATACAAACCCGTTATGCTTAGGGTTGCGGAATTAACAGATATAAAAGGCGGGTCTATAACCTATCTCATAATGGGATGTCATTTCTGACATTATGTTTGTAACATACAGAAATAATTTCCATAGATAAACCTCAATACTAATAGTCAATGCATATACTCATCTGGCGACTCAGAATCGCCGATCTAACCATTTCTGCCTGTCCGTCCGTCTGTGTGTCACCGATTTTTGGGCCTTAAATTTTGAGCTAGAGTTTTGAAATTTGGTATATAGCCTCTCTATCCGATGAAGCAGAACAAGTGTAAAAATATTTGAAATCCGCTTACTGCCACGCCTAGTTTTAAGATAAACGTTTTTTTGGCAAAATTATAAGGACTTTTGAATAAGTTTGTGAAAAATTCTAATATCTATATTTCGTCCGTACACAGTTTTTCTCCACGCCCATTTTTCGGTCAGATTTTAAAATATTTGAAAAACTTTTGATGTAAAATCATTGGCTATGATTATACTAATATTTCGTCAAAACGTCATTTTAACCCACGCCCACTATTTGGAGGCGTTTTTCTACAAAAACCATTTGTATACCCTAGACCATTTCTGAACAATATGTTGTGACCAAATTCAATTTTCTTTATTACATCGCCATAAAGCCCACATTTCGCGAATATTCATTTAAAGGATGATTCTAACATTACGATGATAGCGGAACTCGGAACTCGGATATCGGAAAAAAGTGGTTTTTGGAATTGCGTCCGTCGGTTCGTCGGTTCGTCTTTTCGGAATTCCGTCCGTCGGTTCGTTGATTCGTCGGTCCGTCTGTCCGCACACACCTCTCCAGCGTATACGACTTGACCGATTTTCTTTAAACTTCGTATCCAGCGTTTTTTTTTTTGTCATAATTCTAGGTCTTTTTTTTTTTTTGCTTTTAGCCATGTTATTACCGGTACCTGCCATACCCAAACATACATAACCTCAATTTGCTCAAAAACGGCACTAACTATTTCGATTAAACTTCTTATTTGCTTGCCATAAGCAGATTAGTTTCAACAAAACTGCATACCCATTTTTTTCGAGAAAATCCATATAACGGATTTTTGCATTTAGGCCATATAAAGAAAATTGTCAATTGCCAAATTGAATGAAATTTAATTTGTATACTTCTATTACTGTTTTAATGGGTTCCAGATAATTGGTTTTGGCCCAATTATCCCCAAACGCAAATTTTAGTTTTTGCCAATAACGGAAAATCATTATTATTCACATGAACACCGATTACTTTTAATTACGGAATAAACGTTCGTATAATCTCATTTAGACATCATTAATACCATTCTGGCATCATTAATCGAAATAAATATTATTGTGTATTTGCCTTAATTGTTAAAAACGTCAAATTAACTGGGTGGTGCACCCCTTCTAGTTTTTATTTCGATATGGAAAAAGTATACGTTTTTGCAGCACATCACGAGGAAAAATTTAAGCTATTTAATGGCCCAGAGCAACACGAAAACGTTAATGTATTTCAGACTATAAGCCATAGCAATACAAACGGGAAACACAGAAATTAAAACCTACAAAAATACGGGTTATGACACAGTTACAAGAGAACTCCTTAAAATGTTGCCTCGAAAAGCATTACCTAAACTCCTCAACATTGTAAATGCAGCAATTAGATTAGAATACATACCAAGACAGTCCAAAGTCGCGGAAGTGATTATGGTTCTCAAACCAGGAAAATCACCGAATGAAATAAAATCTTGCAGACCTATTTCACTTCTTCCAATAATTTCAAAAGTTTTTGAAAGTATATTACTCGGTCGCTTACATCCCATTATTGATCAGAAACGTCTTTTACCTGACTATCAATTTGGGTTAGGATGTAAGCACTCGACTGTGGACCAAGTTTTTTTTTAATTTTTTTCGGTAAAATTTTAAACATTTTGTTGTGTATCCAATAATACGACGCACGAAGGACTTGGTGAAAACCGCATGTCTGAAGAATTGCCTGGCTGCTGGAACAAATTCAAATGCCATCATTATCAGCAAACCAGACTCATTACACAAACTGCGGAACGCGAAATGCACCCAATATCACGCATAAATAAAACAAAACTCACGAAAACCGACAATACAAGACAAGACAAGACAATAAATACGAACTGTCAAAATAGTCGATTTGTCATCACGAATTGGGTGTTGCACACATTTGTTAAGACCATTAACATTAACAATATTAAGTAGGATGCGCTCTTCTGGTGCAATCAAACTAGACATAACCGAACTTGTAATAGTTTTATGTGTCCAACAAAGTATCGGTCTTTTCGCGCTAACAACAAGGGCAAAGGTAAAATTGTTAAGAGTCAAGAGAACAAATCAATGTTGTGTGTATATATTATCGATAGCTTTTAACTAAAATTAATGTAAAATGTTAACACAAAAAAAACTGTGTCGGTCAACGACCCAAATTTTAAACAGCTGTTCAATGTAAGCCAGAAGATTTCTTCGTAGGCAAATGAACAAAGTTCAATCACTCTGCGATCATCTTTGTAAGCTAAAAGATCAATTAAAACTTTTTTATAAAGTATTCCGAAGTCGTGAGTTTAATTTAATACCTTATCAAGTATCACTTTTTAAAGGGAATCAGTTCACCTGAACTGAATTACATTTTTGTTTGTGGAACAACTTTCCAAAAGCATCATAAATATTTCCTATTCGCTTCAATACGGAACATGGTCCTTCGAGCTTTTTTTAAATTAAAGTAGAATCAGTGAAAAGTGAAAAAGTGTTACACACAACAAAAAAAGACTATAAAAGTGTACTATGGGTTTATGGTAAGTTGGATCATTAATCCAACAAATTAACAATCCGATCATCGACGGACTGTCAATCGGCCACAGTATCCAACGATTCTAAATCATCCGCAACGAACGGATTCCAAATCGGTAAAGTGCAGCTATACCACGGAATCAGGAAAATCCACTAGCAACGGTGAAGTAGGGTAAACCACCCAATGATTGGCACGTTAGTAAAACTTGCGTCTTTATGTCAGTGTAAATATAAAATAAAACATTCCAATAACTTTAAATCAATTCACTTACCTTTCTTAGGGTATTTTTTAATAAAAAAACATAAACAAAACATAAAATTTCTTTAAAAACATAAACAAAAAGGCAGTAAACTAAAGCAAAGTCCATTTTCACCAATTATTGGCACTATTTGCCATTCATTGGCATTCCTCAGTCCTATTATTGGCACATATATCTTATGGTATATATTTCAGTCTTTTTTTAATTTTCAATTCAATTAGCACGTTCTAATCGTCTGAATCACTAGAAATGAGATCTTTTAGGATCTCTAAATCATTTTTATAGCAGATCTTACGAACCGAATCTTTTCCTTTGCTGGTACATGGCATAGGATCGTCTTCTTCTGCACTTTTTGAGTCTTCCTCATAAGTTGGTACTGGGGGATGTATAACTATATCAGATATAATATTAATTTTAGAATTCTTCTTCCTTTTAGGTTTCTTTTTCTTCAACTCTTTGTTGGCTTCACGAATCCTTTTTCTTTCGTGTTTTTCAGCTTCTAATCTTTCCTTGTCTTCCTTTTTCTTTGTATGTATATCTTGCCAAGCTTTTGAAGTTAAAACGAAGGGAACATTTGAATTCGCGTTCCTTTTTCCCTTCTTTTCGGGTGTTCTCGGCCATATCAAACACTGGGAAATAGGTTCTAAAATAACTTCTTCTGAATGTGAAAACTCGCTCTGAAAAATGATAGGCATTGTTTCTATGTCAAAAGGCGATTGGATAATAGTTTCGTCTGATGCATTAACAGCTTCATTTCCTGTTGGTATTGTTTCTACATCTAAACAGACGTTATCGTATGAATTATTGTTATTTACCGTTAAGTCTGAGTTTTCTATGCTCGATTTCGTAGACACATATTTCCAAAGCTTTCGTAAGCTCTTGAGCTCACTGCTATCATCAGGTTCTTCATTTTGTTTAACTTTTTGCATTAGATCCGCTGTTAACAATTTTTCAAAAGTCTCATTATCCATTTTACCATTTTGACATATTGTTTCTTGGTCACTTCTTTCCTCATTCATACATTTTCCTAAGCACTTGGCATAGTCTATTCTGTCACTATCCCAGGGATATAAGCCGGATGCTACAAAACCATTTGAGATTGCAGTTGTTTTTATGGAATCGACTGCTTCCTTAAGAACAGAGGCGAAATTAAATTTTGTCAGAGCCTCGTTTGGACTATTTTGTCTCCAACGCAATACAGCCTTCCTCCATTCATTTTTAAGTGGCTTGAAGGCGGATACATCCGCTGGTTGAATAATTCTGGTGGCATTTGGGTACAAAGCTACTAATATTATCTGCAACTGGTTACATAAAACGCTAATTTCAAAAGTCAAATGGCTTTGGTGACCATCAACAAACAATATTACAGGAAACAGCACGTTTTGTTTTTTTAAATGAGGATACAATACATTACCGATGAATTCGTAAAACACCTCAGATTTGATCCAACCTGTTTCTGTTTTACCAACACCCCAGTCTTTTGGAACAGATGATAGAATTTCCACTGGCAGTCTTTTATATGGATAAATTATCATTGGAGGAGTACATTCACCGGCCGCAGAAAATGTAAACATAACTGTTATTGCAGTTTTGGCCTGCGCGTGGTCAGTTTCATAAACATTTTTGTTTCCCTTTCCGGTAAGAACCTTTTCGTTTTTGGGGCATAACTGAAAATTGGTTTCATCACCGTTAAAAATTCTTTTTGGATCTTGCAGTATATCAAAATACCCTTCATCTTTAAGGTAAATTTCTATTTTTTCAAACCAACTTTTAATGTTGTCCTTAGACACATTAGCACTTGCATTTGTAACAGGTTCGGACACTCGAAGTGCTACATCTTAATGTCTTTTGATGAACGACGAGTACCATTTTTCCCCGGGGAAATTATCCTTAAACGGGTTTGGTCTCTTGTTTTTGATTAAGAACTGTTGGACGCTAATCTTTAAGCCAAATGTTCTTTGTGGAAACCCCTTTCTGCCACATTCTTTGATCCATTTTACGAGTATTTGTTCTTCTTCGTCGGTTAGAATTGTATTACGACCTGGTCTTGCCTTTAAGAACTTTTCGCTCAACCTAAATTGTAGCGTCGATCTTGGAATACCAAATTTTGTAGACGCTGTTTTTTTGGGCATACCTGTTTTAATTGCTTGTAATGCAGTTTGAATTAAGCTTTCATCATAATTCTTTTCATATATTTGCATTTTCCGAACACTGGGCATCTAAAGATAATTTAAAGAAATAATTTATTTAAAAATAGGACAAAAAGGACAGGAAAATAGTCTCTTAATTCTCAATTTTCCAATGATGGGCAGTGTAATTTGTGCCAGTAATCGGCTCAACCCAATGATTGGCACAGTGCCCATAACCGGGTAATCGGCACTACTACCAATGATGGGCACAGTGCCAACATTTGGAAATTTGTTGATTATATTTCCCATTATTGGCACCATTAATAACGTTATAAATAACATATTTTAATAAGTTTTAAACAAAAATACCTTAAATTGAGTCTTTTAATTACAGGAAAACTTCTAGAAACAGCAAATTTTTGAACTCTGAGAAGAAAAACAAACACTTCTTTTTCACTGCTACCCTTATCAATTCGTTAACGCTTATGCAAAAAAGGCGGGAAAGATTTTTGACAGTTTGTTAAATGTATTTAAGTTAGTACTGCCAACGTAACGAAATACAAAGGTGCTGCCAGATTTACGAAATATGTTCAAGGAAAAGTAGTGTAAGCGAATTTGAGTAAAAAATCTTTAAAAAAATATGCCTAACACTGTTTTAAAGTTCATGTGCCAATCATTGGAGGGGTGCCAACAATATGCTATTTTACCCTACAGCCAAGCCAGCCAACGGATTCAACAAACGGCAACTTGAAAGCGATTGAATGAAGACAACGGATACAAAGCGGTACATCTAAAACTGCAACACTCAACAAAGGTAGGAATTCAGCTCATGCTTCTTTCTTTTTATAGATTCAAAATAAATTAAGATTTTTATGTAAGATAAAACCTTGTGAAGTGTTTAACAAATTGTCGATCTCAAAATTAGAAAAAAGTGTTGAGTGACAAGAGGCAATATTAAATGAAATCACGCGAGATTTCTAAGAAATTAGAAATAGTTAAATCCGATTCCGTGGCGCGAAAGTCAAGAGGGTTCTTAACAGTGTGTTTAGTACAAATTGAAGACATGTATAAACGGGCAAAGAAAACACATGCTACGAGAATTGATAGTGCTGCTGATCCACTGAAAGAAAAATACATGGGAGATGAGATATTCTCAAAAACAAAACTGATTTATCTCAATTTTAGTGGCCAGCTACATGATGAAATAGATACGCTCCTTGCCAATCATAATTCATCGCAATTAGACGCTTCTCAATTAAATACTTCGAGGGCGTCGTCTGATATACGTCTTCAGAGAATACATATCACACCATTCTCGGGAAAGTTCGAAGATTGGTGTGAATTTTTTAATCTTTTCGAGCGTCTGATAAAAAACAACCCGGATATATCAGATATCCAAAAAATGCAATATTTAAAAACATCCGTTTGAGACCAAGCTGCTGGTCTAATACAACACCTCAATATCGAGGAAAAAAGTCTTGCTTCAGCTTGGACTATTCTCACTGCAAGATACCAAAATAAACGTAAGTTGGTCAATATGCAGGCGAGATTACTCGTAGAACAAAAGAAAGATGGAATTCAACCAACCCTGGGGAATTCAAAGCAAGCAGCCATGGCAAGATTTTTCCAAATCGAACGACGATTGGCAACAAATCATGTATTGAAAATAGCATAATTTAACTACATAAATGCATATGGGGAAATAGGGCACAAGAAAGAAGTAAGCGGAGACATCGAAACATTTGCCGGTGATCACAACTATCTTCCCAACCATGCGGTCTTTAAAGAGTCAAGCACTACCGCGAAATTGTGGGTAGTGTTCGATGCATCATGAAAGGCATCAAATGGGGTGTCGTTAAATGACCGTTTAATGGTTGGACCGAGGCTGCAACCGGATATGGCAAAATGGAGGAATTTATAGCGGACATCAGCATAATGTACCGGCATAATGTACCGGCGCATTTTATGGAGAGCCACTAATGAGGAGCCGATAAAGACATACTGCCTTTAACTAGCCACAGATGTAGAACAGGATCAACCTCACGTATTCAAAGTACTCACTGAGGGATTTTATGTTGACGACTTAATTTATGGGTCTCACAACGAAAGGTATGCTGTATTGCTACAGAAAGACGTCATACAACTCTCAAATCCGCTGGATTCCCTTTATGAAAATGGAAAATTTGGAAGAAGTTCATGAAAATGATTGGGAAATTAATCTTCCGCTCAACTTCAATTCACCATATGCCATAAAAACTCTGTTAATGCAATGGCAGCCAGCGAAGAATAGCTTTACGTTCAACAATAACTGACCTGAACAAAAACACAAAACGCTGGAATGGATCGCACCTTGCGTCATCAAGGCCAAGTTGATGCTGCAACAACTATGGATCAAGGAACTATCGTGGGACTCACCAATTTCCCAAGACCCCGAAACGATGTGGATGGAGCTACGGAACGGACTGGCAGCACTAAAGAACATCGAAATTCCTCGCTGAATTCACTACACAGACTCGTCGCAAGTACAAATTCATGGATTCAGAGACGATTCTGAGAAGGCATACGCCGTTCTTTACGTTCGCATAGTAATTCATGGCATCGAACATATTCACTTACTTGCAGCCAAAACAAGAGTAGCACCTACAGCGATGAAAGTTGTATAGCTACCGCGCATGTAGGTCTGTGCAGGACTACTGCTAGCAAAACTCCTTCATCGGGTGTCAAGGGCAATGCAATTTGAAGCTCCAGAAACATTTGCATGGTCCGACTACATGATAACACTAGCCTGGATAAAATGAAATCCAACAACGCTAACAACATTCGTGGCTAATCGCATAAGCGAAATACAAACGCTCACAAACACAAACATTTGTCGACATGTGGGAACAAAAGAAAACCCCGCAGATATGGGCTCACGAGGATTGTTACCGGGAGAACTTCTGAAAAGTGATATGTGGTGGCATGGGCCATCATTCTTAAAAAAACAGCAACACAATTTGCTGAAATCAACCTGGAAACAAAAAAATGAGCCTGAGAGATCTGAAACGCCATCATTTTACAAGGATAACTTGACGAAAATCCACATAAATTTTGTTCAATTAGTGAGCCAGTGTGCAATAATAAAAGGTAATTATTGGGTCCACTTCTCAAACCTTAAGCACCTTATATGACTCACTGCCATTTGGCGGCGCTACTTTGACTATCTCAAACACATAGGGAGGCGAAGAATATTCGACACTCTTCCAATTACAACAGATGAATTGAACTCATCAGAAACAAATGTCTATCTATGAAGATTCAAATACTTAATTTAAATGCCTTTCTAGACTCGACGAAATTTGAAGGGTAGGGGTCGCCTAACGAACTCTACAATGCCCTATACTCAAAAATATCCAATTACTTTAAAGGACACACACCACTTTACGAAATTGGTGGTGACTGGTATGCATCAACGCACTCTTCATGGCGGCCAACAGCTGATGATGGCCGAGATTCGAACGAAATATTGGATCACCAACCTAAGACGTATCGTGAAAACAACCGTCCACAATTGCGTCAGATGTCATCGCTTTAAAGCAAAAATGTAACAGCAGCTCATGGGAAACCTTCCATTAGAAAGGGTGATAATTTCAAGGCCATTTACAAATACTGGCGTGGATTATGCAGGAACTGTAGAGATAAAGCAGTGGAAAGGAAGATGCAACAAAATATCGAAAGGATATATCGCCTGTCAACAAAGGCAATTCACATTGAATTGGTCAGCGATCTGACGTCAGCTGCATTTATAGCGGCATTTCGGAAATTTATTGCCAGACGTGGAATATGTACGAACATATTCAGTGATTGTGGTACAAACTTCAAGGGAGCGAACGTTTCATTTCAGCTGATTGATCAGCCGAAGTTTCGCATTGCCTCTCCTCACACAATGCAAAATGGGGGGCTATGGGAGGCTGGTGTGAAGTAAGTAAAACACTACCTGAAGAGAACCATCGGTGTGTCCAGACTCACATTTAAAGAATATAGTACACTTCTCATTCAAATTGAAGCATGTCTCAATTCGAGACCATTATGCCCGATGACTTCCGATCCCAATGATCTAGAAGTACTAACGCCCGGACATTTTATCATCGGAGCTCCGCTCGTCGCACACCCAGATAGAAACCTAATGGAAAAGAAGATAAACAATCTCGACAGATGGAAGTACATTCAACGCTTGACACAGGAATTTTGGAAACAATGGAGTACCACCAACAAACACCACCTCCAACAACGTCCAAAATGGCTTAAACAGCAGCCAAACATCAACGTTGGAGACATAGTTCTGGTCAAGGAGGACAATCTTCCTTCATCATCATGGTTACTTGCACGCGTACTCGAACTACATCCCGGTGCAGATGGTCTGACGCGCGTGGTGACCACAAAAACAAAGAAAATTTTTCTCAAGGCACCGATCGCTAAATAGACATATACCCTTTTAAAAAATAATTTAATAAATAATCAAAAAAATAAAGACTATCAGTGTTTTACTAAAACTTAACCACAAAAATCATCAACATGAACACCAATAAAATGTCAATATAATCTGGCTTAAAGTGCTCAGATCAAAAACATTAATTTTTGTTTGCTTCACCTTTTTGTTTATAAAAACTAATTGAATTATTTATCTTTTCGGAATTCAATTTCATACAACAAGAATCTGATATTGATCACATGCAAACAACACAAACCTGGGAATTGTAGTTCAACAACAACAAAAACCTGGGACCAACAATGTACATCACAACAACAACAATCAAGAATGAATTAAAAGTCCATCATTATCAGCAAACCAGACTCATTACACAAACTGCGGAACGTGAAATGCACCCAGGATCACGCATTAATATAAATAAAGCACGAAAACTGACGACCGACAACCAACAACCGACTACCGACGAAGTTGAATATGAACTGGTCATCACGAGTTGGTCGTTGCATACATTTGATAAAACCATTAAAATAAGTAGGATACGCCCTTTCTTTTGCAATCAAACTCGACATAACCGAACTTGTAATATTCTTATGTGTCCAATAAAGTATCGGTCTTCTCGCTCTAACAACAAGGGCAAAGGTAAAATTGTTTAGTTTCAAGAGAAAAAATTAATGTTGTGCGTATGTATTTTCGATAACTTTTAACTAAAAAAAAATTGTAACACAAAAAAAACTGTATCTTTCAACGATCCAAATTTTAAACAGCTGTTCAATGTAAGCCAGAAGATTTCTTCGTAGGCAAATGAACAAAGTTCAATAACTCTGCGATCATCTTTGTAAGCAAAACGATCAATTAAAACCTTTTTATAAAGTATTCCTAATTCAAGAGTTTTATTTAATACCTTATCAACTATCATCTTTAAAAGGGAATCAGTTCACCAAACCTGAATTTCATTTCGGTTTGTGGAACAGCTTTCCCAAAACATCATACATATTTCCTATTCGCCTCAATACGGAACACATTTTGAAAAAAATGTTTATGCCAAATAATTGGTTATTTTAATATAAATATTTGTCTCATATCACAATATAGGATTAAAATGATACGTGGAAACGCCCACGTCTTGGAAGTGTTTTCGTACAAAAACCATTTCTATACAGTACCTCATAGCATAATCAGGTGACAAACAAAAAAGATAAACTGTCTGAACAAATTTTCTGAATTTTCAAATAAAATCCAAATTTTTTCACTTTTTCCTTTACTACAGTTATTGTAATATTTTAATTTAAGAACCGAAGCAAAATTTACATCAAATTATTTGATAAAACATTGATTTCTACTTATTTTTATTATTATTTTTCAAGCCATTTTTAACGTTTTCGATAAAATTGAAAAAAAAAATAGGTTTGGTAGCACATTTTCTATCCAACTTAGGGTGTTAGACTGGATAGTTATCCATAGGAACCCAATTAGTGAAAGAGCGACTTATATGTCGCTTTTATTCTTCGAAGGCCTGCTTCCAAGCTAGCATACTCTTTTTCGAAGAAAAACGTTAATTGTTGGTTTTTACTTTTTTACTTTTAAATTCATTTTTTATTTACTTAAAATATTAACTTAATATTAGACAAAAATGCTTAAATCTAACTTATCAATAACATATCTACTTAATCTAACTAATCGGCCCATAGCGGGCGCTGTAAGCTTATAACTAACATTTTTCTTTTGTTTTTCAGCTTAAATTTGTCATTTGTTTTTTATTATTAATATTAAGAAAATTAATTGATTTTTTAAAGAAAAAATTGAAACTTTAAACAGTAACATCGTTAATTGTTGGTTGTTGTTGTCTGACCTGCTATCGCTTCTTAACTTATTTTATTCTGGACCTTTTTAGCTAATTTTTTCTCGCTTGGCGGGAGAAGCCTTCTTCGGCTTCCTCATCTTCCGCAGCAGGTTGCACCTTGTTTTCGTCAAACTCCGCTATTCTTTATATTGGCTTCTGTTGAGGCGAAATTGCCGTTGGCATGCGTCTCTTAATGTTGAGATTCGGCTTCGGGTTTAGCCTCCTCCGCTTTATCTCACTTGGTTCGGCGGTTGCCGTTGCTCGTACTACTGCTGATGTTGTCGGTACACTAACTTTCGTTATAGCTGGTACAGTTCCGTGTACTAGCTTTGTTTTCGCATCTGCATTAATAGATGACGATGGCGGTGATGATATTGTTGTTGTTGTTGCTGTTGTTGTTGTTGTTGTTGTTATTGTTGTTGTTGTCGATGCCACTTTCTGGGAAGACTTCGTCAGCCTTGGCAGTATTCTAGATGGTGAATCTTCACCCGTTGGCGGGGTTCTCTTCAATGTACCCATTTCCATCGCCGGTACCTCGATAATAAACACTCTCCTACGTTTTTTTTACGTTTTAATTAACTAAGCTAGAATAAAATCACTCGCTTCTGATTGGGATTCGATCCCGAGCCACTCACTGATGAGCCGGATGATAGCACCTCTGCCGCACGTCAATATAAAATGTCACTTTGTTAACATACTACTGGGTCACTTTATTCATGTTGAATTATTCTTAAAAATGCTTCCGCACAATCTAGCCATCTTACCTCAATGAGAGATGAAGAGCTACTGCTGATGTTGGAAGCTATTTTACTCTATTTAAGGAAAACGAAAAAATGTATTTGCGGATTGGAATGAATCTTTGCCATCTAGTAGAAATGTTGTAGCCACCACCAGAACAATGGATACTGAACTAGTTTTCTCAAAGGCCAACCATATGACATCCGAACAATTTGTCAACAATGAAATTTAAATTCTTTTTAGTGCAAGTATTATATGCACGGTCACCTTACAATAACTGTATTTGGGTTTGTGATAATGATAAGAAAGGGTTTGATGTAGACGGCAATCGAAAAATGCGGTAGTTACTTGATTTTAGGAAGTTTACTGCAAAAATGACGAGTGATAAATATCCCATACCGAACGCTTTAATTATCTAATTATCATTGCAAACTAGTGATAGTCATTATTTTTTTTTCAACGCTTGATTTAAAGTCCGGACTTCATCAGATTGAGCTATCTGAGAGGGACGGGAAAAAACACCTTTCTCAAATTTGAGTTCTATGGTTTTATAAATCCAACAAAAAAACAAATTTTTGGCACAACAGGCTCGTTAGTACCCAGGACCGAGCTTTCTCACAACTATTCATGTGTGCACAGCATCATTATCCCAACAACAACAATGTTTCCACGGGATGCACCAGCACTCGGGGAGAGTTGTTCTCGATGGATGAATTAAATGCACTCGTAATGTAGATGATTACCAAGCTAAGTACTTGTAAATCTAAACTAGATCAATCTAATGTCATCTTACAATTAGCGACTAAGTTTTTGTATAATAATGTTAAGTATTTTATATGGTAGTAACATTAATATTATAACATGGAATGTTAGAGGTATTCGTCACAAACATGTAGAATTTATACATTTTTTTACGGAATAAGATGATTGACTTTGCAATGGTCACTGAAACGTGGTTAATATCTAAAATTCGAATCTCAACGTCGGAATATCAATGTTATCGAGTAGACAGAAAAGACAGAAGAGGTGGGGGCGTATATGAATATATGAAACACCTTTACTATCTATTATCTACCTATCACCTAACTTCGATTCCCAACCAGACGTTGGACGCAGTAAAGGAAGACCTCGCTATAAGTGGCGCGCACAAGCAGAAATCGATCTTAACCAACATGGAGGCGTAACTGGAGGCAGTTAGCTAAGGATCTGGGTAATTAAAGAGGCATGTTGGTTGAAGTCCAGGTTCATTCCGGACTGTAGCGCCACTTAAGTAAGTATGTAAGTAAAATGTCAAAGGCAGCTATACAAGGTGCTAGAAGAATCCTGTCGCGACGTAAAAGGAAAGATAGCAGTTGACACACAATCGGTGCTGAAGAAATGGAAGAACAACCTATGCAGAGCTTAGCAAATCTGATGGAAACGACACCACTTAAAAACACGGATCATTCCAAAAAAAAAGAAACCCTTGGTTCTCTGAAAAATCATTGGTCCCATTTTCTTTGAAAGGCTATGGAGAAGAAGATCCAATCCAAACTATATACGAGCTGTACAGCGACATACCCCTAGACGAAAAACTCTGCATTTCACGTTTACGACGCACGTTTACGCAAGTACGATACAATCGATCACACATTTCTTTCAGAACTTTCAAGGTAAAAAGACTAATCATAGTTACAACAGCAGGAGAAACATTCGCCCTCACGTTGCGCTGTCAACAACAAATTGATGAGGGTGGCATTATCTAAATTTAAATCCAATAAAGACGTAAAAGCTGACAGCGTGGCTGCAGATGACTAGTATTGTCATGAAACCGATAACGTATCCATACCTATATCGAGAAGAATTGCGTCAATACATTCGTACACAATACTTCAAATATCATGTGCTTTTGGATTCTATATAAACATATATATAGAGAGTACAGCTTGTTGCCACAATGTAATTGGAATACCCATAATTTGAAACCACCACTTCAGGAGACTGCTAAACGGCAATGACGGACAATCTATTGATAACCTGTTAACTAAAGTCGCGCTACAGTGCGGAATAATACCGGGCGTCAACCAACATGCGTCTCCACTTTGCCCGGTCCTTAGCTAACTGCCTCCAGTTGTTCACTCCAAGTTGGTTGAGGTCAGTTTCTACTTGTGTGCGCCACTTAAGGCGAAGACCCTGCGAGCCGGAGTATATGGCAAAATGGAGGAATTTATAGCGGACATCAGCATAATGTACCGGCATAATGTACCGGCGCATTTTATGGAGAGCCACTAATGAGGAGCCGATAAAGACATACTGCCTTTAACTAGCCACAGATGTAGAACAGGATCAACCTCACGTATTCAAAGTACTCACTGAGGGATTTTATGTTGACGACTTAATTTATGGGTCTCACAACGAAAGGTATGCTGTATTGCTACAGAAAGACGTCATACAACTCTCAAATCCGCTGGATTCCCTTTATGAAAATGGAAAATTTGGAAGAAGTTCATGAAAATGATTGGGAAATTAATCTTCCGCTCAACTTCAATTCACCATATGCCATAAAAACTCTGTTAATGCAATGGCAGCCAGCGAAGAATAGCTTTACGTTCAACAATAACTGACCTGAACAAAAACACAAAACGCTGGAATGGATCGCACCTTGCGTCATCAAGGCCAAGTTGATGCTGCAACAACTATGGATCAAGGAACTATCGTGGGACTCACCAATTTCCCAAGACCCCGAAACGATGTGGATGGAGCTACGGAACGGACTGGCAGCACTAAAGAACATCGAAATTCCTCGCTGAATTCACTACACAGACTCGTCGCAAGTACAAATTCATGGATTCAGAGACGATTCTGAGAAGGCATACGCCGTTCTTTACGTTCGCATAGTAATTCATGGCATCGAACATATTCACTTACTTGCAGCCAAAACAAGAGTAGCACCTACAGCGATGAAAGTTGTATAGCTACCGCGCATGTAGGTCTGTGCAGGACTACTGCTAGCAAAACTCCTTCATCGGGGGTCAAGGGCAATGCAATTTGAAGCTCCAGAAACATTTGCATGGTCCGACTACATGATAACACTAGCCTGGATAAAATGAAATCCAACAACGCTAACAACATTCGTGGCTAATCGCATAAGCGAAATACAAACGCTCACAAACACAAACATTTGTCGACATGTGGGAACAAAAGAAAACCCCGCAGATATGGGAGAACTTCTGAAAAGTGATATGTGGTGGCATGGGCCATCATTCTTAAAAAAACAGCAACACAATTTGCTGAAATCAACCTGGAAACAAAAAAATGAGCCTGAGAGATCTGAAACGCCATCATTTTACAAGGATAACTTGACGAAAATCCACATAAATTTTGTTCAATTAGTGAGCCAGTGTGCAATAATAAAAGGTAATTATTGGGTCCACTTCTCAAACCTTAAGCACCTTATATGACTCACTGCCATTTGGCGGCGCTACTTTGACTATCTCAAACACATAGGGAGGCGAAGAATATTCGACACTCTTCCAATTACAACAGATGAATTGAACTCATCAGAAACAAATGTCTATCTATGAAGATTCAAATACTTAATTTAAATGCCTTTCTAGACTCGACGAAATTTGAAGGGTAGGGGTCGCCTAACGAACTCTACAATGCCCTATACTCAAAAATATCCAATTACTTTAAAGGACACACACCACTTTACGAAATTGGTGGTGACTGGTATGCATCAACGCACTCTTCATGGCGGCCAACAGCTGATGATGGCCGAGATTCGAACGAAATATTGGATCACCAACCTAAGACGTATCGTGAAATCAACCGTCCACAATTGCGTCAGATGTTATCGCTTTAAAGCAAAAATGTAACAGCAGCTCATGGGAAACCTTCCATTAGAAAGGGTGATAATTTCAAGGCCATTTACAAATACTGGCGTGGATTATGCAGGAACTGTAGAGATAAAGCAGTGGAAAGGAAGATGCAACAAAATATCGAAAGGATATATCGCCTGTCAACAAAGGCAATTCACATTGAATTGGTCAGCGATCTGACGTCAGCTGCATTTATAGCGGCATTTCGGAAATTTATTGCCAGACGTGGAATATGTACGAACATATTCAGTGATTGTGGTACAAACTTCAAGGGAGCGAACGTTTCATTTCAGCTGATTGATCAGCCGAAGTTTCGCATTGCCTCTCCTCACACAATGCAAAATGGGGGGCTATGGGAGGCTGGTGTGAAGTAAGTAAAACACTACCTGAAGAGAACCATCGGTGTGTCCAGACTCACATTTAAAGAATATAGTACACTTCTCATTCAAATTGAAGCATGTCTCAATTCGAGACCATTATGCCCGATGACTTCCGATCCCAATGATCTAGAAGTACTAACGCCCGGACATTTTATCATCGGAGCTCCGCTCGTCGCACACCCAGATAGAAACCTAATGGAAAAGAAGATAAACAATCTCGACAGATGGAAGTACATTCAACGCTTGACACAGGAATTTTGGAAACAATGGAGTACCACCAACAAACACCACCTCCAACAACGTCCAAAATGGCTTAAACAGCAGCCAAACATCAACGTTGGAGACATAGTTCTGGTCAAGGAGGACAATCTTCCTTCATCATCATGGTTACATGCACGCGTACTCGAACTACATCCCGGTGCAGATGGTGTTGTGTATCCAACAAGAAGAAGATCGAATAGTTGAAAACCGCATGTCTGGAGAATGGCCTGGTTGCTGGAATGTATTCAAAAGCCATCATTATCAGCAAACCAGACTCATTACACAAACATCGGAACGCGAAATGCACCCAAAATCACGCTTAAATAAAAAAAACCGACAACCGACAACCACCAACCGACCACCGACGAAGTTAAAGACGAACTGTCAAATTGTCGAGTTGTCATCACGAGTTGATCGTTGCAGACATTAGTTAAAACCATTTAAATAAGTAGGATGCGCTCTTCTAGTGCAATCAAACTAGACATAACCGAACTTTTAATAGTTTTATGTGTTTATGAAGGTATCGGTCTTCTCGCTCTAACAACAAGGGACAAGGTAAAATTGTTCAGAATCAAGAGAGCAAATAAATTTTGTGTGTATGTATTTTCGATAACATGTTACAAACATTAATGTAAAATTTTAACTTAAAAATACTGTATCGGTCAACGACCCAAATTTAAAACAGCTGTTCAATGTAAGCCAGAAGATTTCTTCGTAGGCAACCGAACAAAGTTGAATCAACCCTGCGATCATCTTTGGAAGACAAATCATCAATTAAAATCTATTTTATAACGTTTTCTAAGTCGAGAGTTTTATTTCAAATTACAGAATTTTTCATTTTTTCAAAGGAACTCAGTTCACCAATACTGAATTTCCCTCTTGTTTGTGGAACAACTTTCCCAAACCAACATAAGATTTCCTATTCGCCTCAATACGGAACATGGTCCTTCGAGCTTTTTTTTAAGTAAAGTAGAATCAGTGAAAAGTGAAAAAGTGTTACATATAGATAAAAGACTATTAAAGTGTACTGTGGGTAGATGTTAAATTGGATCAATAATCCAACAAATTAACAATCCGATCATCGACGGACTGTCAATCGGCCACAGTATCCAACGATTCAAAATCATCCGTAACGAACGGATTTGAAGTGAAGTGGTGCAACGGATTCCAAAGCGGGAAAGTGCAGCTATAACACGGACTCAGCCAAATCCACTTTCAACGGTGAAGTACAGCCATCCAACGGATTCAACAAACGGCAACTGCATAGCGATTTGAAGGAAGACAACGGACACAAAGCGGTACACCTAAAACTGCAACACTGAACAAAGGTAGGAATTCAACTTATTCTCCTTTCTTTTTTTTTATAAAATTAAAATAAATCAAGAATTTTATATAAGCTAAAAACAAGTGAAGTGTTTAATATAATGTCGAACTCAAAATTAGCAAAAAGCATTGAGTGCCAAGATGCAATTCTTAATGAAATCACTCGAGATTTCGAAGAATTTAAATCCGATTCCGTGCCGCGTAAGTCAAGGGGGTTCTTAACCGCGTGTTTAGCAGAAATCGAAGACATGTATAAACGGGCAAAGAAAACACATGCTACGATCATTGATAGTGCTGCTGATCCACTGAAAGAAAAATACATGGGAGATGAGACATTTTCAAAAATAAAACGAATTTATCTCACTTTTTATGGACAGCTACATGATGAAATAGATACGCTCTTTGCCAAGAACAATTCATCGCATTTAGACGCATCTCAATTAAATACTTCGAGGGCGTCGTCTGATATTCGTCTTCAGAGAATACAGATCACACCATTCTCAGGAAAGTTCGAAGATTGGTGTGAATTTTTTAACCTTTTTGAGAGTCTTATAAAAAACAACCCGGATTTATCAGATATCCAAAAGATGCAATATTTAAAAACATCAGTTCGCGACCAAGCGGCTGGTCTAATACAACACCTCAATATCGAGGAAAAAGGTTTCGCTTCTGCTTGGACTATTCTCACTGATAGATACCAAAATAAACGTAAGTTGGTTAATACGCAGTTGAGAATACTCATTGAGCAAAAGAAACTAAATTTCGAATCCGCTACAGGATTAAAATCGCTACATGATACTACCATCGAGTGTATCCATGCGTTAGCAAACCTCGACGTAGCAGTTGAAAAGTGGGATCCGATACTTATATATCTCACGTTTCATAAGCTACCACTTCAAACTCAACGCGATTGGGAAGAAAGGCTCGGCACTTCCAAGGTTTTGCCAGATTGGAAAGCATTTAGTGCATTTATCGAGGGACGATTTAGTTGTTTGGAGAGTATTTCAGAATTGAGTGGATACCAAAAACAACCTGTTCCACAAAATTCTTTTAGGAAGTACACTGCCGCGGCGTGCCAAGTGGATTCTCAAAAAGAATCCAAGAAATTTCTTTGTCGGTTGTGCAAGGCCTCACATGGGATGCGGCACTGCAAACAATTTACTAAGATGGACGTCAAAACGCGATCCGACGTCATCAAACGACTTTTTGTATGCGGCAACTGCTTAGGTTATGACCATCATGCATCAGGTTGCAACAGCACCAACAGGTGTCAGAAATGTAGCCACAAGCACCACACATTGCTTCACATTGATGCACAGAATGGTCACAATTCTACGAACGCATCTCATCAAAAACCCCAAGCTCATCACCAATCAAATCCCCAATTTCAATCCCAAAACCATACACATTATAATGCCCAACACCATTTGGTCCAAAACACAAACAATTTCCTTCCATTTGACGATAACCAACCGTCAACATCACACCAAGTTAATACGCATTTCAACCAAATGCGTTCCAAGGCCTTATTAGCTACAGCTTTGGTAAAAGTTTTTGCTTCCAATGGTTCTCAGTGCACTCTTAGGGCCTTGATAGATCCTGGTTCTGAGGCCACCTTCATCACTGAAAACGCCACGCAACTCCTCAATCTGAAAAGGAATAAAATATCAGCCAATGTTACAGGTTTAGGACAAACGTCAACGGGGATCGCTAGTTACCAAGTCGACCTCACAATGTTTTCATTCACAAATTCTTCATTCTCGCTGGACATCTAGGCATTTGTATTTCCGCAGCTAACGTCAATGTTGCCAACTCATCCGTTACAAGGAAACGAGTGGCTTCATCTGTCGGAACTCCAGTTAGCGGATCCTGCGTATCATGTTCCAGGGAAGATTGACCTCTTGGTTGGGGCTGATGTGTATTGTTCCATCATTCTGGAAGGCGTAGTGAAGGGTAAGGAGGGGGCTCCAGTCGCACAACAGACCGAATTAGGGTGGATACTCACCGGAATGACTCAAACCATTCCCAACACCAAATGTTTTACTGTCCAAAACCATTTTAATTCCTTGGATGCACAGCTTAAGCGTTTCTGGGAAATTGAAGAGGATCTTGATGACAGGAAGTTAACACCGGAAGAACAGAAATGTCAACAACATTTCCTGGAAACAACATTCCGTAGACAGGATGGCAAATACCAAGTGCGGTTGCCGTTCAAGGATGGAATTCGACCAATCCTGGGGAATTCAAAGAAAGCAGCCATGGCAAGATTTTTCCAAATCGAACGACGATTGGCAACAAATCATGTTTTGAAAATGGCATATTCGACCTGCATAAATGAATATGCGGAAATAGGGCATATGAAGGAAGTAAGTGGAGAAATCGAAACATTTGCCGGTGATCACTACTATCTTCCCCACCATGCGGTCTTTAAGGAATCAAGCACTACCACGAAACTGCGCGTAGTGTTCGATGCTTCATGCAAGACATCCAATGGGGTGTCATTAAACGACCGTTTAATGGTAGGACCGAGACTGCAATCAGATATTATCGATCTAATTGCAAAATGGAGGAAGTTCAAGGTGGCATTTGTAGCGGACATCAGCATGATGTACCGGCAGATATGGATGGCAGAAGAAGACACTCCTTATCAGCTCATCTTATGGAGATCCACAAATAAGGAGCCGATAAAGACATACTGCCTGAACACCGTTACTTTTGGTACCGCTTCAGCACCATATTTAGCGGTGCGAACGTTGCATCAACTAGCTGCAGACGTGGAACAGGATCAACCTCACGTATCCAAAGTACTCACCGAAGGATTTTATGTTGACGATCTAATTTATGGGTCGCACAACGAAAGGGATGCTGTATTGCTACAGAAAGACGTCATTACAACGCTCAAATCCGCTGGGTTCCCTTTACGAAAATGGGCGAGTAACTCCACAAGAATTTTAGAAAATGTTCCTGAAAATGATAGGGAAATTAATCTTCCGCTCAACTTCAACTCACCAGATGCCATCAAAACTCTTGGAATTCAATGGCATCCAGCGAAGGATACCTTTACTTTTAACATTAATTTACCTGAGATCCGAAAATTCACAAAACGATCCGTTTTGGCAGACATAGCGCGTCTGTTTGATCCGTTGGGATGGATCGCACCTTGCGTTATCAAGGCCAAGTTGATACTGCAACAACTATGGATCAAGGAACTTTCTTGGGACTCACCAATTTCCCAAGACACTGAAACGATGTGGACGGAGCTGCGGAAAGAACTGGGCGCACTAAAGAACATCGAAATTCCCCGCTGGATTCACTACACAGACTCGTCCCAAGTACAAATTCACGGATTCAGCGACGCTTCTGAGAAGGCGTATGCGGCCGTTATCTACGCTCGCATAGTAAGTGATGGCATCGAACATATTCACTTACTTGCAGCTAAAACAAGAGTCGCACCAACAGCGATGAAGGTTGTATCGCTACCGCGCTTGGAGCTCTGCGCAGCATTGCTTCTAGCGAAACTCCTGCATCGGATGTCAAGGGCAATGCAATTTGAAGCTCCAGAAATATTTGCATGGTCCGACTCCATGATAACACTAGCTTGGATAAAGGGAAATCCAACAACGCGAACAACATTCGTGGCTAATCGCATAAGCGAAATACAAACGCTCACAAACACAAACATTTGGCGACATGTGGGAACAAAAGACAACCCAGCAGATATGGGCTCACGAGGATTGTCACCGGGGGAACTTCTGAAAAGTGAGATGTGGTGGCATGGGCCATCATTCTTAAAAAACTTTTCTTTGTGTAATCTTCCAGCAACACATTTTGCTGAAACTAATCTGGAGGCAAAAAAGGAGCCTAAGAGATATGAGACACCATCATTTTACAAGGATAATTTGACAAAAATCCACACAAATTTTGTTCAAATAGTGAGTCAGTGTGCAATAATAAAAGGTAATTATTGGGGCCACTTCTCAAACCTTAAGCGCCTTATACGATTCACTGCTATTTGGCGACGTTACTTCGACTATCTCAAACACATAGGGAGGCGAAGAACATTCATAACCCATCCAATTACAACAGATGAGTTGAATTCAGCGCAAAATCAGCTCATCCGATTAGCCCAAAAGGAAACATATACTAATGAGATAAGAGAAATTAGGGAGAACAAAGGTTTATCTAAGGGTAGTCAAATACTAAGTTTAAATCCTTTTCTAGACTCCGACGAAATTTTAAGGGTAGGGGGTCGTCTTACGAACTCTACAATGCCCTATACCCAAAAATATCCAATTATTTTAAAGGACACACACCACTTTACGAAATTGGTGGTAAGTGATATGCATCAACGCACTCTTCATGGCGGCCAACAGCTGATGATGGCTGAAATTCGAATGAAATATTGGATCACCAATCTAAGACGTATCGTGAAATCAACCATCCACAATTGCGTCAGATGTCATCGCTTTAACGCAAAAATGCAACAGCAACTTATGGGAAACCTTCCATTTGAAAGGGTGATAATTTTAAGGCCATTTACAAATACTGGCGTTGATTATGCGGGACCTGTGGAGATAAAGCTGTGGAAAGGAAGATGCAACAAAATATCGAAAGGATATATCGCGGTTTTTCTTTGCCTTTCAACGAAGGCAATTCACATTGAATTGGTCAGCGATCTGACGTCAGCAGCCTTTATAGCAGCCTTTCGGAGATTTATTGCCAGACGCGGAATATGTACGAACATGTTCAGTGACTGTGGCACAAACTTCAAGGGAGCGAACACGGAACTGAATAAAGAAAGTCGTTTCATTTCAGCTGAGTGGTCAGCCGAAGTTTCAGATTGTCTCTCCTCACACAACGCAAAATGGCATTTCAACCCACCATCATCACCACATTTTGGGGGGCTATGGGAGGCTGGTGTGAAGTCAATAAAACACCACCTGAAAAGAACCATCGGGGTGTCCAGACTCACATTTGAGGAATATAATACACTTCTCACGCAAATTGAAGCATGTCTCAATTCGAGACCATTATGTCCGATGACTTCCGATCCCAATGACCTAGAAGTACTCACGCCTGGACATTTTCTCATCGGAGCTCCGCTCGTCGCACACCCAGATAGAAACCTAATGGAAAAGAAGATAACCAATCTCGACAGATGGAAGTACATTCAACGTTTGACACAGGAATTTTGGAAACAATGGAGTACCACCTACATACACCACCTCCAACAACGTCCAAAATGGCTTAAACAGCAGCCAAACATCAACGTTGGAGACATAGTCCTGGTCAAGGAGGACAATCTTCCCCCATCATCATGGTTACTGGCACGCGTACTCAAACTGCATCCCGGTGCAGATGGTCTAACGCGCGTGGTGACTATAAAAACAGAGAAAAATGTTCTTAAGCGACCGATCTCTAAATTGTCCCCCTTGCCGATTTCGAACCCATCGAACGACGCGTAAAAAAAATAAACCCAAAGACATTAACCCCCTCAAAATAATTTAATAAACAATCAAAAAAAAAAATAAAGACTATCAGTGTTTTACTAAAACTTACCCACAAAAATCACCAACAGTGTACATGTACACCAACGAAACATCAACATAATATGGTTTAAAGTGCACAGATCAAAAACAGATATTTATGAGATTTTATTTTTTTATTATTTTTTTTCATTATTTCATTTTTTGTTAATAAACACTAATTGAATTATTTATCTTTTCCGGAATTCAATTTCATACAACACGAATGAGATATTGATCACATCCAAACAACACAAATCTGGGACCAACAATTTGCTGTTCAACAACAACATAAACATGGGACTAACAAATTACATCACAACAACAATCAACACACCGATAACCTCAAAAAAACAACACCAGAGGAGACACATGGGACACATTGGTCAATCATGTCCAAGGCGGGGGAGCATGTTGTGTATCCAACAAGAAGAAGATCGAATAGTTGAAAACCGCATGTCTGGAGAATGGCCTGGTTGCTGGAATGTATTCAAAAGCCATCATTATCAGCAAACCAGACTCATTACACAAACATCGGAACGCGAAATGCACCCAAAATCACGCTTAAATAAAAAAAACCGACAACCGACAACCACCAACCGACCACCGACGAAGTTAAAGACGAACTGTCAAATTGTCGAGTTGTCATCACGAGTTGATCGTTGCACACATTAGTTAAAACCATTTAAATAAGTAGGATGCGCTCTTCTAGTGCAATCAAACTAGACATAACCGAACTTTTAATAGTTTTATGTGTTTATGAAGGTATCGGTCTTCTCGCTCTAACAACAAGGGACAAGGTAAAATTGTTCAGAATCAAGAGAGCAAATAAATTTTGTGTGTATGTATTTTCGATAACATGTTACAAACATTAATGTAAAATTTTAACTTAAAAATACTGTATCGGTCAACGACCCAAATTTAAAACAGCTGTTCAATGTAAGCCAGAAGATTTCTTCGTAGGCAACCGAACAAAGTTGAATCAACCCTTCGATCATCTTTGGAAGACAAATCATCAATTAAAATCTATTTTATAACGTTTTCTAAGTCGAGAGTTTTATTTCAAATTACAGAATTTTTCATTTTTTCAAAGGAACTCAGTTCACCAATACTGAATTTCCCTCTTGTTTGTGGAACAACTTTCCCAAACCAACATAAGATTTCCTATTCGCCTCAATACGGAACAGATGGTCTGACGCGCGTGGTGACCACAAAAACAAAGAAAATTTTTCTCAAGGCACCGATCGCTAAATAGACATATACCCTTTTAAAAAATAATTTAATAAATAATCAAAAAAATAAAGACTATCAGTGTTTTACTAAAACTTAACCACAAAAATCATCAACATGAACACCAATAAAATGTCAATATAATCTGGCTTAAAGTGCTCAGATCAAAAACATTAATTTTTGTTTGCTTCACCTTTTTGTTTATAAAAACTAATTGAATTATTTATCTTTTCGGAATTCAATTTCATACAACAAGAATCTGATATTGATCACATGCAAACAACACAAACCTGGGAATTGTAGTTCAACAACAACAAAAACCTGGGACCAACAATGTACATCACAACAACAACAATCAAGAATGAATTAAAAGTCCATCATTATCAGCAAACCAGACTCATTACACAAACTGCCGAACGTGAAATGCACCCAGGATCACGCATTAATATAAATAAAGCACGAAAACTGACGACCGACAACCAACAACCGACTACCGACGAAGTTGAATATGAACTGGTCATCACGAGTTGGTCGTTGCATACATTTGATAAAACCATTAAAATAAGTAGGATGCGCTCTTCTGGTGCAATCAAACTGGACATAACCGAACTTGTAATATTCTTATGTGTCCAATAATGTCCAAGAATGAATTAAAAGTCCATCATTATCAGCAAACCAGACTCATTACACAAACTGCGGAACGTGAAATGCACCCAGGATCACGCATTAATATAAATAAAGCACGAAAACTGACGACCGACCACCAACAACCGACTACCGACGAAGTTGAATATGAACTGGTCATCACGAGTTGGTCGTTGCATACATTTGATAAAACCATTAAAATAAGTAGGATGCGCTCTTCTGGTGCAATCAAACTCGACATAACCGAACTTGTAATATTCTTATGTGTCCAATAAAGTATCGGTCTTCTCGCTCTAACAACAAGGGCAAAGGTAAAATTGTTTAGTTTCAAGAGAAAAAATTAATGTTGTGCGTATGTATTTTCGATAACTTTTAACTAAAAAAAAATTGTAACACAAAAAAAACTGTATCTTTCAACGATCCAAATTTTAAACAGCTGTTCAATGTAAGCCAGAAGATTTCTTCGTAGGCAAATGAACAAAGTTCAATAACTCTGCGATCATCTTTGTAAGCAAAACGATCAATTAAAACCTTTTTATAAAGTATTCCTAATTCAAGAGTTTTATTTAAAACCTTATCAACTATCATCTTTAAAAGGGAATCAGTTCTCCAAACCTGAATTTCATTTCGGTTTGTGGAACAGCTTTCCCAAAACATCATACATATTCGCCTCAATACGGAACACATTTTGAAAAAAATGTTTATGCCAAATAATTGGTAATTTTAATATAAATATTTGTCTCATATCACAATATAGGATTAAAATGATACGTGGAAACGCCCACGTCTTGGAAGCGTTTTCGTACAAAAACCATTTCTATACAGTACCTCATAGCATAATCAGGTGACAAACAAAAAAGATAAACTGTCTGAACAAATTTTCTGAATTTTCAAATAAAATCCAAATTTTTTCACTTTTTCCTTTACTACAGTTATTGTAATATTTTAATTTAAGAACCGAAGCAAAATTTACATCAAATTATTTGATAAAACATTGATTTCTACTTATTTTTATTATTATTTTTCAAGCCATTTTTAACGTTTTCGATAAAATTGAAAAAAAAAATAGGTTTGGTAGCACATTTTCTATCCAACTTAGGGTGTTAGACTGGATAGTTATCCATAGGAACCCAATTAGTGAAAGAGCGACTTATATGTCGCTTTTATTCTTCGAAGGCCTGCTTCCAAGCTAGCATACTCTTTTTCGAAGAAAAACGTTAATTGTTGGTTTTTACTTTTTTACTTTTAAATTCATTTTTTATTTACTTAAAATATTAACTTAATATTAGACAAAAATGCTTAAATCTAACTTATCAATAACATATCTACTTAATCTAACTAATCGGCCCATAGCGGGCGCTGTAAGCTTATAACTAACATTTTTCTTTTGTTTTTCAGCTTAAATTTGTCATTTGTTTTTTATTATTAATATTAAGACATTTAATTGATTTTTTAAAGAAAAAATTGAAACTTTAAACAGTAACATCGTTAATTGTTGGTTGTTGTTGTCTGACCTGCTATCGCTTCTTAACTTATTTTATTCTGGACCTTTTTAGCTAATTTTTTCTCGCTTGGCGGGAGAAGCCTTCTTCGGCTTCCTCATCTTCCGCAGCAGGTTGCACCTTGTTTTCGTCAAACTCCGCTATTCTTTATATTGGCTTCTGTTGAGGCGAAATTGCCGTTGGCATGCGTCTCTTAATGTTGAGATTCGGCTTCGGGTTTAGCCTCCTCCGCTTTATCTCACTTGGTTCGGCGGTTGCCGTTGCTCGTACTACTGCTGATGTTGTCGGTACACTAACTTTCGTTATAGCTGGTACAGTTCCGTGTACTAGCTTTGTTTTCGCATCTGCATTAATAGATGACGATGGCGGTGATGATATTGTTGTTGTTGTTGTTGTTGCTGTTGTTGTTGTTGTTGTTGTTGTTATTGTTGTTGTTGTCGATGCCACTTTCTGGGAAGACTTCGTCAGCCTTGGCAGTATTCTAGATGGTGAATCTTCACCCGTTGGCGGGGTTCTCTTCAATGTACCCATTTCCATCGCCGGTACCTCGATAATAAACACTCTCCTACGTTTTTTTTACGTTTTAATTAACTAAGCTAGAATAAAATCACTCGCTTCTGATTGGGATTCGATCCCGAGCCACTCACTGATGAGCCGGATGATAGCACCTCTGCCGCACGTCAATATAAAATGTCACTTTGTTAACATACTACTGGGTCACTTTATTCATGTTGAATTATTCTTAAAAATGCTTCCGCACAATCTAGCCATCTTACCTCAATGAGAGATGAAGAGCTACTGCTGATGTTGGAAGCTATTTTACTCTATTTAAGGAAAACGAAAAAATGTATTTGCGGATTGGAATGAATCTTTGCCATCTAGTAGAAATGTTGTAGCCACCACCAGAACAATGGATACTGAACTAGTTTTCTCAAAGGCCAACCATATGACATCCGAACAATTTGTCAACAATGAAATTTAAATTCTTTTTAGTGCAAGTATTATATGCACGGTCACCTTACAATAACTGTATTTGGGTTTGTGATAATGATAAGAAAGGGTTTGATGTAGACGGCAATCGAAAAATGCGGTAGTTACTTGATTTTAGGAAGTTTACTGCAAAAATGACGAGTGATAAATATCCCATACCGAACGCTTTAATTATCTAATTATCATTGCAAACTAGTGATAGTCATTTTTTTTTTTTTAACGCTTGATTTAAAGTCCGGACTTCATCAGATTGAGCTATCTGAGAGGGACGGGAAAAAACACCTTTCTCAAATTTGAGTTCTATGGTTTTATAAATCCAACAAAAAAACAAATTTTTGGCACAACAGGCTCGTTAGTACCCAGGACCGAGCTTTCTCACAACTATTCATGTGTGCACAGCATCATTATCCCAACAACAACAATGTTTCCACGGGATGCACCAGCACTCGGGGAGAGTTGTTCTCGATGGATGAATTAAATGCACTCGTAATGTAGATGATTACCAAGCTAAGTACTTGTAAATCTAAACTAGATCAATCTAATGTCATCTTACAATTAGCGACTAAGTTTTTGTATAATAATGTTAAGTATTTTATATGGTAGTAACATTAATATTATAACATGGAATGTTAGAGGTATTCGTCACAAACATGTAGAATTTATACATTTTTTTACGGAATAAGATGATTGACTTTGCAATGGTCACTGAAACGTGGTTAATATCTAAAATTCGAATCTCAACGTCGGAATATCAATGTTATCGAGTAGACAGAAAAGACAGAAGAGGTGGGGGCGTATATGAATATATGAAACACCTTTACTATCTATTATCTACCTATCACCTAACTTCGATTCCCAACCAGACGTTGGATGCAGTAAAGGAAGACCTCGCTTTAAGTGGCGCGCACAAGCAGAAATCGATCTTAACCAACATGGAGGCGTAACTGGAGGCAGTTAGCTAAGGATCTGGGTAATTAAAGAGGCATGTTGGTTGAAGTCCAGGTTCATTCCGGACTGTAGCGCCACTTAAGTAAGTATGTAAGTAAAATGTCAAAGGCAGCTATACAAGGTGCTAGAAGAATCCTGTCGCGACGTAAAAGGAAAGATAGCAGTTGACACACAATCGGTGCTGAAGAAATGGAAGAACAACCTATGCAGAGCTTAGCAAATCTGATGGAAACGACACCACTTAAAAACACGGATCATTCCAAAAAAAAAGAAACCCTTGGTTCTCTGAAAAATCATTGGTCCCATTTTCTTTGAAAGGCTATGGAGAAGAAGATCCAATCCAAACTATATACGAGCTGTACAGCGACATACCCCTAGACGAAAAACTCTGCATTTCACGTTTACGACGCACGTTTACGCAAGTACGATACAATCGATCACACATTTCTTTCAGAACTTTCAAGGTAAAAAGACTAATCATAGTTACAACAGCAGGAGAAACATTCGCCCTCACGTTGCGCTGTCAACAACAAATTGATGAGGGTGGCATTATCTAAATTTAAATCCAATAAAGACGTAAAAGCTGACAGCGTGGCTGCAGATGACTAGTATTGTCATGAAACCGATAACGTATCCATACCTATATCGAGAAGAATTGCGTCAATACATTCGTACACAATACTTCAAATATCATGTGCTTTTGGATTCTATATAAACATATATATAGAGAGTACAGCTTGTTGCCACAATGTAATTGGAATACCCATAATTTGAAACCACCACTTCAGGAGACTGCTAAACGGCAATGACGGACAATCTATTGATAACCTGTTAACTAAAGTCGCGCTACAGTGCGGAATAATACCGGGCGTCAACCAACATGCGTCTCCACTTTGCCCGGTCCTTAGCTAACTGCCTCCAGTTGTTCACTCCAAGTTGGTTGAGGTCAGTTTCTACTTGTGTGCGCCACTTAAGGCGAAGACCCTGCGAGCCGGAGTATTATCGTCATTCGTTCTACATCTCCTACAACGGCCAATGCGGAGTTGTTTTTTTTTTGACCAGGGGCTTGTATTTGTACAGCTCGTATAGTCATTGGTTGAATCTTCGACTACATAGCCCGTCAACGTAAACCCTCGGGGCATATGCAACGAGTGCTTGCCACCCCGATTATAATTAAGTTAGGTTTAAGTAGTTAAGTAGTCTTAAGTAGTGTTAGTTAGGTTTAACTAGTCTTAAGTAGTTTAGGTTAGTTTTAGTCTAGATTAAGTTTTTATATAAAACAAAAAAAAATGTTACTGTTTAAAGTTTTAATTTTTTCTTTGAAAAATCAATTAAATGTCTTAATATTAATAATAAAAAAACAAATGACAAATTTAAGCTGAAAAGTAAAAGAAAAATGTTAGTTATAAGCTTACAGCGCCCGCTATGGGCCGATAAGTTAGATTAAGTAGATATGTTTTTGATAAGTTAGATTTAAGCATTTTTGTCTAATATTAAGTTAATATTTTAAGTAAATAAAAAATGAATTAAAAAGTAAAAAGTAAAAGTGGCCCGTCAACGCAAACGGGACCGAAGATATTTCGAAGAATTTTCCTCTCGAGTCGACCATGGATTTCTTTATCCATGTTGCAGCGCCGTAGAGCAGGTCTGGGATGATCAGGGACTTACGTAGGATCGACTTTTTAGTTTGAGTGAAGGCTTTGCTAAGTTGTATTCTAAGCTCCAAGAAACAGCAATTTGCAAGAGTATTTCTTCATTTAACTACTGACGAGATTTTATTGCCAGAGTTAATAGCAGGACAGAGGTAGACAAAGACCTGTACTACCTCAAAGTTTTATCTGTCAATGGTAACTTCTTTTCAATTTTTCGATGTTGTGTGTCCTTCCGTGTTGACAGCGTATGCATATTCCAAAAATCCATTTTGCAGTAATTGCACCGATTTCTGCAAAACTGTGCCTCTGGTGATGATTTGGGATTTCTGCACAATCCTCTCAAGAATCAAATTAAAGAAGTCTCATGACAGCGCATCACCTTACCTAAATCCTTTTTTGATATCGAATGTGACGGTGAGGTCGTTTCCGACGATGAAACAGCGAGAATTCACCATCGCCATCCTACTCAGCTATCGATTCTAATTCAATCCATATACTTTAAGGTATGTTTAGCTAAAATTATTCTTTATGTTACAAACTTTTGCAAACTTATATACCCCTATGGGATAGGGTATAAACATATGAGAAGTTTATAATCCTGTGCGGATCGTTGAATACCCTATCCCAATCCATTCTGCAATTAAATATTTCCTTAATATGGTCGTGGCTTAAGACTTTACATGGGCGAAATGTAGCAAATGAGATTATCTGAATATCCTGTTTACATAATTTATCAAGATTCTGTGTGCTTTTTTTTTTTAAAGTGTGCCTGGCCATGGGCGGATGATTATTCCTGAACTGATTCAATGAACAAAGATCTAATATACCAAATATCATAATCCTAGCTAATCATTTTGAACTGATTAAAAGGCAATTCCAATGGCTAAAAAACTCATTTTTTTACAAAAACGCCCTTAAAACGTAGGCGTAGGTTAAAATTATTCATAGACGATATGTTCATATTAACATTACCAATGATTTTGAATCGAAAGTTTTTTAGATTATTTTAAAATTGGAAGGAACAACTTTTACTGAAAACGCCCCTCAAAAGTGGGAATGGCAACAATTTTAAATGGACGAAATAAATAAAATAAGGTACAATAATTATAGTTAGTAAAGAGTTTTAAAAAGAGCGCTACAATAGTTTTTTTTTAAATAACACAAAAACTGTTTCGGATATCAATGAAATTCTTTATTTCTGTGAAAGAACGTTCGGTGCCACTATGTATGGAACTCGATTTCTTTTGCATGGCCACTACGGGCACGCTTGCAGAAGTCCAGACGCTGAACCCAATTTTTGAAGGTTTTCAAGCATAAATCTGCCGATACTGCTGCAATTTCACGTTCGATATTTGTACGAAGTTCATCAATCGTCTCTGGCTTGTTGGCATAGACCATAGACTCGACGTAGCCCCACAGGAAATAGTCTAACGGCGTAAAATCGCACGACCGAGGCGGCCAAGCGACTGGACCATTTCACTAGACAACACGTTCTCCAAACTTGGTTTCCAATAAATTGATTGTGGCATTCTCTGTGTGGCTTGTGGCGCAGTCCTGTTAGAACCACATGTCCTCCAAGTCCTTATCATCCAATTGGGGCCAAAAATATTCGGTTATCATTGAACGGTAGCGATTCCCATTCACAGTAACGTGCCGGTCCTGATCATCACGGAAGAAGTACGGCCCAATGGCGCCGGCGGCCCATAAACCACACCAAACCGTACATTTTTCGGGATGCAATGATGACTCATGGAGTACGCGTGGATTGCTACCTGACCATTACCGCATATTTTGTTTATTGACGAAGCCATTCAGCCAGAAATGAGCCTCATCGCTGAAGATGATTTTTCGATGAAAATCCGAATCATTTTCAAGTGTTTGCTCAGCCTTTGTGTCAATTTAATCTTGTAAGGATGTAGGCCAAGATCTTTTGGAAAAACTCGCCACAAATACGCTTGAGAACGACGTGTGAGAGACACATTTGGGCTTTCTTCAACTGAAGCCTCAGCGGCATCAATATTCTCGACACTACGGGCACTCTTTGTCTCACTGGAATGGGAACATTTTGTACTGTGCCTGTGGATTCAAATTTTTCCACTAGACGCTCAATTGTTGATCTGCTAGGACGATTATGACGACCATAAATTGGACGACGCGCTCTTAACGTTAAGGCCACTGATTCCGAATTTCGGTTGAAAATTTTAAAATTTTGGATTCGGTGTTGGATCGTATATCTTTCCATCATGAAATGGCAAACCTTACTGAAGAGAAATGTCAAAAGAAATATGGCGTCGTTTGCTGTCCCTGTCGCTCAACTTTTGTAGCGTCCCTGTTGAAAACCCCGATATATAGTTATTAGTTTTGATACATTAGTTGTAACATGAGTTAGTTGTAACAAAAAGAAATAATTTCACTAGATATACCTTTATGTCTATGGGTCGACACAGAATCACTAGCTGACAACAACAACAATGTTTCCACGGGATGCACCAGCACTCGGGGAGAGTTGTTCTCGATGGATGAACTAAATGCACTCGTAATGGAGATGATTACCAAGCTAAGTACTTGTAAATCTAAACTAGATCAATTTAATGTCATCGCACAATTAGCGACTAAGTTTTTGTATAATAATGTTAAGTATTTTATATGGTAGTAACATTAATATTATAACATGGAATGCCAGAGGTATTCGTAACAAACATGTAGAATTTATACATTTTTTACGGAATAAGATGATTGACTTTGCAATGGTCACTGAAACGAGGTTAAAATCTAAAATTCGAATCTCAACGTCGGAATATCAATGTTATCGACTAGACAGAAAAGACAGAAGAGGTGGGGGCGTTGCAATTCTGATAAGAAGATCAATAAAGCATGAGCTCATGTCTTGCGTGCAAACTCGATATTTAGAAAATATAGGAATTGAAGTAACTTTCCATAACCAAAGAAAAATTTAGATTCATTGTGTCTATTTTCGCGGGTTAATTACAGGATTATTTGTCAGACTTGGATTATTTGTCAGATCATCACAAGACGATGGCCAGTGAAAAATCATTTAGGTGTTGCTACGGCTGGGAATCGCACTAGCCGTCGCGCCACAGAGTCCTGGTTTGTAAATCCGCCCAACATTGACGAGTGAAACCCTAAAAAAATGTATGAAATTATTGCGAACTGTTCAATTTCTACGAAGTAACGAATCGAAATATCAGAGACTATCTCCTTGGGCAGAAATATATGAAACACCTTTACTATCTATTATCTACCTATCACCTAACTTAGATTCCCAACCAGACGTCGGACGCAGTAAAGGAAGACCTCGCTTTAAGTGGCGCGCCAAAGTAGAAATCGACCTTAACGAACATGGAGGCGTAACTGGAGGCAGTTAGCTAAGGATCTGGGTAATTAAAGAGGCATGTTGGTTGAAGTCCAGGTTCATTCCGGACTTTAGCGCCACTTAAGTAAGTATGTAAGTAAAATGTCAAAGGTAGCTATACAAGGCGCTAGAAGAATCCTGTCGCGACGCAAAAGGAAAGATAGCAGTTGACACACAATCGGTGCTGAAGAAATGGAAGCACAACCTGTGCAGAGCTTAGCAAATCTGATGGAAACGACGCCACTTAAGTAAGTATGTAAGTAAAATGTCAAAGGCAGCTATACAAGGCGCTAGAAGAATCCTGTCGCGACGTAAAAGGAAAGATAGTATAGTTGACACACAATCGGTGCTGAAGAAATGGAAGAACAACCTATGCAGAGCTTAACAAATCTGATGGAAATGACGCCATCTGCCAAGCATAGTTAATTCGTCATAAATATAACTTACGATTACTCTTACCAACCGCTCTTCTTCCGGGCTTAAAATGCAATTAAGTAGTATAGCCCTCACTCGGACTACTAGGGAGATCCTATATAGGACCCGGATCATTCCAAAAAAATAAACCCTTGGTTCTCTGAAAAATCGTTGGTCCCATTTCCTTTAAAAGGCTATGGAGAAGAAAATTCAATCCAAACTATATACGAGCTGTACAGCGACATACCCCTAGACGAAAAACTCTGCATTTCACGGTTACGACGCACGTTTACGCAAGTACGATACAATCGATCACACATTTCTTTCAGAACTTTCAAGGTAACAAAACTAATCATAGTTACAACAGCAGGAGAAACATTCGCCCTCACGTTGTGCTGTCAACAACAAATTGATGAGGGTGGCATTATCTAAATTTAAATCCAATAAAGACGTAAATGCTGACAGCATGGCTGCAGATGACTAGTATTGTCATGAAACCGATAACGTATCCATACCTATATCGAGAAGAATTGCGTCAATACATCCGTACACAATACTTCAAATATCATGTGCTTTTGGATTCTATATAAACATATATATAGAGAGTACAGCTTGTTGCCACAATGTAATTGGAATACCCATAGTTTGAAACCACCACTTCAGGAGACTGTTAAACGGCAATGGCGGACAATCTATTGATAACCTGTTAACTAAAGTCGCGCTACAGTGCGGAATAATACCGGGCGTCAACCAACATGCCTCTCCACTTAGCCCGGTCCTTAGCTAACTGCCTCCAGTTGTTCACTCCAAGTTGGTTGAGGTCAGTTTCTACTTGCATGCGCCACTTAAGGCGAAGACTCTTCGAGCCGGAGTATTATCGTCATTCGTTCTACATCTCCTACAACGTCCAATGCGGAGTTGTTTTTTTTTTGACCAGGGGCTTGTATTTGTACAGCTCGTATAGTCCTTGGTTGAATCTTCGTCTACATAGCCCGTCAACGCAAACGGGACCGAAGATATTTCGAAGAATTTTCCTCTCGAGTCGACCATGGACTTCTTTATCCATGTTGCAGCGCCGTAGAGCAGGTCCGGGATGATCAGGGACTTACGTAGGATCGACTTTTTAGTTTGAGTGAAGGCTTTGCTAAGTTGT